>CM067485.1:12479377-12553047 GCA_034552555.1 Semaprochilodus insignis | reverse complement strand
GTCGGGAGCCGCTGCGCGCTGCGCCCTCCTCTTCCCGCTCCGCCGCCGCCGCTGCTGCTGCTCGCGATGAATTATTGATGGGCAGGGCGCGCGCCGTGCGTGGTGAGAGCCCCCGGAACCCCGCTCAAAGGCAGTGATTACCTTCATGACCCTCTGCCGCCATCCACTCCCCTACGCGGTAAGGCGCGTCTCCGAGCTCTGCTGTGATCAGCGCGAGGAGAGATCCACCCCCACCCCCAACCCGCCCCGCTAGCACCTCACACATACACACATAGACTGCCCTTCTTTCCCTCCACCGCGCGGGATGCGGCGCACACGCGCACAGAAGCACCGCGACCGGGTTTTGAGCGGGAGCTCTCAACTTGGCCGAGAATGAGACACGTAGTGAATGCTGCGCTGGACTGGGAGACCGCCACCCCGCCGCCCCCCTCCCCTCTCTAACAGAGCCTGGCAGTAGACAGCGTCCACTGTTCTGCACTCATCTCAGAGAAAGGAAACAGCTTAGCTTTTAGCCATGTTTGTGTAGAGTTCATAATGTACATATATGTTTGGACAGCCTCAGTTAAAATATGAGGAGATATTCATCATCTACACTCATCATTAAAAGAATAGTTGCACCCAGAAGGAAGTGTCAGGTTGCAATGCTACTCAGAAGGAAGATAAAGGTTACCAGGAACAATAAATGATGATCAATTTAGACTGATATGGGCAATATTTATTGAGCTACACATGCAGAAGTAATGTCTGTCAGAATGGTGTGGGGCTGCCATGTTTGCTAACGCAACATGCCAGACATCTCAACATGGAGTTGTAGAGGTTCCTAATGGTGTCCTGTGATAGTCCATCCCATGCAGCTTGAATATTCTCACCCAATTCCTTCAGATTGTGCAGTAGGGCTGGAGATGGAGTAACAACAGGCATTCTGGACATGTGACACATGACAACAAATCGTTCATCTTGGCACTGATCACTGTGTCTCCACACAAGGATTCGTTGTTCGTCTCCACTAAGACCAGAGTGGAGACTTGTCACTGAAGATGACCCACTGCCATTCTGAGTCATTCCATGACAGTATGGTACGACACCATTGCAGTCTTTGGCGACACTGATGTGGTGATAAGGTCAGTCATTGTAGCATTGAAACTTGCTTTCCTATCTAGTTTCCTTGACCTGATCTAGAATCCATGACCTCACTAAACAGAGAGTCAGAACTTAGTAGCATGTGGATCCACATAAATACCAGATCGTGCAAAATCAAGGAAATCATTCAGGGAAAGGAAGTGTCCAGCAACAGCCTAAATGCTTTTAATGAACTGTTCATGGTGTTGACACTGTTTTGTGGTTTCGTGTTTCGGGGCTGATCTGAAACCTGAAAGGGCTGAAAGAAAGTTTCCCACAACAGCCTTAGTGTGTTTAAACAGCTGTCCATGGTGCTGAAACTGTTTCATGTTAGGGGCGGAGCTGAAAACTCCCCACACAAACCGTTTCCCTGACAGTCCGGGCTTCGCAGAGCGCACAGCACGGTGAAGAAGGACTTTGTTTTGCTGACACAGTGAAAAGAGAGTTGAAAGATTGTCGAAGCATGGAAGAGGCAAGCGTTTCCCGCCCTATACTTATGCCCCCTGAGAGTCCACCTCACTCAGGAGGCCAACCGACCATTTATAAAGACCACCCCTCAAGTCAAGATCCAGACCTTCAGGATCTTTATAGTGTGACTCTGCCTGCAGCTCCAGCTCCATCTCCGCCTCCTGCCAGAGTGCAGAAATGCACTCCAAAAGCGGTCTGATGTGCAAATGATTCATGCTCTAAAGGCGCTTTGGAGAGAACGTGCCTCGAATGTGCAACATCTGACAATCCTATTTTGGGTAGCAAGTGACGCAGAAAGGTGTTTAATGGCAGAGCTAAAGGTTTCTCGTCACTGCACATCGCTGCTGCAGGAGTCTGTAGCTCCAATGCAAATTCGGTGTCGCACAAGTGACGCAAGTGAAAACAGCCACAAAAATATAGGTTCTTAAAGGGTTCTTGGCTTGGATGTACCATTCTAGGAAAGCCATTAATTGGTATTTAACCACAGAGGTCCTTTAAAGATTCAAAAGGTTCTTCATACTCACACACAGCATTTACAAAATGGTTCTATAAAGGACCTTCCTCAGTTAGGTTCTGTAGGGAACCAAAAGTGGTTTCAAAGAAGCCTTATTGGCTTGGGAGAATGTAGTCGATGTACAAGGATAGACTTTCCTTGTGCATCAACTACATTAACAACACATCATAAACACACCCATTACTTCATTATTCCAATACACCTTTACTATATTTGAATGATTAATGCACTTCTGCTTACTTCCTGAAAGTATTTATTGTAGGGTAATGCACTGTATTGCAATCCAGGATGAAAAGTGGACTATGTATGTTGTAAAACTCTTTTTGTATTCCTTTAGCATATCATTTGTCAGGTTTTTTTTTAAATCAATAGGACAGATACTTTTCAAGATTGACCCTGAAGAGTGTTTTAGTACCATAATTTTTTTTTATCCTAAGTGTTTTATGATTACTGAATATATAATATTATTTGATTCTTTTAATATACACAGTCGAGTCACATTTTTATGACTCCAGCTAATATCCATAGTAACCACTGCGTGCAGCATGGGTAGTGCTAGATGGGTTGGGAGTGACTCAATAACTGCAGTGCATCCTACACCTGCTGAAGGGTGCGTAGGGGAAGATCTATAGAGCAAACACGACGATCAAAGTGGTCCCACAGATGGCCGATTGGGTTCAAGTCAGAGGGACTAGGGGGCGAGGGTAGTACTTGGAACCAATCTTTCAACCAATGTCGGACATTTCTAGCCATGTTACATGTTGCACTGTCTTGCTGGAAGATCCCATCCACCCCAGGGAAGCATGTTATCACCCGTGTTACCCATGACAGCAATAAGGGATATGTGTGCAGGCAGCCTATCGCACACCTTATATACCCACCAAGCCAGTGATTTCCTTCACTATGCTAAAGTACAGCCTACACATGAGGAGGTTAAGCCTCTCAAAGTAAACTATGTGTGAAATCAACAGTATATACCATAACTCTTTACTGCACATTATTCATTTGATACATAAGGTTTTGTGTTGTTTAGGTTGGGAAGCTCATCTGGATCAAGCCCTTGCATTAAATTAATAGTTTTTGTTTGTAATTGCGAGACTTTTTTGCCACTGTTACACCTAGCACTCTATTAGAATCAACCACACCTCCCAGGATATATATACCCCACTCTCTCCTAATTTGGGATCAATACAAGAAATTATGTCACGAAATCACTAGAATGCAAACAGAGGGAATGTATAGTCTGCACTTTGCTTGAGTTCAATATATGGAGCCATTCTTCAGTGCCAGATTTCAATGGTAAAGTCAGATCAGTTTTTCACTGACAAAAAAACACAACACAGCAGCAAGCTGAAATAAAGATTGGCGGCTTCATCTCAGGCAGCATCCCTGAAGCTTTCTGCAAAGGGCAAAACTGTTTACATTCCTCCCGAAGAACCGGTTTATTTATCTACCCAATACATACTAATTAAAGCAATGCAAATTACACAGAAAAGCTCTAATTTCAGCTATAGAAACCTACAATTATCCCCATGACGGCGCTAATCACAGCAATTAAGCCAGAGCTGCAGGTGTCAGTATGGTTCCGGCTTGCCTCAGATGTTGGCTTCTTAACATGCAGTGCGGCAGCGTCTGTGCAGAGCTCGCAGAGGTGTTCCAGCTACAGAGCTGTTGCTTGTGAGACTATTTAGGTTGATTAGAGTTCTTTTAAGGTGAACATTGTCCTTGCAAATGTCTGGCCTTTGAGCAAAATCAGCTTGATAGTGGGCTGCTGGAAAACTCATTGTAGGTATTACAATCACAGGCTCTTCACACTGCTCACGTAGCATTATTTTTGCTTGCAGAGGAATTAAAAACTTGCTGTAGAGACAAGCACAAACAAAGCCTACAGAAATAATATGTCAGTCAAGCAAGGAAGGATGAAAACTATCATGATCGTGTGATGTTCTATTAGACACGAAATGGAAAGGTATGGAGTATATAGGAAGGGTACTGGGATAGTTTCAAGGATAGACATCAGTTCTACTCCATCTCCCTCAAGACAGCAGGGACTTTGGATTGTTCTAATAAGACAGCTTGTTTCACAGCCTAAGAGATCTTTCAATTCAAAGTTTTGCCCTCTGTCAAAACGCAACATAAGTCTGGGCAGAAATGCTTTATTTGCTCTGAAAAAGAACATTATAATAGCACTTATAAACACATATATAAAATGTATTTTTATGGTGTTAGACAATGAAAAGATACATGAGCAACAGGCATGACCATGGCCTTGAGAGGATTGTCAAGAAAAGTTGATTCAAGAACAAGAACAGAGACCTTCAGTGCATCAAGTGACACCACACATGCACAACTACAACTGCTGATCCCTAATATCAGACCATTCCTGAACCAGAAACAATGTCAGAAGCGCCTTACCTGGTCTATGGAGAAAAAGAGATGGACTGTTGCTTGGTGGTCCAAAGTAATCTAGCACATTTTGCATTTCATTGGAAATCAAGGTCCTAGAGTCTAGAGGAAGAACTGAGAGGCACAGAATCCAAGGTGTCTGAGGTCCAGTGTGAAGTTTGATGTGATGTTGAAGTTGTGTGTGATGATTTGGTGTGCCATATCATCTGCTGGTGTTGGTCCATGGCCAACACAGTCATCTACAGGAGATTTTAGAGCAATTCATGATTCCATCTGCTTTATGGAGATGGTGATTTCCTCTTCCAGCCAGACTTAGCACCTGCCCACAGTCCGACAACTACTACCAAATGGCTTGCTGACCATGGCATTACTGTTCTTGATTGGCCAGCCAACTTTCCAGACCTGAACCCCAAAGAGAAGGGTCAAGAGGAAGATGAGAAACACCCGACCCAGCAATACAGACAAGCTGATGGTCACTGTCAAAGCAACCTCGGATTCAATAACATCTCAGCAGTGCCGCACGCTGATTGCCTCCATGCCATGCCACATTGATGCAGAAATTCATTCCCAACCAAGTACAAAGTGTAGAAATAAAAATTATTTTCAGAAGTTGAACATGAGATACTGAATTTCTGATTTTCCTGAGTTCTAAGCCATACAACATTAAAACATATATTTCAGTAGCCTTTTTCTGCAGACCTCCTATTGGTCACTCTGCCAGCAGAATGGAAATTGATTTATATATTTGTAAATAATATAATCACTGTACTGTACTGTACTGTACTGTATCATTGTAACTCTGTCAGATTAACTAGGAGAAGCTGTCTGTTAGCTGTCTGTGCATGAAATGCTATGCTTTTGTGTGGAGCTGCTAGTGCGCAATGACGGGTGAACAAAAGGGCCAAAAGCCTTCTGCTATGCAAACAATTCTCACTTCTCCATTTGAACACAATCACACAATAGAACACTTTTACAAACTTTTTTGATCCCCAAGGAAGACATACACCCAGTGTGCTTCCAATTTTGCAAATCACACACATCCATGGAAATAGACCCTATGACCAAAAGCGTGATAGCAGAAGAACCTAAGCTGGCTTGTTAACCAAGGGATGAGGAGGGAAAGCCGAGGTCAGAAAGAAGCAGTCGTTAGCATTTCACCATTAACTATGGTTTCTCTTTTAAGGACCATGCCTGTGCTGTAAGGCATGTATCTACACTCATCATCAAAAGATTAGTTGCACCCAGAAGGAAGTGTTAGACTGCAATGCTATTGGGAAGGAAGATAATAAATGATGATAAATTTAGACTGATATGGGCAATATTTATTGAGCTACACATACAGAAGTAGCATCTCTCAGTATGGTGCTGGGCCGCCATGTTTGCTAATTATGCATACCTCTCGGCACCGAGTTGTAGAGATTCCTAATAGTGTCCTTTGATAATCTATCCCATGCAGCTTGGATATTTTCACACAGTTCCTGCAGATTTTGCAGTAGGTTTGGAGGTAGAGTGACACTAGGCCTTCTGGAGACGTGAAGCATGACACAAACTGCTTGGTCCGTGCAGGACTCAACACTAAAGATGACCCGCTGCCATTCTGAGTCACTCCATGACAGTCTGGCACAACACCATTACAGCCTTTGGAGAGGTTGACATGGTGCTAAGGGCAGCTGTCGTAACAGCCTGTATGTATGTAGTCCTGTGTTGTGCAGCTATCTGTCAATGGCACAGCCGCTAACAGGATAACTCATGGAAGGCATCGCTGCTCGCTAAATGTTCATGATCGTGGCTGTTGGGTTACTCTGTACATGACAATCCACCGGTTGGCCCCTTCCATGGTTCGTTATGTCCCCTTTCAAATTGCTTTCAAACTCTTCCCCCGAGGCATACTTCACTTGCAAAGGTCAGGTACAGTGCTAAGGCCCGTCCTTGCTTATGTCGCATGCGCGGCCGAGTGTGAAACAATATCAGATCTACCCACCAAGTTTCATTCCTGTCAGTCGATTCCTTCTGGGTGGAACTATTTGTATATTGCTGTGCTAGATATTTTGGGATTCTGGTGAGACATAGAAAAACTGAAAAGTAAGACTGTCGCTAAAGGGATATTTGCTAGTCCCGCTTTAGAATCTGCTTTTGTAAAGTATCTCCTCTGGACTGTCAGCCTGACATTTGTGTGAGTGAGGAAAGGAACGAGAGAGACACTGAGGATGTTATTTGTTGAACTTTTCCCCCCACAAACACTCTAATGGAGCATCAGGTTGCCATGGCTGCAGATGTTGGAGCGTTAGAGAGGGAAAGAGAGAGACTGTCATGTTCATTAGAGCAGACACACATCAGCACAGGGTGGCAGAAACAGCTGCTCAGAAAGAGTCCTGGGAGAATTGCAGAGGAAGCTGAAGGAACGCATGAGCTGACTTTTATTCCTGTGCTCAAATTCAGAATCCGCAACAAAGCTTGAAATTCGTGTGGCTTAGTGCATTGCTAATGATGAGAAAGGCAAACTTCCACACACTGGTTCCACACAACAAATCGCATTTACATGACGATAAAACTCATTAAACTGTGCATATCAGCTACATACGTTCCTCTTCAGGTTTAAATTAAATGACATCTCTGGCATGAATCACTCATTGTTGACAGAATAGTTGCACCCAGAAGAAATCAACCGACAGGAATGAAACTTGGTGGATAGGTTTAACATCATGAGACAAGCGAATGATTCAGGTGACTGACTATGTAAGGTCGTCCTGTTGGGTGTGCTATCCACTTGTGCTGTTGTGTAGGTAGCATCCTTTGCAAGTGAAGTATGCTTCAGAGTTGTGGTGGTGTCACATCCTAAGACTCCAGGAAGTGACATATTACGTACTATACCGGTCGTGCAGGTACTACCATAGTACGCTGTTTGGCAGTAGTGGATATAAGAAGGCACGCACCAGCGACATAAAGGATCTGGGAGACCTACACAAACCACTGACAGGGAGAACTGACAAATTGCCCGACATGTGGGGAGCGACCCAACAGTCACATTTGCAAACATTCAGTGAGCAGTGATGCCTTCCATGAGTCATCCTGTTTAGTGCCAGCACCATTAGCAGGCAGCTGCACAACACAGGACTACATGTGCAGGACTACAGGACTATATCTTCAGTGACGGGTCACGCTTGACCTGATATCACTCCACCTCCACCCCACAGCAAAATCTGCAGAAAACACTGTTAACACTGCTGTGCACTAAACTACGTTCATAAGACAGGCAAGCATGCAGAAATACCCCAAACAAACCCAAAACCAACCTACAAGCTTTGCCACGTGTGGTAGTTATAGTTGATATAGCAGTAGCAGAGTACAGCTGGTGTTATTATATAGTATAATAGGGTGGAAGATTTACAGCTCTGGAAAAATTAAGAGACCACCTCAAAATGATCAGTTTCTCTATTTTTACAGTTTCTGGGTTTGTGTTTGACCAAAATGAGCAGTTTTGTTTTAATCTATACTTTACTGGAAACATGTCTCCCAAATTCCAGATCAAATATTGTATTTTAGATCTGTTTATTCAGAAAATGACGCCTCCAGAAGCCTGTTTTTTGAACCACGCTTGCTGTGCATTTCACCCCAGCCACTGCTCACCAGTCTTTCTGTAGGTCACTTGAGCTTCTGTTCCTCACTAAGAACCTGCTGTACATGTGGAGATGCTGATTTAAGAAGAAACTGGAGAGGTCTCTTATTTATTTCCAGAGCTGTATAATAGACTTACTTCCATGTAACATCATTTGAGTGTGTAGGAGTGGTAGCCTACCATTAGTACAAATTGCAATGTTCATATTAATGACTTCAGAGGCCATTCTCATTTAATCCAGAGGCATAAAGGAGAAGGGGACGCCTTCCTCCTTTATGAAGTCATCAGAGAGTTAAGATTCATTCACACTCACATTCACAGGATGTAAATTCACAACTTAACTTGACATCACAAGACACACAAGCTGTGATCTTCAGAAAACTAACTGTTTATCTTGAGATCATGACTTAATTGTCTTGTGATCTCAAAAAGTTGTTTTCTCAGTCCATGAAATTATATAACTGCCTCATTGCCTCCCTGACTGTAATTTCAAGCCTAAAGCTGTTCATCCAGCTGCCAGGTCATTCCGTGCGGTCTGCAGCAGCTGGCCCAGTAGACGGGGGAGGGTCAAAGTGGGTGACGCAAGACTTTTTGAGGCCCTTTTTTCACTTTTATTCAATAGGCCTGTTAAATTCCATTTATATCATCTATAATTCAACAAAATAAAAAACTGTAGCACCCAAATGCTGAAGTTTAGAAAACATTACTATTTCCAAATAATGTTTATTTCATGTGCTTATGAATAGTCACAGGGTTAGGATAGATCAGATGTGGTCACTCAACTGTAATTGAGCTAACATCAGCATTATGGCAAATTCTACGTCAATTTCTTTTCCAGCCCCACTAGTTTCGATGAGCTTCAACAGCATAAAGCAGCTTGGTAGGTCAGCAAGTTTTTGATTTATGTATTTTGCCACAAACTGGTCGGCGTGCTACACTTTCCCATAAGATTAAATATGGCTGACATTCCATAAAGATTGTTTATCCTAGCAATAGTTGACAAGAATGCATTTGTGGGCATGGATAGTATGGAGTCTGGATGGATAGTTCAGTTTGCACTAATCAAAGTAATGAAAGCAATTGTCCTTTACTCATCCCTTCATTTCTGATAGAAGAACTCTCTCTCTCTTGCAGCCTCTGTAACAACATCTCAATGGTCCTCAAAGCCACCAGCTCGGCAGAAGGTCACACAGCAATGAAGTAAGGCAGCAATCTAAATTGGTTAACAGCTCCAACACATGATATCACATTGCCATGTGACCGACCTAAACACATGAAAAGGAACAGAGAGAGAGAGAGAGAGAGAGAGAGAGACAGAAAGAGAGGGACAGAGAGAGACGCACAGAAAATAAGCAAAAGAGACAGAGAGAAAGGAAGGGAGAAGGAGGAAGGGAGAGAGAGAATGAGAGAGAGAGAGAGCGAGAGAAAGAGAATAAGCAAGAGAGACAGAGAGAGGAAGTGGGGGAGAGAGAGACAGAAAGAGACACAAAGAGAATAAACAAGAGAGACAAAGACAGTTCACTGTTTTGATTGGCTGTCTTATACATCTACTGAAGTACAAAATGACTAAATGAATAGAATTCTAAATCCTTTAACACACGACTGTTATTCACAGTGCTAGGCACATTACTTTTATGCTGTTTTCCTTTTTTTTTTCTTTCCTAGTGTTTACAGCTTGTCAGGTAAGCGCACATTCTACTTTTAGTCTATGAAGAGTTTATGGACACACACTTGAGTTCCAGTCACACCAATTTAGGTGACAGAACCCCACACGATCAAATAGTGCTGCGAGCAGGAAATGAACATGTGCAGAATTTAATAAGCTTCTGAAATAAGTGTGACTGCATTCATCAGTATTCTCTCCCGGCGCTCAACAAGGGTTTACCTGCTCTGTGCCATGAATAAGAGCCACATTTGTCACACACACGTGCACACTCACACCAAGATAATGAGAGCCCAGAGAATCAAGTTTTCACCAAGTGCGGTCTAGTCATTGTGTCGGCTAAGTTTTGTTCAAAGGTTGTAGCAGACCTCAGGGGGAGGAAAAAAAGGCAAGATAAAAAAAGTCACCGACAATTTTCAGTAACAATGACTACTGAAAAGCAGCATTCATCTTTTTCGTACATGATACCAACAAGCCTTTCATGACAACTCATATAAACCTACATAGACATTTATAAAGGCTTGTCCAAGTAGGCATCTGTTAGGGCTACACAATATTGGAAAAAACTGGCATTGCCATTTTTTCCCCTGTGATATATATTGCGACATGAAAAATATTTAGGAATTTTCACCAGATGACTTGAACAGCATTATTTAAAAACATTATACATTGTGAAATGATTGGGGTTATTAATAATAATAAATAATAAAATCAATTTTAAAAAGCTGAGAAATTACTTATTACAATCTTGTGAGTGTGCATCTTGTTTTCTTAAACTTCCATGCGCTATAACTGGTCTCATTGCACCAAGCACAAAAGCAGGTGAGCACTGTGACTACTCTTCTGTGTATCCGAGAAGCCTTATATCAGAGCCCGGGAACCGTGCAAGCTTTTCTTTTTGTATCAAGCAGCACAAAGTTGTAGCATGACATGTTTCATTTAATTTGTCTTACTTAACATTGCATGTCCTGCGATGTGAGTATTGTGCATGCACGCATTGTGATGCTGAAACGATATACTGTGCGGCCCTAGCATCTGTTGCCACCTAACGTTTTGAGAGCATGGACTGCAAAATTTGAGGCTAACTAATAACACTGACTACCTCAAACATTTAGGGTTCTAATAAGTCACAGTTTAAACTACAGATGGCCTTCCCAGTGTTCTTGATACAGGACTCTACAGTATTTCTTGCATATCCAGCTAACTAAGCGTAGTTTGATCTAACTGTGGTGGGAGTGGTGACGATGTGTTGCTTTTTAACTGTTAGAAATGCTTTACTTGTTCCTTCTTTGGCAACTCCACATGATGTTTCACATGATTGGCTGTTTATCATAAACATCATGATTTCAAGCTTGGTGTTGTGCAGACTAATCAACTAGTAATCGACTATACTGCTATGATTACGAGCCTCAGAGAAGACAACAAATGAAGAACCTAGTGATTTGGTTCCGTATCTTCAGTTTCCTGAAGGCTAGCAATGTGATCCAGAGCTTGTTGGCAACAAGGCACGTCAACGTCTACTCAACCTGTGGAATTCAGCTTTGTCACAGATTTTTAAAGTTGTATGTTGCAAAGCATTCCCTTCTCCACTGGTTATATTCCTGGCATAAATAGATATTAGTCGGCTTGAGTCTCTAACCTTGCCTCTAACCACTATTGTAGAACAAGTTTTTTCTCATTTATGTCCGTTAGATTTTGTTAAACTTAAATTTGGTTTGAAACCTGTTTAGGTTAAACCTGCTTCATTAGACAGAACCCAGATCCACTACTTGTTGTCCACCTACAAGCCAAAATAAACAGCAAAATACACGAAAAAATAAAACATATCCACCTCACCCAGCCCTCCGCATCTTCTCATCTTCTCTTTTTCTTCTCTGTTTTTTGGCTTAACAAGTTGCTTTTCCCCCTCACTCAAGCATCTTAGGCAACAATATGGTGCTGTTATAAGCCAGAAGTTGTTAGGGGGCTCCTTGGTGCCTGTAGGATCCTAAGCAGCTGCTTACGCTATATATTAGGTACTTACTAAGATTAAATGGGCAATTAAAATGGGTAAAAACATTTGATAGCCTTTCTGACACTTGCTGAGGTGAAAAGAACATCAAAATGGACAAAAGCAGGCTTTTGGGACTACTGAGGATTGTTGGAATAAGATTTTATAAAAGTTTATGCCAGCTGTCATGTAGCCTTCAGTCCTTCAGTAAAATACTATTCATTTCCCATAAACTGGCCAATACTCACCAGAAGCAGATTCAGCTCCAGTTCAGCTTTAAGCCGAGAATGACCTTTGTGAGGTGTCATGCTGTAAGTTTGGGTTGGGTGGAGGTTCTTGGCATACCCAGTAATTAATAATGGATAGGTGTCATTTAGAGACAGAACATCAGAAATCATTTCCTATAGACTTCCTCTGATGAGTTTCTGCCTCATTTAATTTCATGTTCCTGGCATTTCCCTAGGTGGCTATATAAAGCTTCCCAAGACCCTCCCTCTCTCTAATTCTGCACATAAACACAGGCCTCAGTTTTTCAGTGTATTTTTGGAAGCAGGTTGAGGGTATAGTGGCTTCTGTGAAATCCAGATATGAGCAGTAAAACGAAACGCAAATTACTCTATAATCCTTCTCAGTAATGACATTGTAGTGATAATATGGTACATACTGTAGAACTGCAGCTAAATCCAGAAGAACCTGAAGCAGAATAATTAAAGTGCAGTTTAGTCGGGTAATAGTTTGTTGGAGTTCTCTGCCCCTGAAGCAAGCCTTGAGGCCATTCAGACAGAGGTCTGAAAAAACAGATCCAAATGATTAGACACAAGCTCACAAGCACATAGCTGCCAGAAGACCAAACTTCACAGGCCTGCTGTGGTAGTTCGGTGAGGTTACATGTCAACTGAATTAACTGAATGTCTGCAGAAGAATCTCCGAGAGCAGAGCTTGTAGGGGTGTGCAGCAAGAGGAATAAGTTAGTGAGAGTTCAAGAAAGAGAGGAAAAGAACTCGGTGGCCCATGTCCTTTTATTTCTTAAGCATCTCACTGGAGACAGTGTGGCGTTCCACACTGGTAAAGAAGCAGTGGGCTACAGGGGTCTTCAGATACATACCAGTCTGAACACAGAGACTACAGGAATAATCAGTATCCCTACTCAGACGAAACATAAAAGAACAAACTTGGTGGCGCACAGCACAGCACAAAGGGTAGGGGTTTGGTTCCTTACTGAGGTATCTGGGGTCCGTCCTTTGTGGAGTTAGCATGTTTTCCCCGTGTCTGAGTTTCCTCAGGGCGCTCTGACATAGTCAGGTGACCTAAAGATCCTAAATTGCCCCCTAGGTATGAGTGTGTATGTCTGTGTGTCTGCCCTGCCATGGATTAATGACCTGTCCGGGGTGTTTCCTGCCTTTTGCCCAATGAGAGGTCGGATAGGCCCCCCCATGACACCAGTGCATGACCATCAAGAACAACAGTTGTATGCACTTAAGATAATAATGCTGTCATTTAATTGTAAAAATGTTTACTTAATAGCATTTAAAAAAAAAAAAAAAATATATATATATATATATATATATATATATATATATATATATATATATATACAACCTGAATGGGGGTGTCTAAACTTTTGCATACCACTATATGAAGAAATACTAAAAATGAAGATTAAGCATGATGAAGACAAAATAGAACAGACTAATTGATTACAAAGTCAGCCTAATGTTGAAGTTAAAGTTCAGGAGTTTAACTACAGTACTACACTACTGGAAAAGCAGTGAAGTGTTCATTAATCTGATATAACACAGGCAACATACAGGGGTAGGATTTACAAACCATGGTCTGAGGTGAACACTACGACAGTGTCCTTGGACAAGCCTAGATCATCAAGAGCCTGTAAGACCTTTCCAACCTGAGCATCCATATATGATACAGAGGCGAAANCTAAACATAGATTAAACAATCTAAATACTTAATTGTTTTTTTAATGGTTTTTAGGGGGTTGCAGAAAAATTGTATGTAAAAACTGCATTAAATAATTTGGTTTGATGATACGCAATTGGAAAGTTCAACTAATCACCCTTGGGCAGGTGCACCACACAAGATTTTGGTGCGTACTCTCAGACTAATTAAGGAAAGTTAGAGAGATCCCAGCAGTAATTCAGACGACCTGATAGCAATTACTCAGTGAAGAATGAGAAATAAACTGTAAGACTCTTTTCATACAACCTACTTCACTGTTAAAATGTGCATGTCTGAATATGGGGAGAAGATGGACATTTCACCAATAAAGCACAAATAAAAATAACCCTGCAGGAAGGTAGATCTATAGGACCAGGATTGGTGATCACTGACCTAACCAATCTCCTTATATCCTAATGAAAATGTGTGATGGATTAGAGTCCTACCAAGGGACCCTCATAACCTTACAGAACCGAGGACAGCTTTATTAAATCACATAAAGTGTCCGAATACTTGTCTGCCCCACCTCGCTGTATGCTACAGATAAGACAAATGAGACATTAGGTTCAAATGCTGGAGTAGTTATTTAAACAGAAGAGCCTTACAGAGACCAGCATTGTTCCCATTAATGATGGGTAAATGGTGCTGTGCCAGAATTACAGGGGAAAGTTCATTTACTGTCTCCCTCCAAACCTCTCCTGCTTTGCATTCTCCACTTCTCTGTTGCGTGACCTGGAAGGCACTGTTTTGCTCCAGCAACAAGGCGGTCGATGTCCACAAGCCTGTTTGGAATAGAAAATGAGACGGCATCTTTTCTCTCACACACTTATGCATCTGAAACAAGTCCAAGTTCACAAAACACAAATATGCTGATAGCAGGGCCAGCTATTGTGCAGTGACAAGTTTTTCAACCACAGACATAGCTCTCTATTGCTGGACCAAAATCAGAAAAACAATACTGTTTAAGTTTGGATCAATATTTAAAGTAATGAAATGCAATCATTATGGATGAACATGTTCTTTGGGTAGTACAGATGCACAGTGATAAGATGTAGTACATTATTAGTATGCACTGAGATGTAGCAAAACAAAAAAAAACATAATGAGCCAGCCAAAAATCATTTTGACCAGAGATATGGCTAAATATTTCTTACATATTCCATTCCGCTTTTGTCTTACTTAATTTTCGTTTTTGTCTTTGCTCCAGTTTAATCCCTCCTCAACGGTGTAGTCTTTCCAGAATTCATTAGTCATGTAACCCTGATAATGAACTTGGTATATTCCCCCTCAGTTCAGGCTAGCCTCCATTAGAACAGTCCTGAATTTATGAGAGCGGATTAAGGACAACATAAATTAGGGCCAACTATATCAATTCATTAGTCTCAGCCCCGCATAAGGGCCTAATGGGGGAGAAAGTGGCCTAAATCAAATATACACCGGGCATGGGGGAACTGACAAGACAAAAATAAAACCCTGCCCAAGTCCTGGCTAAACGTATTCAGAAAGAGCGCACTCGGCAGTGCAGACAACTCCAGTTTGTAGCAGGAAACCTGTACACCTGTTCTCATTCACATCAGGTTCTCTGCCCATCTTTTGTCAGTCATCACTATGATACTGGCCTATGCAATATAGATATCGCAGAAGGCTGCAATATGCAAACAAACCCCTTTCATGTGATATGAAAGTCTTGATCATGTACTGACTTCCAGTAGACTTTCAATGGGTGGTGTGACGACTGAACATAAATAATTCTGGTATAAGGTGCATCACAATTGCATTAGGAAACATGTTGCTATTTTGTATATACAGTGGATATAACTCTACACACTCCTGGTTTTCATCATGTAAAAAAATGAAAGTTGAATAATTTCAGATGTATTTCCACCTTCATCATGACCCATAATCTGTACAATTCTGCTGCAAAACAAACTAAAATCATTTAGGGTGGAGAAGTAGCAATAAAGAACTAAAATAAAATGGTTACATAAATATGCACACCCTTAAACTAATACTTTGTTGAAGTACGCTTTGACTTTACAACAGCATTCAGTCTTTTTGGATAGGAGTCTATCAGCACAGCACATCTTGACTTGGCAATTTTTACCCATTCTTCCTTACAAAAACGCTCCAAATCGGTCGGACTGTGAGGGCATCTCCTGTGTACAGCGCTCCTCAGGTCTACCTGCAGATTTCCAATGGCGGTCAGGTCTTGTTTTGGAATGACTTGACTCATTCCAAAACATTGATATTCTTCTGGCAAAGCCATCACTTTGCTGATTTGGAAGTATCCTTTGGGTCATTGTCGTGCTGAAAGGTGAAATTCCTCTTCATTTTCATCTCTTTAGAAGATTTTGTGCCAAGACTGACTGATATTTGGAACTATTCATAATTCCACCCACCTTGACTAAAGTTCCAGCTTGCAGAAAAACAGCCCCAAAGCCTAATGCAGCCTCCACCATGCTTCATTGCGGGTATGGTGGTGTTCTGATGATGCACAGCGTTCACTCTGCACCAAACATACCTTTTGGAATTACGGCCAAAAAGTTCAACCTTGGTCTCATCAGACCATAAAACGTTTTCCCACATACTTTTGACAGACTTGATGTGGGTTTGGGCAAAACAACCAGGCTTGGATGTTTTTCTTTGTTAGAAAAGGCTTCCGTCTTGCCACCCTACCCTACAGCCCAGACAAATGAAGAATACAGGAGTTTGTTGTCACAAGGACTACACAACCAGTACTTGCCAGACATTCCTGCAGCTCCTTTAATGTTGCTGTAGGTCTCTTGGCAGCCTACCGGATCAATTTTCTTTTTGTCTTTTCATCAGTTTTTTGAGAGACGTCCAGTTCTTTGTGCCAAATTTAATCCACTTCTTGATGACTGTCTTCACTGTGTTTCATGGTATATCTAATGCCTTGGAAACTTTTTTAATCAGAATCACTTCAAATGCAGTGATGACTATAAGAGGGTGTTCACACATATGCAACAACGTCATTTTAGTTTTATTATTTTTATTTCTAAATAAGTTCAGTTTGTTTGTACAGATCATGGATCACACTGAAGGTGGAAATACATCTGAAACGCTTCCTCTTTGTTAGATTTTTCACATGACAAAAACCTGGCTTTGTAACTGTCTATATCCACCGTACCATACCATTTCCCAGATAGGAATATATCAGGGCTTAATCTGTGGTCAGAATTTCTGCTACTGTGAATAGCTAATGGAGTAAAAGATGACCTGATTTCCAAAAGGCATAAAGTTAAGGATTTCTTTAATATTTTAAGCAAGATTACTTTTTATTCACGTCTTCAATATAACAAAAAAGGAAAACGGCCCAAAGCAAAACTCTGGGCACTCTGAATGGTGAGTACTTAAACCCCCCTTTGGCAAGTATCACAGCTTCTAAACACTTTTTGCAGCCAGCTAGGATTTCCTCAGGTCATTTTGGGGGTATTTTCGCAAATTCTAGTTCTGTGAGATTCTGGGCCCATTTGCAAGCATCCACATATTGAAGATTGAAAACAGGAGACTGTGAGGGCCATAGTAAAACCTCCACCTGGTTCCTTCTAGTGTAGTCCATTGTGGTGTGTTTAGGGTCATTATCCTGTTTTTATTGCCACCTTTTTTACAGGTAGCATGATCTTAGTTTCTAGAAAGTGCTGGTATTTAATAAATCTACAAGTGATAAATCCTCCCTCTACAAGTGAAATGTTCCCTGTTCCTGCCACTGCAAAACAAGCCCAAAGCATGGTCCATACACTGCCATAATTAACAGTGAAGTGGTGTTATTTTCACGATATTCTGCACCCTTTTTCTTCAAATCACATACTTTAATGTTCAGACTGATGGGTATCTTAGAGGAGGCCATGACTGCTGATTGTTTGGACAATGTTTGGTAAGTATAAAGCTTTAAAACTTGCATCAGTTAATGATGTCTGTGAACAAGCCATAGCAGAGCTTGCTAAAAGCTATGTGAAAGTTATTTTCTGGGGTGTGCAAACATCTCCTTGACATGCCTTTTCTTTTTTCACTCTAAAATTGCAAAACAAAACAAAACAAAACAAAAAAAAAAAGTCATCAGAATCATCTGGATTACAAAAAACCAAAGAACATTTTAATGAAATTAGAGATAACGTTATATAGCTTTTGGATATCACTGTGAGTGCTGTTGGATCAATAGTGTGCAAACGGAAGCATCATATCACTCGGGCACTGCCGGGACAAGGCTGTCCCTCAAAACTCAGCATCAGAGCAAGAAAGCGTCTTGTGAGGAAAGCCACCGAAAATTCACAATCACTTTGAAGGAGCTTCAGAGCTCAGTGGCTGAGACTGGAGTAAACGTGCACCAGTCAATGATATCAAGAGCTCTGCATACAACTGTATGGGAGGGTGGCTGGAAAGAATCCATTAGTGCAGAAAAAACACATCAAAGCATGTCTGGGGTCTGCCAGAAAACATCAGAGTGACCCAGCTAAAATGTGGGAAAAGGTTTTGTAGTCAGATGAGACACAAACTGAACTTTCCGGCCAAAATTTAAAACACTATGTGGGGCACAAAACTAACACTTTGCATTTTTTTAACAAACGGCATCCCAACAGGGAAGTATGGAGGTGGCAGCATCCTGATGTAGGGACGCTTTTCCTCATTGGGGACTGGGTATGCTGTTAAAACTGAATGACGGGTGTAGGGGGCAAAATACAGGGAGATACTGCAAGAAAAGAGATAGCTGCTTCGATCTGCTAAAAAAAAATTAATAATAATAAAAAATTACTAAGGCGAGAGAGAGAAACTTCACCTTTGACCTAAAACAACACAGAAGTGGCTGTACAATAAAAAGGTGAATGTTCTACCATGGACAAGTCAACGAATCTGTTGCACTACTTGAAAAATGTGGCCCAAAAGTGTCATCCAACCAACCTGAACAGGATGCAGCAAATCCTCCAGGAAGAAGGGTTATAAGTACTCCCAAAACAGTGTCCAAACCTGGTCGAAATTTAAATTTAGACAGATTTTTATTGCAACAACGGCAGTATTACAGAGCACTAGAGCACAGATTTTTTTTTTTTAAGATCTGCTGATAAATTAAGAATTTTGACTTTGAAAGCTGACCTAGAACAATACTGTTTTTATACTGCACCGTGGCATACATGCTCTTTCCTTTTTAACTCCGTGTTAGGGACACACAGAGAGAAAGGATGAAATCCCAGTGCTGCTTATGGCTTGCAAATGTGCCATTACTACTGCTACTACTTATTCATCCCTCAAACAGCTTCTAGAGAAACTTTTCAGAATGCTTAGAAAATTTCACAGCAGCGGCCACTGTAATCAGACATCTGTAGCATTTAAATGCCTCTAAAAGTCTAAAAGCTACCACACAGAAAGTCATTACACAAAATGGTTTTCATGCACTTTTTCACACCTGAAACACTGTTTAACAATAGTTTTGAAAAGGTTTTGGCCTAAAATGCATTTCTTCTTAACTTATTCAAGGAGGTGACTAAACAGCATCCACAAAAAACGTACTGTTAAGAGTTACCACTGCTTTCTCACGATCAACGTTAACACATAAAACATGTATGGGTATTTTGGAAAGTGGATAAAATGGATTGTAAATAAAATATCTATCGTGCAGAAATTGCAGCTCCTGGTTTCTATCCCGAACACTGTAAAGAAATCTGAGTTTCTCTACAATGAACCAACAAACTAAATCTCAAGACTAATTTGCCACAATTTTGGAATTTTCAGTCATCAAATTGGAATTCCCTTTAGATTTCTAATATCCCTCTTATATTTAGTGACAAGAGAACATGCCTGCATGCAATCACTGTCCTACATTAATACAGGGTATAATGATGACACCTCCAGTCTACTTGGTGTTAACCATTATTTATTCTAAGCGTACAAAAAAAAATAAAATAAAACAATACAGTTGGGAGCAATGCAGAGTGTTTTGTAATACAGTCTAGTGAATGTTTTGGCAACAGTTTTTTTGTCTACATCTGCAGCATAGTTACATATTTGTACAGTTCACTTGCTAAACGATTTCCCCCCTGCAGAGTTGGATGCAGACCAAAGAGTGCTGTGAATCAGAGCCATTATCTGCTGGTTCAAATTTCCAAACTCCTCCAACTCCTCTTCATACATAATCCATACCAAGTTGCTAGTAAACTATGCCTGATTCTTTGCAGTCTTGTTACATGACTATGCAGAGACAACACAGCCTCTCTCCACTTGCAAAAGCTGCGTAATAGGATTTACCAATGTGGTAAAACCAGTCTTTGCTCCCTACAACCAGTTATCCACGTGTGGATCACTCACTCTGTTTTTTTTCTGTTTACTCTCGGTCATTATTGGGGGTCTCCAGTTGCTCCATGGGGGCAGGGTTAGAGGAGGGTGGGGAAGGGGTTTCTCCTGAGCCGTACTTGCTCTGAAGGGAGCGGGCCACGTAGCGCCAGTATTCCTTACGAATAGTGTCCTCTTTCTGGGCAAGCTGCTCACAAAGCTGGGAGAGACAGAGATAGAGAGGGATGAAGAAAGTGAACAGGTTTACATTCACACTAACAATGCCTAATATAATATCATATTTTAGCAACTATGATTCCAGAAAGTGATAATGTTAAGTCATGACAACTGTAGCCTTGCTTATAAAACATGCTAATTCTTCAAATAACTTTACATACAAACGTACAAAACACTATGCTCAAATCACATACCCTGATGCCTGTAGCACAACTGGACTGCCATTTGTATGTCAGTTTGGAAACTTTAATTACAAATTCACTTATTAAATTCACAACTTAAAACATGAACCGTCACGTATGATCATTTAAAAATCTAATTCTTACATACAAATGTTTGGGGTCCTTCTGGATTTCAGACCAATAATAGAATGATTCACTGCATGTATATCATATATCTGAAATCTTTCTCTTTTGTGGGTATATAATGGATATTGTCAGAACTTAAAACTCTGACTTTATTGAAAAGTGAGCATATTTAGGACTGTTTAATTGGATGTAGTGCGAGAAAATTTAACAGTGATCTCAATATCCGCAGCAAACATCGCAGACAGGTCGACATACACATGGCATTTTTGCACATAGGGAAAGAACCGATTCGTAGCATTCCTGAGGGAAAACTAGACCTCTCAGTGAGGCAGTAAAAGCCTTTTAGCTCCTGGAAACGCGATCCTACTGCTAAGGATTGTCAATATTCAGCATTTCATACTCTATCTAAAAAGGTCACTGCTTCTAATTCTGTAGTGCTGTAGCTTTTTGTTTCCATAACACCATTCTTCATACAAGAGAAGCTGGGAGATAAAATTATTCTGGAATGTTTTAATTAAAGAGTCTTTGTATACTCTCTACATGTATATGCATACTTAGAAGAGGGCTTTGTCTATTTTACAGTAACATAATAATGGTCTTCTCACAGGGAACATTAATCTTTTACAGCCTATATTGTTCTTCATCTCTCTGTATGAGAATTTCAACAGTTTGACTGCTGCTGAAATCTGCAATGTCGTATCACTCTGTAAGGGGACAAAAAGCAGAAAATCAAGCAGGCCTTCTGTCCCAAAACTCCAATCATCCACATCATCATGACAACCCAGTACAGCGCAAACAGTGCACGGAGCGCTCATTAACCCAACCACAGCCACCACATATTCATCCAACACACCCGCTGCCACTCACACAGCACACCACAGTCAACGGTGGATTATATGCAAGTGAAAAAGAGGAGACAGATAGAGCAGGGCGGAGAGAGAGTGAGAGGTGGAATATATCAGTATTAATGAACACTGTCTCAGATTCTTCCTCCTTCTTCTTCTTCTTCCTTTCTTTCCACTGTGTACACAGTGTTCATTATTCATCAATCATTCATCAATCAGTCCACAGGTTAATTTTTCAGCGTCTCCAGCAAAATATTGACCTTACCATTCCAAATGCAATTCCCTTTGACCAAAATGGAAACAGGTCTTAACACGGTTTTCATATGGATTGTCGAATGGTAAAATATCCAACAGTCTGATGAAATGAAATATGTATGGCTATGGGTAAATCCAGTTATCAAAGAGAAATAAAATGTCCTGTTAAACTTTAAAAACATATCAAAGATAACCTGATCAATCCTAGCGAAGGCTCCTCTTTCCAGAATGAAAGCGGCTGTAATACTCATAATACACCCTCCATTCATAATACACCCTCCATTCTATAGATCTGCACTTTCTTGACTAAATCTAATCCTCTGTAATATAAAATTCCTTTTATGCGGTTTGGTCAGTCATCTCACAGACGTTATAACAGTTCTCTATTCACGCCATTCATGTCAGTGATTAAATGATCTGATCCCGCTGGAAAAAGCGATCAAATTGAATATACTCCTTTTCCTTTTGTGCTTAGCTATGAGAAGGCTAGGCACATTCTTTTACATGATTAAACAAAGCATTATAAATTCTTCAGATCTGCTTTTTGTGACAGAATCATTTAGCCTACTGCCACTACTTTGGAGCCTTGGCTGTGTACTTGTTTATCCACTCAAAAACTTCAAAGTACAGTGTGTTTCAAAAGCATCCAGAAAAATCTTCTAATTCATCTACTTTCGGGTTCACCCACTGCTGACACAATCAATTACAAAAACACAGCTTGTACTCAGGGCTACAACGATAAGCAGTCAGGATGTCAGGACAAAATCATTTGATACATTAGGTATTGACACATCGTTTACAGCTACATATATTAATACATTTAGGTTATTTTATAGTAACACATATATATATAGGACACTTTCCATTTGTGACAACGCCTAGGGCCCAAGTTTGGGTTTTTTACAGACAACAAAAAGCACATCAAAACTACATGTAGACATTCACACCAATGCAGCACTTTACTTCAGACTTTACTTTTCTGCTCCTGTAATTTGTTTGCTCCTTTTAATGCTTCGAGCTGAAGCAGAGCTGTAAACAGAGTTGTAAACTCCACACGCACAGTGCTGCTGTGGGCTGAACAACTTAATATCTTAAATATTGAGATATCTAATTGTATTTTTTGCAACCAATACTGTCAGGTTATTTTCTATAAACTGCACTGTTTGTTGCATATATATATATATAATTTTTAAAGTTAGAGTTAGAGTCCCACATGTGATGTCACAGGACATGGGTGTTTGACTTTGTCTGGTCAGAACTCATCTACAGGCAGTTTGAAGCTCTCTGTTAAAGCAACACTATCAAAATCAACAGTGTTGATAATGTAGCCTACAATACACACTGCAGGTCTTGTGGTATGAAAAATGCCCTTGTGATCGAAAAAAAAAACAACAACACACACAATACATCTTTCAACACTAGCTGTTCCCAATGTCTGTGAAATCAGTTTAAACTGAACAGGTCTGGTTCTGCTTGACGACTAAACATTAAGCTAGGATTAAGTACGAAAAAACTTTCTGATGGTGCTTTTCGCGTGTGGCAGTCACAAACTAAAAAAGCTCACTGTTGTGTGTGCAGATCATATGTCAGAGCACAACAATGCCAGTATATAAAAAAAACACTGCCCATATAATGGGATGCCCTGAAGCGACCAAGCTCTCCATTCTCAATGCAAGGTGTACAAAGCTCTGCAGTGATGTGCTGCAAAGAAGTGGAACCAGAATGATGTAACACCTAAGAATACTCCTAGGACGACTTGGAATAGCACACTGACCAACATCATAAATGCTGCATGAGCGGGTGTGTACAAACTTGATGCTGATATTGCATTACTTCTTAACATTGTGTCAAGTGAACCGGAAAACATACAGAAACTAGATAAGCAAAAGTCACTTCACTAACATTGCACAATACTGTGTCTTGACTATAGGCTACCATAACTGTCCCACCCAAAAAGCTATGGCTTGCTCCATAATCTGACTTTACTAATATCAAGTCAGTAGAACGTTTTCATGCTCACCAGCTCAAAATTAGTTTGACAGCATTCAGTAACATAGATGCAGGGAGCTGGTGCAGCACCAGGGTTTAATTTCTAACCCTTTAGATTCAAATTCAAATTCTTCTTATACTCATACTTGCACACCTTATACTACACTGTACTCTCCACTACAAACCTCTATAAAAGGTAGGGGGTGTGAGTTTACAACCACTTTTGAGCTTACCTCCAAGGCCTTGTTAAGTGTCTCCGTCTGGTTGTATTTGCTGTTACAGGTCTCAAGTGCGTCCTCAAACAAATCCACAAGGAACCCAAGCAGGTATGGAGAACAGAATGTCTCCCGCAGTACCTCAACCTGTTCCAGCAGCCCAGGGTACGATGACAGCCCCCCAGCCTGCAGAATCCTATCCCACACACCATACACAAGGTTTTTAGTCCATAACACACCTACTACTGCTTCTCCTACTACTACTACTACTACTACTACTACTACTACTACTACTACTATTATTATTATTACTACAGTATTATTATTATTATTATTATTATTATTAAATAATAATAATAATAGCTCCTTTTACATACAAATCTACAAAGTGCTTTACAGAATAAAAATAAAGGAAATCAAATGACTATTACATTTTGTAAATCTGAAGGGTAAAAAGCAATATAATTATAAAAAAAATAAAAAGATAATAACAACTGATAAAAGGTTCAAATTTCAAATAGGAAAAACGACAACAGTGCAATTCTAGGACAAATCTACTTAAAAACAATAACACATACATCAATACAATAATACTAAAATCAATGTTTTAGACAAAGCTTGTAAATCTCCATTGGCATATGTAGAGGTGACACGAGTGGAGTCATACGTAGAGGGTGATAAACATTTAGCATTAAGATTCAAAATTAGGCAACTTTCAGCTGTTTCAGGCCAGCAGGCCATTTTGGTTTAGTGAGCTGTTCCCTTTTCTTTCAGTAAGAGCCACAGGAAGGTCTAATAACAGTAAATGGCACCACCTGCTGTTTGCGTTCTGATATTACACTGCTGGGTCAAAAACAGATCATTCAATGTACAAATTAGAAGACTTATAAACACACAAGCAAAAAAGAACTTTTACTGACACGTACCCTTTCAGATAGTTCCAGGCACTTTCGTTGTGGGGTGCCTTCTTGATTTGTTTTATGCTGTACCTTTTCCAAAGAAGAGAGAGAATAACTTCACTGTTCACAGTCCAAAAAACAGAATAAACTAAATGGACAGCGTTTGGTCTCAATAAATGAATTAAAAAGTCTATTCACTCATAGAAGAAAAAGTAAAATGCTTGTTTAAATGCGACACATTTGTGACAGAACTTGGCTGGTATAACTGCATCACTTACTGCACTTCCCGCTCCAGTACTTCAGGTGGAGAGTATGTGGAGGTATGACTGATAACAAAGTGCCTCTGGTTCCAGGCAGAGTTATTCCTTACATCTTCCTCCAGCAGCTGCTCAACATACTCCAGCTCTCCATCCCACAGGTTGTACTCCTGAAGTCACACAGGCAGACCCACAAACTTTCTGATTCACATTTTACATTGTCACACCCCTCAACAGCTCACAAACACATGGACAGATACATAACACAGCTAACGCAGGTTACAAAAAAGATACAAATTAAGTGGTCTTTGAGACAATTAATGGTTTCCACTTTCTATTTACTCCAAATGCCGTCGATCAGCCAAGTTTGGTGTCTTGCTTCTTTTGTTTAGAACTGCAGCTGTGTCAATAATCACCTTAACCGTTTCCGAAAGTACATGCCAAACTCTTCATATGTTTGCCTTAAATTACCATTGACTTGAATGCGCTACATATATTCATTTTAAAGTTAGTAAAATGGCACGGATTAGTCTCAAACCATCACGGTTTCCAGTACTATACTCCCTGGACGTGCAAAAACGTACAGAAATGGTTTTCCTTTCTTTTAGCTAAGCAGAGAAGTTGCTTTTGTTTTTATAGTTCAAAGACTGTCCAACTTTAAGACCTAGATGGTATTTGAGCATAGTTGATAGACATTTTGGGCACAGATTTACACCAATGTTTTTGAAGACTTTTGTCCTTGAGTGTTAGCAACATTATCCTAGCAGGACCTTTTCTCAACTAAAGCAGCAAAACTGGGACACCAAACATATATTGGCTGATCAACTACATCTGGGGTAGGTGGAAATCTTGTACATTTGATTTTTCACCTAACTAGTCCTTTAAATGGAAACCGCTCTTGCAGTAAATTAAAATGCACCAACAAGAATTAGCCAACCTAAGTTTTCTATCCTACAGCAAACAGATCCACAAATGTGCACCCTTAAACACCTGATCTATAAAACACATGAAAAAGCAACATTCTATTTTCTATTACAGCATAACATTTTTTTCCAAGCCAACATTTCCACTTTTTGTGGATTCACCACGGTAATAATATGCAATAATCATATCTCCACACTAATACTAAACCTTCTTAATGGTACTGAGTAAATAGTCTATAACACCCACACAATATTTCCATGTATATAAGTATATGTATAGTGTTTAAAATCATTTATTTACCTACAACTTTAACAGAAATGGATTCACATAATTTATCCATAAATATAAGTGACTATGTCTCATCTAGCATGTTTGAACAACTATTTCATCATCGCTTGCTTTAAACGCATTGCCTATATTTTTACCATGAAATACAGATGGAAGCAACCACTCTTACAACACAAGACCCTTCCCTCTAGCCTGCCTACACATGCACACTTCCAGGTAATACAAGCAACAGATACAGTACATAAACTTGGTATAATGATGAATTATAATGATGAATTCCTTCACATAAACTCACAGTCACGAACACCATAGTAAGCCTCCAGACAAACAAAAAGGCTATTTAT
This sequence comes from Semaprochilodus insignis, assembly GCA_034552555.1. Lineage (NCBI taxonomy): Eukaryota > Metazoa > Chordata > Actinopteri > Characiformes > Prochilodontidae > Semaprochilodus > Semaprochilodus insignis. The sequence continues at coordinate 12,526,475 of CM067485.1, read as the reverse complement.
CTGACAGCCTCTACATATTTTACTTATTCTTCTCATGCATATATAAAAACTCTGCACCAAATTGAAATATATATTGTTTTCCCTTTCTGCTCTGGTTATTACTGCAGTGCTGCAGTGGAATATAAATGGTAGCTAATCTAATCTAGGAACAAGAAGCGGATGCAGCTGTTTGACTCTACAGTCTTTCACTGCAGTAGGTCTGAAGTTGATGATACACGATTTAGCACAGTCCCTGAGCAGTTAAGTACACCATCATCCTAACCTCACTTATTAAATCAGAACAGACCAATTTTAATCAATGCGACAAGCACACACATGACCCTTATGCTATGCAACTGCTCCCTATTCCTCCTACAGAGGAAGCTGTATGTCCTCTGATTCTCCATTCTCCCTCATGGAACAATTTTGCTGGAGAAACCTCTCAATATGTTAAATATACAATGTTATACCTATAATTCACCTCCTATGGCATCAAACTGCTTTTTTATGATTTCATGTGCCCGTCAGGGCTTTAAAAAAGTACCAAATTACAAGTATGACAGGCAAATCACTTACTAGGAGTTTGTAAAGCTGTAATGAAAAGCTGTACTGAAAGTGAATGAGGTCATGTGGACCTTTACCTGAATGACCCACTGTCTGTGCTGCCATGCGTGGTAGTTCTTGGCATCCTGACTGAGGATCTCTGCTATGAACTGCAGCTCTTCAGATGGATCATTAAGCCACTCAACCACCATGCGCCTATGATGCCTTCAGCCAAGGACAGAAGACAGAGTCAGGAGAACTGAACAGCTTCAACAATAAAGCAATATTTTAAACATGTTAAATCAGAATACAGCACATCAAGTGATATACAATGTAATTAACAGGGTGACTGAACTTCACTAATGAAATAGGTAAACGAACATGACGTAAGGTTACAATAATCAACCTGCAAAACAATTACAGGTTAATAGGGATGCATTAATGGTAATACTATGCTCATGATCATGGCTGTTTTGAATGAAATTTTATTTACAAACTGTCTGTAGACAGAGCTTTCATGTACCATCACACACCAAGTATTTGCAGCTGGCATAGCTAGCTAATGTACGTCATTTAAATCAGCTAGATTTTAATGACTGCACTGTTAGAATACATGGCACTCATTTACACTAAACACTACTTCGAAATAATTTCTTATAGTATTACACTTGGCATAGGCGAGCATTAAAAATCTCATTCGCGTACTCTTTATAGATGCATTCCTACAGGTCTTGTTAACTGGTCATTAACACATTAGAGTGTACATCTGAAGTTTGAAAATTGCCCACTTGTTCTGAGATTGCATGGAATCAAAAGGTAAAAAAGCTTCAAACTGATCAAACTCTAAGGACTAAAAAGTGAGTCTTAGAACTAGAACGATCATATTAAGAGACCACTGATTTTTAACAAAACACCACAAAATCCTTGTTTTTGTGAATCCACACATTTTACACATAATCAAAAAAATTAAACGGGCATGTTGTGAATCAGGGCTGCTCAAAATGTGGTCTGCAGGTCGGCATTTGCCTGCATAGGAATTTGATTTGGCCAGAAACCTGCCCTAACCCCAGCCCCTCACCCAATGAGAGAAAAGAATGTTAAAAATGTAAAGATTATTTTAAATGTAGTGTAACATTAAAAGAGTAATTTCTCTAAAACTTAGTTTAAACCCTCCCTTCTTCCTTTATTAGTATATTGTCATTTTGGTGAATTTTGATTAATATTGGAGCAGTGCTGTAGATTTTCACACAAGGTATCACTGTCAATTTGGGCTAATCAGTTCTGTGGCATTTCAACACATCCTACTAAATTAAACTGTTGCGCATGAATGGACATAATGATTGGTGCATGAGTGTCTCACCAGACTTGGTAGTTCTTGGGCTGATCCTCTATGATGGCTGTGATATACTTCATTTCCTCTCTCAGATCCTTCTCCAAAGCCTGCAGCAGTACTCTCCTGTAATGCCTATAGGATTGATCCAGCAAACAGAATTATGAAGAAAATATTGGCAATGATTTTCTGGTGTTCCACAAACATAAGTAAAAATAAACTGACTATTCTTACACTAAACACTTCCTTCCCATGTACTCAAAAGTACAAACTCACCACACAGTGTAATTTGCTGCATTCAGGTCAATAGCTTCAGCAGTCAGTGCAAATGCTCGCTCGCTCTTCTCATCATTCTTCAGCAAAGCTCTGAAGTAGTCATACACATCTGTGACTGTACAATACAAAACCACTAGTGATCAGAGGGTTGACCATATTTACCCCAACCTGGGCGTGTGGAGTTTCACTAGATATACTTACATCTGTCTGAATAGGCTATTTTCACCACAGGGTTGGGCCCATCGTCCTGAGGAACAGGCTCTAGATCTGCCCACTCTTTCCGATCCCTTAGCAAACAAAAGAATGAGGCTTGATTAATATACGCACATTTATCTGATGGCACAACACTGTTAGTCAACACTAGTGTAGCCAGCTAGCATAATTCACTGCTACTGTAGCACCGGCTAACTAGCTTAGCTTTATAAATTCGCACCGCTGTAAAATTAACCAAGATGAAATAATATGTTAGCGCTACACTCAATGATTTTAAACGCACATCTTAGAAAAGTCAGAAAACAGATGTTAAATCAAAGAGGTGGTGCCACAGCGAGCAAGCTTACAGTTACAAAGCTAGGTTAACTGGCTAGTTAGCTAGCACCCAGTGAGAGCAGACCTGCTAACGTTAGCTACAGAGTGTACCTGTAAAACACATATCCTCCCCTCAGAGGCTCCTCATCTTCCATGTCTGGCTCGGCTTCCACATTGTCGCTGTTTGTCCTTTCCTCCTCCACTGCGTCCGACACGGAATTGGGTATTTCTTCAATTTCTTCGATTGAAGACATTTCGAAATGAACTTCGTTAACTAGCTAGCTTGCCTAAAAGGGCGAACGCCTAAACTGTCTGGAATTGACAGAAGACACATAAGAGTGCTGAGTAAAAGTAACCTTCAAAATAAAAGTCACGCCTCGTGCTGGTAACTGCATATAGATAGATAGATAGATAGATAGATAGATTCTATGGATATAAATATAATAAGGCCACAATAAAAATAACAATAAAAAAACAGAATCAAATCAAAACAGAAAAAAACGTGTAAATATAGAATTTAGCTAGAAAGGCTGTTTTGTTGATGATATATAATGATATAGCTATTAACAAGATCTTTGTAATAAAAAAAATCTTTATAAAAGGGAACATAAATAAGAGTAGTTCCCAAATAAGTAAAATAGCGGTTAACATCTATATTCTCTTTATGTATTTGTGGAAAAAGGAAAGATAATATTTGTGTACATTTTAAAACTTTCTTCACTTTATTGACAAGTATGTGTTTTGAAGGCAAAACTTTCTTTCTTTCTTTTTTTTTTTTTTTCTTTTTTTTTTTTGCGCTGTTAAGGCCACCTGTAAGGTTATTCCAATAAGACACTACATGTGGAACCAAGACTACTTCCCTCAGAAACAATTCCTATACTGTGAAGCTATTATCCTGGCTTTAAGCAACGACAGTGACAACAGGCAATAAGGCTTGATGAAGTCCTCCCCTAAAGCATTATAACACCTGATACAACTGCAGTGATAACAGTAGCAAATTCTCTTGGAGGGATAATATATGTGTTAAATCATTAAATAACCATCAGAATTTCCTTTTACACAGTATATTCATGTTTCATATATAATACCTAAAGGGGGAAATTTAAGTGTCACTTAGAAGTAGGATCTGGAGTTATCCATGGTGGTGTTAATTAGTAAATTGACAACAATAAAAATGCAGTTTGTCAGCACATATTTTTAAAAACAAGAGTCATTTGTATGTAGTAAGTAATGTCTGTAATAAAGACATACCCGTTTTTGGTGGCTTAACCCTGGCTGTCCCCAGAAGTTTCCCAGTTTTTTTAACTATGAAGAAAAAAGTCCTAAACTAAGAAAGACCCAGGCTGCAGTTACCTACTAACCACTTCTGCTGTTAGACGGTGTTTGGTAAAACTCGACCAAAAGCTAGCAAGCATCAAGTAAGTGCAACATTTTTTAAAACTGAGTCTCTTTTTTAGCCATTCATATATGACATATGGCCTATGTTGACAGCAGCCATCTACGTCTTTCTAGACCTGGAGCTAGTCCGGGGGTGTTTAGTGTCTGGCTATTGAGCTGGACCCACGGGTCTCTTTTTAAAACCATGATATCTAATATGAATATGAATTATGAGTTTGTACAACCACTGACAATTCTGTGGGAAATGTATCTATGCCTCATCTCTTCCCTACTAAGCCCCTTAACTTAGTGACTTTATAGACCTTTTGCTGTAACTGTATTTCCAGAACACATGAGCAATGAGCCATGAATCTCAAGAAGGGGAAAGGAAGAAATCTAAATGTTTTATTATGTTTTTAATATTTTTATTATTGAGTGTGCCATAATTTTGGAAGCGCTTCACTCTCTATACTCGGGTACTGCATGATTTTCTGACATGGTGTACAAACTTACTATTTACCCAATTAGTCAGTCTTCACCATACTTTATTACAGTACAAAATTTACCATCATCAAAATACATGAAACTGGAGCTGTCAGCCTTTTTTTATTCCACTGGATATTTCAAAGATATATTGACTGCCAGTAGGTAGCGCTGTTGCCTCACAGCAAGAAGGGCCTGGGTTTGTTTCCCGGCTGGGGCGTCAGGGATCCTTTCTGTGTAGAGTTTGCATGTTCTTCCCTTGTCTGCGTGGGTTTCCTCCCACAGTACAAAGACATGCAGACAGGTGAACTGGAGATCCTAAATTGCCTCTAGGTTTGATTGTGCATGTGAATGTGCATGTCTGTATGTCTGCCCTGCTATGGGTTGGCGGCCTGTCCGTCATGTGTCCTGCCTTAGTAAAATACTAGTGAAATATAAAGATATATAAAACAGCAAAACGTTTACCTTTTAATGGCTAAACAACAAATCATTAAACAAACAGATATTGTGAGTTTCATTTCTTTAAACAGTGAAATCTTGTGGGTAAACTTGTAGACAATCCTTTACAGAGTCGATATTGTTTCACTCAGCACTGATGGCTTCAAATAAATGAACAATTTTACAAAGTTAGTTTGTGTTTATTGTGAGATAAATATTCTCTAGAGGAAATTCTAACATAAATAATACATAATAAAATATTGCTGTACTTGACTGACCCAACAGCCACAATTTAACTTCCCACAAGTAAGAATTTACCAGTTTATTTTAATGGACAGCATAATAATTACTATGTCGTAAATTACAACAGTTCAATCCATTTGTCCCAAAAAATGTATTTAGACATTTTAACAAGTGAACTAATATATAGATTAAAAGCAAAAGCGAGTTTCCACTGTACGAACCTCTACACTCTGCCTTCTCTGTATAAATTCTGCAGAGCTTTCAGTCCTAAACTGTGTGACCGCTGCGTGAATCAGTGTCACTACGAGGCCGTCACTATGGAACTGGTTGGCAAGGAGATGGCTGTTGTGACGCAGTGAGCCACAGAAACACATCTCTGTGTTCAGCAGCAGTCTACAGGGCTGAGGTGAGAAGCAGTCTATAGGGGTGAGGTGAGCAGCAGTATACAGGGATTAGGTGAGCAGATATTAAAGTTTTGCTGCACAGTTCAGCTTCTTTTAAGCTATAATAGTTTAGTATTAAGACCTTTTTTGTGTTGTTAGCAGCTTGAATCTCCAGCCAGGAAATATCAAGGCATGTCCTGAATCCATAAAGACAGATGGGCTCCTCAGAGCTGGGCTGGAAGATCAAAATTCCACAGAAACTGAGCACTACTGCCAAACTGTTGAGTGCTGTTTATGATCGTGATGGAGTGGAGGACTTCTGCCTCAACCAATCAGGTAGCCTAAAGCAATCTACTGTTTATTTTATTGAAGTTCAACTGACTCATTAGGGTCATAAGAATCAAAAGAATGGATGCACCCAGAAGGAGGTGTTGAACTGCAATGCTACTCAGAAGGATGATAAAGGTCACCAGCTGATGATAAATTTAGACTGGTGTGGGCAATATTTATTGAGCTACACAAACAGAAGTAGTGTCTCTCAGTATGGCATCAGGCCGCCATGTTTGCTAATGCAACATGCCAGACATCTCAGTATAGAGTTTTAGAGGTTCCTAACGGTGTCCTGCGATAATCCATCCCATGCAGTTTAAATATTCTCACACAATTTCTGCAGATGTTGTGGTAGGGATGGAGGTGGAGTGACACCAGGTCTTCTGGGCTTGTGAAGCGTTCATCATGGCGCTGACCACGGTGCCTCCACGCCTGGATTCATTGGTCATCTCCACCAAGATGGAAGCTTGACTCGTCACTGAAGATGACCCAGTACCATTCTGAGTCACTCCATGACAGTCTGGCACGACACCATTGCAGTCTTTGGTGATGTTTACATGGTGTTAAGAGCAGTCGTTGTAACGGTTTGCATGCATGTAGCCCTGCGTTGTGCAGCCGTCTGCCAATGGTGCTGGCAATAACAGGATGACTCATGGAGGGCATCACTGCCTGCTGAATGTCCACAATCATGGCTGTTGGGTCAGTCGGGTACAGCGATAAGGCCTCTACTTGCTTGCGTCACATGCACAGTCGAGTGCGAAACTTGAATCATTTGCATGTCTCATGTCTCATCAAACCTATCCGCCAAGTTTCATTCCTGTCTGTTGATTCCTCCTGTGTGCAACTACTTGTGCAACAATTCTTTTGATGATGAGTATAGTATCACCTGTTGTTCACAATGAATGTATTCAGTGACTGTACAGTAAAAGAGAACATTGTTCATATCAGTTAAATTATGCTAGCTGGGATACCTTGGTAAACAAAGGAAGAGTTGCTGCCCTGCAGAAATCTGAACCACAGCACCTACAGTCTTTTCTAAGAAGATTAGTCTCTGTGTGTGAGTCTCATAAACCCATCATTACAGGTTGAATATGGACAATGACCTTTAAAAAAAAGGGTCTAAATAGGAGTGCACAGTTCTGTTCCACACCATATTAAAAGCCATGTAACTTTTATAGTTACAGAAAATTCATAGTAGTTACTTAATAATAAGCCTTACAATTAGAATTAAGCCTAGTTCAATGGTGTTAACAGCACAGATAACATAGCATAGGAGTAGACCTCTATATGTTGCCTAAGTACAAAGCATGTCATGTGCTTTCTTGGGGACTTGCTTATATAAGATGATGTATCTTGTAGATTGTGTTGATTATGTGTCAAACTGTAGTACATTTGAAGAAAATCAGACACAGCTGAAATCATGTTGATTAACTGAAAACATGAAGCCCAGATTTCTGAAGAAAGAACTGAATGTTACCAGAACAGCTCATCTTAGTCCACTTTAACTTGACTTCTGTACATCCTTTCAAGACTGAAATTACTTTAAAGTTGCATCAGTGTGGTAATTGGACATGTCTAACCAGACATGAGTGGACTCTCAAGCAGAAAGCCTTGTCACACTGGTGGAGAAGGCTGAGAGGCTGCTGAAGAGCAAGGCAGAGAGAGAAGACACACAGGCCAGCTTCCTTCTTGGACAGCTCTACTACGAAGAGGTAATGGCATGTTTTCCTTTTAATCCACATTGACCCCCCACCCCCAGCCCACTATGGTATCACATGGGACTTGTTACTCAACAGAGTTTTGGCTCACTGGTAGAAGAAGACAGAGAATGCTCCACAGACCCATGTATCCATTTGCATTAATGATTTTATAGCACGGTTGCTTGTTAAAAGGTAACAGCCTTATGTTTTTAGGCACGCTGTAAAACAGGGTCATTGGGTGGGGTCCTGTAGTGTTAGAGTCCAGCATAATAGAGTCCAGCATAACACCTAAATACTGATACTTCCGATCCTGGAATTTACTTTTAAGAATTGATTCTGGTACAAAAATATGAATTATTATAATAATAATAATTATTATATCATCCTACATTTATTTAGTAGGATGGACATGTATCCTATCTCTCAATGAAAATAATAAATTGCTGCTGTAAATGAGGGTGTAGTATTTGCTTTCTTCCTTTGCTCCCATAAAAAGCTGGTGAGTAAGAAGCTCCTCAAACATAATGTACAAAAGCGACTCTGCAAGTGCATTTACAATTGGTAGACTTCTCTGAGTGAATTATTAAAAGACTCACAAGCAAAACTCTTAGAATTTAACACGACTCTCACGACATAACATGCTACAAACACTGAAAACAGCAAGCAGAATAAATATACTTCTTTACTTTTATCTGACATAGTTTTAGTATTGTTTAACTTCAATTAGATATATAAGGAACTTTTAAATGTAACAATTCAGATATTAATCTAATAAATAAACATTTAGGGACTAAATTTCTAATCAACAGTACTAGTTTAGGTAAACACATTATTTGTATATTATCAAACACTGAATTGATATTTGTTACTACTGAATTGAACTATATTATTAAAAAAGAACTACATTATTTAATATTAATTTCAGAGTTTCTGTTATAATTCTGTTATATTTACCATTTATTGTTGTTGAAAATCACATTTTTTTTTCAGTACCATATCGGTACTGGTATGGGGATATTTGCCTCCATATTACTTGGTATCAGTTTGAATGGAAAATCAATGGTATCGTCCATCCCTACAGATGAGTCGATTCAGGCATGTTGGACCAGAAACTTACCAAACTGTGACTGGACTACAGCCCTCCAGCATTTGAATTGATGTTCACCATTTATCAGACAGTGCTGAACATCTCAAATCAATCAGTAATTATTATTGTGTTGCAGGGTCGCTATGCAGAAGCTGAGATCGTATTTGATAGCATTAAGGATAGAGAACCTCGAGCTCTCTACCAGCTGGCTGTAATGTACTATGATGGCCTTGGTACCACATATGATCAAGTGAGTTCTGTTTGAATTATTGTAGTTTTCTGAAGCATATGTTTACAGTGTAGTCATTATTATGATCTCACTGTAGTGAAGGACTTAATATATTGTATATATTTATATATGATTTTAGCTGTAAAAAAAAGCATCGCACGCTAACCCATCTTTTCAAGCTTCTTTATCTGTGATATAACTGATATGAAAAAAGTGAACAGACCATGAAAACCTGGTATGTCACTTTCATCCTTTAACACAGGTCTTTCTGCCCAACCAACTTCTAATACTTCTACAAACAAAAATCGAATAATAATGGCCGTTCAGAAGTCTCTCACTTTTTACATCGTATTACATCAGCTTCAAAGATCCCTGAGCCAATCAGCTTTTAGGACCAAAGCTGTCATAACATAAAGAAAGTGCAATGCAACAATTGCATTTACTTCTGTCATAATATGTGTCTAACAGAGTAAAGCAGTGAACTACATGAGAAGAGTGGCAGAGAAGGATGCAGGCACTATCAGATACACAGCATTATACAACCTGGGCAGGGCCTACCTGGAAGGTTACGGAGTTCAGGCCTCCAGCGGAGAGGCAGAAAGGTAAGCCACGGGGTCAGAGTAACTCCTCTGATCAATAATCAATAACAGTTCTCTGGTTCTAAGCAAATAGCAGATGTTCTCCATCTTTGCAGGCACTGGCTCATGGCAGCAGATAATGGAAACCCCAGCGCCAGCGTGAATGCTCAATCCTCTCTTGGCATGTTCTATTCCAGCCCTGAAACACAAGATCTCAAAAAGGTACTAGAACATTGCACAGATATTAAACAACCCTCTAACAGTTCCACAGAGAAGGATGCCAACAACCGAAAATGCACAGAGAGCATTTGGTTGGAAGTAACTGTATCCAGCAGAGAGACTGGGTGGACTGGTCAGTGAAATCTGAGGGTGGAAAATACTAATTAATTAATTTGCACTTTGCTAAAGTATTATTCACATTGTAATAACTCGTAATTACATAATTATATTTTCTGGAGAAATAGATACCCTGTACTCCTTACATTTTGATTTAAACACTCTGAACAGGCCGCCAGTCCATAGCAGGGCAAACACACACACACATATTCACACACTCACACCTAAGGGCAATTTATCTTGATCTAATTCAAGTCCATCTGTGTGCAAGGACCAGTAATTCCCATTAGTTTCCACATGAACATTGTGAGACATGCTGCAGGACGGAGACATGACAACGTGCATGCATGCCAAGTTTGCATTTATGTTATTTAAGTGTATTTGAATTTGATGAACAGTTTGCTTTTTAAGAGTTTAGATACTGCACACTTGCTGGTTTGGTTTAATGGGCATGTGATCAGATGGAAAGAAGGACATTCTAAACTTACAATGCAAATTAATAAAACAAGATTATTTCCCTAAGTAATGTTGGAGCATTTCTGTTGGTCCATTCATCACAAAATTTTCATACAATAGAAAGGAAACCAGTGTGTCCAAATGACATAGTACTCACAAGAACCCTTCCCTTACACTTATAGATGTATGCAAAATTTCAGGTACCCCTGTTTATTGTTAAAAATACTAATTCCTGCATTGCACTGCAAAAATACAAACAAACAAACAAACAAACAACAACAAACCATTTTAACCTCTTTTTTTTACTTCACGTTATAATATGTTAATATATACTATCCCTGTCCAAACAAACATATCAAGTAATTTACATTAAAAGTAAAGAATGATTTTGCTCACTCTAGTAAAGCTACCATCTTTGGACAGAGACGATATGTTAAAGTACATTCTCTGTCAAAAAATAGTTGCACAAACACTACAAAAAGGAATTAAACTTCGTGGGTAGGTTTGACACAGTGAGACTTGCGAAATGAAGATGTAACATAAGCAAGTACGGGCCTTATTGCTGACCCAGCAACCACAAATGTGGACATTCAGTGAGAAGGAATGCCCTCCATGAGTCATCCTGTTAGTGCCAGCACTATTGGCTACATGCATGCAGACAGTTATGATGACGGCACTTAACACCACGTCAGTGTCGCCAAAGACTGCAATGGTGTGGTGCCAGACACCACAGGCAGCGGGTCATCTTCCAAGTCATGCTTTTGTCTTGGTGGAGGCACCCCGGTCAGCGGCAGGATGAAAGGTTTGTTGTCACACATCACACGTCCAGAAGGCCTGGCCTCCACCCCTACCACAAAATCTGCAGGAACTGTGTGAGAATATTTAAGCTGCATGAGATGGATTATCACAGGACACCATTAGGAACCTCTACAACTCCATGCTGAGACGTCTGGCATGTTGCATTACTGTGAGAGACACTACTTCTGTATGTGTAGCTCAATATATATTGCCCATATCAGTCTAAAGTTTTCATCATTTATGGTTCCTGGTAAACTTTATATTCCTGCCCAATAGCATTGCATTTCCTATCTGGGAGCAGTGCATGAAAATGTGCAGAAAAAAAGACAAGTTTGTTCTCTGCAGTGGATGGGTGAATTAAAATTATATGATGGTTATATTTGTATGTTATTTAAAAAATTATCTATGTAATAATAATAATAAAAGACAGTATATATTTGTGCCTGTATCCTAGGCCTTCTTCTGGCACTCAGAGGCGTGTGGTAATGGCAGTCTGGAGTCTCAGGGGGCGCTGGGGGTTATGTACCTGTATGGATATGGTGTATCTATGGACCGTCAGGCTGCTCTGTACTGCCTAAAGGAGGCTGCAGGGAGGGGTAATATCTATGCCCAGGGACATCTTGCAGCCTATTACTACCACCAGAAACTCTACACCAAAGCAGCAGTTCTAGCGAAGAGGTACTGTGAAGCATTGCTCATTGTTATGTTACCCAACCCTGGGCTATTCCTTAGCAACTTATTCATTACTGATTCATTACAGCACAGAACTGTTTTATGGAGGCCTCACTAGGAATGTTTTTTTCAGTGTGTTTGGTATAACATTTGCCAGAACATCTGCTCTTCACTTGGTTTAGTTTTGTTTAACAGGCTTATTTGTTATGAAACTGAAATTACATGCTTAAAAAACAGAAAGAGATTTTATTAGAAAACGTTAAAAAACAACATGTAGCCTACATGAAACTCAATCAAAACAAGTATGTATGCTTTCTGGACATTTTATAAAGATTTATGAAGTTCAAAAACTTTTTATTTGTTGCCCTAACACTGGATATGGGCATTTACAGGTGTGGTTTAGATAAGACTTTATTGATCTGATTTATTTGAGTATTCTATTATGCTCCTTGTTTGGTGAGTAAATAAGGAAATTGGCCATTTCATCACCTCATGTTTATACCCAAGTGAACCAGGAAGTCATGGATGACCTCTTAGTCTGTGTTGTACCTTTGCTGATAAAAGTGAAAAAGTGTTCTCTGGAGTGATGAATCACATTTTCTTATCTGGCAGTCTTATGGATGAATCTGGATTTGATGGATACCTGGACAATGCTACCTTGTGAAAAGCATTTGGTGAATTACAGTTTGGTGGAGGGGGGATACTGGCCTGGGGCTGTTTAGGGATTAGGCCCCTTAGTTCCAGTGAAGGATAATGATAATGCTACAGCATACAGTTATGGCAGTAGATTGAAGAAAGCCATTTCTTGTTCCAGCATGACTGTGCCACTGTGTACTAAGCAAACTTGACAAGTCTGGTGTAGAGGAACTCCTTTGGGACCACTGGGATGGCATGGAACATCAATTGCGAGCCATAAGTGAATGACCTCACTAACACTCTTTTGACTAAATGGACACAAATTTCGACAGACTCCTTTAAAAACCTTGTGGAAAGCCTTCTCGAAAAAGCTGTGATGGCCAGGTGTCCAAGTACTTTTGGACATATAGTGCACACACTTACTCACGAATATCAACTAAACGGTATCATTTTACATTAAAGAGCCATTTCATTCATCGTTAGTTTCTATATTCATATAGCCAAACAGTGATTTCAGTATTGGAGCACTGGCAAATAGAAGGGTTATCAAAGTACTCAGGAACTTGAGCACAATCTCACACATATTGAAAGATGTTAGTGGTCGATACAATATGCGTCCAAACACTAAATCCACTATGCAGGAACTGGGCGTGTTTGGCAACACTGTTTAATTTAGAGCTTAGAAACTAATTGTATTGAGTATTATAGAGTGTAATCGCATGTGTAAAATTGCAATAAAAATTATGTTCAAATCACAATCGAAATGACAATTCAATTTGTTCACCTGCATTTTTCTATGATTAGGACTAACACAATTGAACTGATTAATAACTAACACAGATAAGTATTACTTAATAATAACCTGTTTAAAAAATCTGATTACAAAGTCATCCTGAAATGAATAACGAAGGACAGTGTTCCATTGCAGGATCTGCCAACATGAAGACATCAATACCATAGCGAAGTGCACAGGCTGTCTTCCTGAGTATATCAGTAAAGGAATTGCCATCGCCCTCTTCTATTATGCACGTTGTCTACAGCTGGGCCGAGGAGTTCCACAGAACAGAGAGAAATCCCAGCACTATTACACAAAGGTACTCATGCAGCAGGAAAGCTAACATATGTATGTGATGTTGTAATATTGACTTTATAGAGTACTGCTACAACGTTCAGCCATTTTATTAGCTGGGTGTGAGAATGGAAGCCACAATAGCACAAGTGGCATGCAAGAACGGTTTCCCCGACAGTTCTGTAGTCTGTAGTCCTGGCGTAAATAGATCACAAAAAACACACAGTGCTCCGTGTGGTATGGTCACACTTTCATACCAATTTTCTTGATATCTTTCTCTCCAGGCGGCCTTGATGAACCCAGAAGTGTGTAAGGGTCTACAGATGGACATCGCTTATGGCAGGATTTAATGCACATGTCCAGCACAGCTTCAGTCCCTGAGGACCTCCAGAAGAGTCACTACAGTGTAGTTGTAACCAACCAGTGTAGTTTAGGACAGTGAAATGAGGGGATATTTTAAGGACCACCTGCTATTATTGTAATAACTATTATTTACTTCTAGAACTCTGAACAACTGCATGCCTCATAAAAAAAATAAATAAACAAACAAAAAAAAAAACTGTATTATAACTTCTGTTCACTGTATTAATTTAACTTAATAAATGTTCCTCCTCTTTATTCTATTTATTTTACAAAAATATTGAATTAAGAACAAAATAATTGCACTCACAGTTTTCAAAGCCACAAAGGGAATACTGTTCGCTGGTGCATTCCGTCCATTCCAGCTTGTTCACAAAACTCAGAAAAATGAATTGAGAAAATATCCTGAGGTAATATTTTTGCCATCCATGCACCCTTATCATCAGCTTACTCTCAAAACTAAATATTTTTGGTTAATTTTGATAACTGAACAAAATAAAAGATGACTTGGAACTTTAAGCAACCGTCAGCTGTACTTTATAACAGCAGTTTAAAACACAGGAACAGCACTGCTTTTAAACTGTCCGAATGAATCTGTATTTAACTGCTCTGATAGAATTTTATGTAAAATTCAAAATGCATGTGGCGGAAAATGTTGAGGCAAAACATATAGCCAAATTATTCACTATCTAAAACAGCCAGCGAACCTACATGTGTTTTGAGTTTTTATATGTCCAATTTTATGTGTACAACACCTACAGAATCAGAATTGTTCAGAGTGGTGGTGATAGGAACCAGATGTCCGAACAGTTTAGTGTATATGAAAGCTAAATGACAATGTTTGTTTGTTTTTTTTAATCCATGTATGTTGGTTTACTGGTTGCTTTGGATTGTAAATAAAATGGCTATATTTGTGTTCTTGATATCACAACCCCTGGTTCCCTTCACCACCACTACAAACAAATCTAAGATGGTAAGTTTCTCTTTAATGACAAATTTCACATCAAACCACTCGAAGAAATCAACAGTTTCCTTTGTACTCTGAGGACGTCTAGTTCGATCACTATTGTGAAACATTGTGACAAATTTTCTGTAGAATGGAGCATTTCACATCGAACCACTCTGCAGGACTTCTTACTTCTCAGTCCATTAATGATGCAGAAATACCCATTTAAGCTTCTGCAAGCTCTGTTAATGATTGGCAGAGCTTGTTTTGATTTTTTTTACACTATTATAAAAGTTCAGCAATAAAGCCATGTTGAGACGTCAGTTCTCAATTTTAATTTCTTCATCTGACCTTTCATGATGAAGACTGAAGAGTAACAGTTGTAACACTCTACAATAATGACGAGTGACACTCATATTCTTTTGCAATTTATTGCTTATAAATGCGCTAGTCTATTTTTGGTAAAAATAAAATCTATAATAATATCACAAATGAAATTGTCACAATAACTTTACATGACATATTGAACAATTAAAAGTCTTCAAAATGATCACAATATGTACTGTACTGTAGGTAGGGAGGTTTAAGAGGTCCAGGTTTTCTTTGTTTTGTTTTTTTTTTTTTTAAGTAATTACAACACTCATTTCCACAACTATTCACATTTCCCGACCTTACCAGGTCTAACAGAAAAGTCACAGACAAAAGAACAAAAGAAACAAAAACAAATAAAACTTGGCTGGGTGGCAGTAGACCTGGTGTGTAGATACAATCCAGCAAGAGAAAGAACGGACGGAGAAGACAAAAACGTAATAGTGATGTCCGTGAAGCCCCCTAATACGAGTGCTACTAAGTCAAGTATTTCAGATAAAGATTCAGGAATAAAACAAATTCTGTCCAGCACACTAAAGTAAAAGATAACAACTGAAGCCGAAGTGGCTTTTCCTTCACTGGATGAGTTTATGTGCGATCAGACCTGTTTCGCTTCTGCACTCAGCTCAGGGCAGAGTTCTTTGAGAAGCATCTCCAAAAGGATCTGTGGAAAGAGAGAAACGCAGAGTGAAAATGCAGAGCTTTTAGGAAAGGAGGCGACTTTCACTGACGCTTTGGCCTACGTTCTACAAATGTCTTTCATTAGATTCTTCCCTGAAGTTCACTTACAGAGTTTAAGCAGATTTATGGGCCAAACAATTCATTTTAATATGATCACTCTTAAACTCTCATTATACCTTAGAATTAAGCAGTCTGTGGTTACTGGGCTTCCAAGACTGATATATCGCTGGTGTTGAAACAAAACACCATATCTCCAGTATTTTAAGTTTTTGACACAATTCAAACGCCTGTTGGCCTTTAGATCGTGTGCGATTTACAGAATGAATGGACCAGAAGAAATGGCCCATAATTACTTGGAAAAAAATCTGGCTTCAATCAAAAAGCAGTCCAGGCTGAAATGCTCCTTATAACTGCGGTGCCAATGGGCAAAGCTATACTGCTGTCACCTGAATAGGTGTATATATGTAAATGTATTGGTTTTCATGAAATCAGCTCATGAAATTTTCATCAAATAAGCTTTTCCAGCTTAGTGTACACATATAGACTGGGGAGAAACTGTATATCTTTGAAACTTTAGCTATACTTACATACAAGGGCTGGCAATATAACAATATTTTATATATTAAATGATAAATTATAATCAAAAGTTTATCATCAGTATATATTAGAACTTAAAGGAAACACTTTCCTACTACATATTTCATTATAAGGAGAACACAGTTAGTCCAGGTTAACTAGATTCAGTGCAGCAGAGTGGATATAGTTTATATGTATAGACTGTGGCAGCACTTTTAAATGTGGCACCACTTTGTATATTCCAACTTATCATTTGAAAAAAATATATATGTTGTGACATTGTGAAAAAGTACTTAGATATTACATTTCTGTAACACCACCCAGCTCTATTACATACTATGTCAACTTATATTATTTCACAAAAAGTAAAGACAGTTTGCCTGTCTATGAAATGTGCCCTTAAAATGTTGCCATTCCTAGCTGGTATATCAGTTGGCATCATCAATGACATTATCCCTGCACTGCCACTAGATGTCACTACTAACAAAGCCAAAGAGCAGGGACGTTCCATTTACTCCAGCACCACCCCCCTTCTCTAACAGGATGAGGAAAAATGCTTACAACTGCTTTGTTTCTTGGTCATAAAGGCAGAGTGAAGTAATGGAAAATACCAAACCAAAACCACAATTTTTTTATAGTGAGTCTAAATTTGGATATCCCTGTGAATACACCAAATTCAATGAAGCGAAAGAGCTCTAAACAAAAAGGGAAATGAGAGTGGCAGCTGCAGATGAGGCAAAGCAGTGAGGTTACACATAGGCAGGAGTGACTGGGCAAGATGCAGACTTACATAGAGGAGATGCTTGTTGGCACTGGCTTCCTGAAGTGCGTTGAAGATCTTAATGATGCCATACCTGGCATTCTGCTGTCCCACTAGATTCTGCAGTTCAACTGATGGACACAAATAACAAGATAATACATGAAAATCTTATTTATAGAGCACTTTGGATGCAGGTAGAAGCTAAAAGTGCTTTACATGATAAGATGATTAGGTTCAGTAACTGTAATAAAAGACAATAAAACAATAAAACATAGTCGAGCATAGTTACAATTCAACTGAGATAACACTGATGAAATTAAAAACATAAATAGAAAAGGAACTTTAATTAAAAGCTAAATAAACGATCAAATGTTTGTGTAGTTGACTACAGCTTGACTACACAAGGATGGTACTTAAAGGGTATAATAGAGTTTCACAGTTCATAAACCTAATAATAAAAAGAGGCCTCTTTACTTCTCTCGTAATTTTCATAGGGCCAGCATCTATAAGTGCAGGTGCTACAGGTGCTATGAAGAATCCCTCCATTACAGAAGCATGCAACAGTCTCACTTTCACTCCTATTTTGCTCAGCTGTGATCATAAATCACACAAAAGATGGAAATGAAGATTTGCACACTAGAAGTACTAGTGGTGATAAGGAGGTACCATCAAAGTAAATGCACTTTTAAATTCAATATTCTCTGAAGCGTGACCCTTCCTCCGAGTTAGACTGTGCTTTCTATTGTTCACACTCATCTAGCTCCACTGAAAATGAGGACTGGGTGCTAAGAGCTCTGAAGTGGAACACTATTACCCTCTGTGCTAAGAGCCTGAGACTGTATAATTGCTCTGTGCTTGCGTGTGTGCGCACACACTGGATGGAAAAAAAACTAAAAAAAAAAAAAAAAGGGATGCTTATGTACACTAAATATATAAGGTTATTTAATATACTTCCACTGCATATATCCACTTCACATCCATGCATAATGTCTTCGTTTATGAATATGAATTCATAAGCATTAAAGGTGCTAATGAAAGGAAATCTATATTTACAATGAACTTCACCGTTGTCTCCTTCAAATACGAATCCCCATTTCCAAAAGGGAATAATTAGCCGATTCCAAAATAGTAGACGGTTACACAACAGTCTTGAACCAAAATTTACAAATGACAGCCATGCAACAGCAACAAAAATGGCTATGTGGCAAAATCTACCATTCCAGGCTGTGAAGGGGATGTCGGCACTTTTTATACCCTTTACAAATAAGCAAATTGTCAGCAGGCATCTAAACTTTCTGTTCCACCCTAAATGCTAAAACGTGTACATGCTCCCACATCTTGAATAACTTGGACAACTTTAATTCAGAGGTTTGCTCTACACATTTGAAGGCTGCTCAAACCAGCATGACAAGCTATCTTATTTACACAGAGGTTCATATTTTCCTGCTTGTGTTTATTTTGACATGTTGCTTCTGTGTGATCATCACAATGTCTCACTGTAAACCAGCAAATCAGAGCAGAGCAGAGTTCATTATTAATGAACTAAACAAGGAAAAACAGCTCATTTTGTTCTAGGTGCAAATTAAAGGGTTATAAAAGGGCATGCAAAACTGCATCGGGGCATTTTTTTGCCCTGACCAAAACTTTAAATGCTACATAAATGTATTCTATGGCACCTTAAATGAAAATATTGGTTGGTAGGAAAGGAAGTATTCAGACACCACAAAATAATAACATCAGTACTTTTAGTTTTGCAAAGCTGTTGTTGGTAATAAGAGCCTTGGGATGTCAACAATGTTGCAGCACTGTGGTTCAATATTGGCCCATTCCTCTTGGCAAACGACTTTCAATTCCCCATGTTTACGACGAAGGGCCACACTGAAGGACTCGCTATTTGAAATCTTCCATAAATTTTCAAACTGACTGAAGTCAGGAAATTGGCAAGCCCACGCAAACACCTTCACCTTCTTGAGTTATTTTGGATGCAGTTTTGAGGTTATTGACTTGCTGTTATGTTCATCTTCCTCCCAGATTCCCAATTTCTTGGCAGATAACATTTTCCTCTATTATGTCCTGGTACATCACTTCATTCCAACTTCCATTATATGAAATGCCCTGGCACCATTTGCAGAGAAGCAGCACCATATCATGATGCTACCACCGCTGACTTATTGTCAAGGTGTTCTATTTTTATTTCTTCTGAACTCTGAGTACAAACCTTAGACAAATTTTAGACAAGCCTCTGTGCTTTTTATTTTGCAGAGGAGTTTTGTGTTGAGTGTAGGAATGGAGATGATTGCAGTGCAGTTCTTTGCTTATTAATCTCGGCATTTACTTTTTGAGTGACTGCTGGCTTTTCTTTACCTTCCTAATCATAGGTCTGAGAGTGCAATGTGAAATCTTGCATGGTGCGCTTGTCCAGAGAGGGACAACTGACAGAGGCGTTTAAGGCCTTTGTTGTGGCTCTGTAACTTCTTTCATTCGAGCTGTTTAATAATGTTGCCCTTGAGAGCTTTAGGTAATGATAACTACTTGCTGCTTGGAATTTCAACCAATGGCAACATCTTTTCTTAATGACACCAGGTGTAATTTCCCCTGTGTTGTAGCATGGATACACTCATATATAATCACTTTGTAGTTCTACAGTTACAGGGTGTAGTCCATACTGTTCTTCAATGGTCAGGACCACCATAGAGAAGGTACAGTCCTATTTGGGTGGTGCATCATTCTCAGCACTTCAGTGACAATGACATGGTGGTGGCACTAGTACCAGCCCACCATCATTACTTTAGTGTCACTGCAATGGTGAGAATGATCAATCACCCAAATAATACATGCTCTGTGGTGGTACTGTGAGGGTCTTGATCTTTGATGAATAAGGTGGGATAACAGATTATGCAGAGGAACAGGCATGCGCAAAGCATCTATATGGTAACTGGTGCTGATCAAATTTTCAAAGTGTGCAGATACAAGGTTGGTGTACTTAGCAAATTGACCATTGATAACTTGATTTATGTATACCTGTACAAATAGGTTTCATTTAGTGTCAAAAAACAAAACAGAAGTAAAAAGACTGAAGTAATTAAGTATGTACATTTGAAGTGGATCTATGCACTGGGAATATATTAAATAATAATAACTTTTAAAAAACATTTTTTGGACCCTTCAAACACCACCACCATTATTAGCCATGATTATCAAGTACCATAATCAGTACTATAGGAGAAGATTTAATACATTTATAGTTCCTATTCTTTACTCATATATGTATCCATCTTACAAACTGCAGTAGACCGCTGCCTGGAAGATGAGCACATCATGGCCATTAGAAAATCACTTTCACATCACATCATGCTGACAGTCCATTAAGTAAACTGTTTTGTATAGTTCTCTCCTCTGGGTGCCTCCAATTTCCTGTGTTCACGCAGCAGCGCACAGACTGAACTGGGGCCGGGCGTTGAAAGCTGCAAAGCAGAACACCGTTATGGTGTGCAGCTGGGAGAAACTAATGTAGAGCAGTGGGTAATTATTGCACGTCTCCGGTCAGCAGAAAGCCTCTGAGTGGAAACGTGTTTATAGTGGACCCCAGATTGATGTTAATTAAACCACTGCCTCACCATGAAGGTAAAAGCACTTCACATCAACAGCCTAACAGTTCTGTATCATTAGTTAGGAAACCGATTGAAGGAAAAAAAATAATAATAACTTCTTGTAAACAAAAATATTGTTGTTTACTTTATTTTAGCACTGGGAAGGCAAGAATATTTCCATTTAAATCAATACTCTGTTGTTTTTCAGCCTAATCTCTATCTGCTGCATCTGTAGCAAACAGGTGAGCAAAAAGGGCCGTGAGAAGTTTTGATGAGCTTTACTTAGAAAAGAACAAAAACCCTTATAAAACATTAGAACAAAAGCCAACTGGCAGATGCTGAATTCCATCAGTAAATGTGTAGTTTTGCAGAACACTTTCCGGAATTCCTCCTGAAGGCATTTGTAAATTAAGCTGTAAACATGTGTATTCTTTGTTTCAGAGACAGGACTAGTTTACCAAAGGAAAGAAATTGAGGTGCTTGGTTACCAGGGCAGGCAGGAGGTTGGTGCCTTTACAGGCTCTGCCATGCATGGATAGCAGAAAATATAAAGGAAAACATATGCAGCTTGGACTGAGATAAATATACCTTCATAGGAACAGCTTTGATAAGACATTTTCTTGTGTTGATATCAGGCTTAAACCTGTATTATTAAAGTGTAATGGCTCAAAATCACAATGTAGAGTCAGATATATATGTTTATTCACAGAATTCAGTAACAGTCCAATGGCTCAAAGACCCAAATCCTAAATTTTTCTTGAATTTATTTTTTCCCATTTTCTTATTTCTTGACATTAGTGTGGATTTGTGTATGAAAAGTGAGAATAAATAATTTTTACTGTTTTCCAACATCTCTTCATCCCACAGAATTAAGCATGATGAATTTTGTTACATACATTTATACATGTAGATTACCTCTGTTCTGATTTGCTGTCCTGTAATGTGCGTTCTTTAAAAAGCTAAACATGCCTTATAGCTTCAGTAAGAATGGCCGAGGCTAAGGCGCTGTAGGCTGAATAGGCGAATATACATGTGTTTTCATGACATCACAAAAACAATGACTTTAAAACAGATTGTTTATAGCTTAGTTTTGAACATTTGAAATGATCAACATTTACATACATCAAACTGTTTCAGAAAATCTCTTTTAAATTACAAAGTGAGGAAAAGCAAGTTTCCATGAAAGGTGCCTTTAAGTGACTTTAGAGTTAACAGGTTTCTGTCCTTCTGTATAGGGACACAAATTCACTGTCCATGATGAACAGTGGTGAAATCCAGACATAGCAGATAAAGATTACGCTGAAAAATTCCTGAGCATTCCTTTAAACTCACTCCCACGCAAGTGTGGCCTCTCACCTGGAATGTTATCCAGCAGCTTCCGCTGGGCTCTCTCCTTGGTCTCCTGGCGCTCACTGTCTGAGCGAGCATTGTTATGGGGTGCCAACTTCCCGTTGGGCCAGAAGGTGTCCCGGAAAATATTAATATAGTACACCATCATCTGCTCACTGAAGATCCAGTTTACAGTGTCTCTGATTTGCCTACGAGGGTAGAGGGGGGAGAAACAGTTAGGGAACAGGCATTAAGTGTGGCAGACCTTCTTTTGAAAACGTGAACACGAAAATTTGTAAGCATGCACTATGGTGGGTGCATTGTAAGAGTGGAGCATATTTTGTAGCATGTAACATTATTTCCATGGTAATCTTTTAAAACAGTGAATTTTCAAAAGGGTATTAGATTTATAAAAACCATATGGTTATGATTAGGTTTTGTGCCATAATACATCATTAAAGCTAGTAGCCTTCCCGTCCCTATTAATAATGTTTTAAACTTGTTGTCTGGTTGAACTTTTGTACTGTGCTATTTATCTAGTAGGGACATTAGGAAACAGCGCTAGTGCACTTTAACTAACGTCATAAAATTACTCGGACTGGCCAGAACAAAAACAATGCCTGGCTGACCGCCAACAATCTGCAAAAATCTGCTCATTCTGTTCATGGTCACAACCAGTCAAGCTTTCCCTCTTATCAGTAAGATTTGCTATTGTAACAGGTAACAATATTTAAAGCACTTCACAGTGGTGGTGACAGTGAATGACTCGGAACAGTTGTGGTCAGAGCAAAACAAAACAACTCCATGAAGACTGAGGGACATTTCTCTCCATGACAGAAGCATCAGAACCCACTGAGCTGAATGGATCCTCGACATGCTGAAATAATGACTTGCTATCACAAGATTGAAAACACTGAGGACAGATAGTACAAAAAAAAAACCCTGCCAAATTCCAGCCCCTATTACCACCCAAAGCTTTTAGATTTGCTGCAGATTCTCTGTGTGTGCACTCAGGAGAGACACACTGCCCAGCCTAACCACAACAGTGTGCATCCAACTTATTATGAATGACAACAACATTTATGTTGGCAGTGCTAACAATTGCTCTGCTTGGCATGGCTGTTATAATGTCAGAGCAACCTGCAGTGGGGGATTAAGATCTTTTCCTTTCCTCAGCTGCCTTTGATTAGCTGTCAGAGGCTCGCAGATACTGAATGGAAAATAGGCATTTGTGCTTACTTATTTATGGTCCGTCCAAAAGTGACTTGAACTAGTGCAATTAGTGTCTTCCGTACCCACTTGAACACTGCAGACAACAAAAAAAAATGTTATTTTCCATTGCAGAAAACAAACTTCAGATCATCAGAATCCACATAAAACTTCAATCTTTTAATCACTGTCACATTATAAACACAAGAACTCCTTCTGGGATAAAGAGTAGTGAGTGCTTCTTTCGTTTCTCTCTGCCTCTGTGTGCGAGAGATACTCAGGGGAGCACTAACACAGTAATGTGTGCTGCTCTCCAGGGTCTCCCTGACCTCCCTAAAACAGTACATATTGTTGAAACAATCAGTGACTGAAAATCAGACAGCAAAAGTTTACAAAGTGAAAAAAATGTCTTATGTTTACTTATTTACTCTAGTCTGTGGATCTACTCTACTCAATGTCAGCCTGCCTGACAATTTCACTGAGTGCAAAGAAAATTAGCCAGCAGAGATCAATAAGAGATAAAGTATTATTAAATGATAAGCAGTGTGGGCAGATTACTGCAAGTTAATTAAAAAAAAAAAACAACAACTTATATTTCATAGCAAGTTGTACTGACAGGCTGATCTCACCCAATCTGACAAACCTGATCAGACTCTGTTTTAGCAGCAGTGAGCGGTGCAGGGCAACCAAGACAACTCCTTTTTAATGTCTTAAAAATGAAAACAACTGGTAATAAACTCGTCAGTGAACAGGGGAGTGCTTTACACCAGTGCACTCTCTAAACAGCTTAACGGTCAGTGCAGTCTGAATTTTCCTACAGCTGGACAGCTAGCTAGCCGACATGCCTTGTTTTTTTCTCTCAATAATAAATCCAACAGAGTCTGCTAGCCATCAAACTGGAGAAGCAGGAAACTTATTTGGACTGCACCTGGAATTAAAACCAATATGGTTGCCTGGAACTGCGAGAATGTCTTCGGGCTTACTCTAACAGTTCCAGGCACCAAATCACATGGGGTCTGGTATGGCAGTTGCGTGCTACCGGTAAACTAGTGTTTGGTAACAATTATTTAAACATCTGGGTATTTTCTGGGTCAAATGATTTGAGTTCCTTAAATTTAAATGGTTGAAGGCAATCATTTAGGGGCAAATTTGAGAAAGTAAGGTAAATGTGTTTATTGTGACTGACTACAAAAAAAAAAAAACAGATGATCGTGATGAGTTATTTTCTGTGGTTTGACAACCCTGATAAATACTGTACAATTTTTTGACACATACTGGTGTGAAAACACTACATAAGTCACTCCAAGTATACAAATGCGTAGATGCATCATGATGCATTTAATTCTAATAATACTCTATATTATTACTACAAAAAATTGGTAAAATATACACTTGGCTTCACAACTCACATCATTCAACTTTTTCTCTCCCATTACCAATACCTATATCAGAAGTCAGTATATTGGCCAGTACTGAGTATTATACTAGAATGATACCAGTGCTCTGTGCTTCATAGTCACAAAGGCCAGAGCACACCCACGGGACAAACACAAATAAACACAAACGTTTAGCTGGTGTGCCAGATCCGTTTGATTGTTGTAGAACATTCTTTATTTAAATTATTATTTATTTAATTAGATTTATCGATTTTTATCTGGTTTACTTCACTGTTTCAGCACATTATGAGAGCAAACACAAAAAGTTAAAATGTTTGTTTATGAAGTCCCATCGGTGTAATCCAGTGCAACCCAGATATATTTGTGCATTTTTATAAATAATACTGAAACACATCAAATAATTACTTTAAGCATGTGTGTGAAACATCACTTACTGCCCCTGAGTTCAAAGACCTCTCCTACGAGCATGAAGAAGGGCTCAGCAAGGTCATCTTTCTTTCCATCTACCTCATCACCATAGTCTGAAAGATCACTGTCATCTTCAGCCTCATCCTGAGAAAGAAAGAGAATGAGGAAAGCTGTTGGGTGTGCACCTCTGAAATCAGGCCTTGTCTATGTTGTCTCTGGGGCTTCAACCATGTTTGAAAGTAGGCCAGCAGCTATTATTATTGTAACCATTCTTCATTCTTTCAGTTACCACAAACACTTTTCAGAATGTGCCACATGTGCGTGTGTACAAACCTCCTGATGGGAGAAAAAGTCACGAGGCAGTCTCCCCAGAAAAGAGGCGAACGAGAAGGAGGATTTTTTCTGGATGTCAATGACCTTAAGGTGCTCTGGTGAAGGGCTGAGGAAAGCATACAATGCCTCACTTTGGCACATAAGCTCGTCCATCAGCATTTTCTATGACAGACACACACGGGCATGAACAATCAATTCAAAACAACGAAAACAGCTGTCAAAGCAATTAAAAAGCAATCACCTGGATTAAAACATTTACATATAATTTAGTCTATAACTGGCTGTGTAAGACACATGTACAGAGAGTAAGACAGATTACATAGACACAGACACCTAAACAACAAATTAAGTGTTACCCAACTGTAAATCATGTTAACCTTAGAGATTTCCTGATCCACCTCCTTTCAGAATGGTGGAGTTTGTGGGGTGTCTGAAGTGTTCAGACTGCAGCCGTGTATAGCTGACAGAGGGCTATCAAAACTGCTATAGTGAAACTTCATAATGGTTTGAATCCCTCCATTGTCTGAGCCGAGCAGAGTGAGGAAGACTCGTGTTTCACGTCACACGGCACAACCTTTGCAAGCATGAGTAATAAATATAATAATAAGCTCACTGGACTAAAATTAGTCACCTGTGACCGAAACATACTTAATAGCGCATAATACTTCCATAAGCATGAATAACAGCTGCATTTTGATTTGTCATGGACTGGACTAGTGATGTAGGCAACATCAAGGTTTCAGACACTCTTGCATAAAGAAATTGCTCAGTTCAGACAGATTTGTTGGATGCCTTCCCTGGCACAATTCTGAGGAGAGTTTCCTGTAAACTGGGATTTTTTCCTGTCACACAGCCCGCAGGTATTTATAGCCTGATCATCCTAATAAACAGACATTATCCACAATGTCTTGCCATGAGACACACTTTCTTTTTAAAAAATAAAAGCAAAAACAGCACAAAAGCACCATTTAACATCTCCAGTGCAGTGTTTTGACTGTGATTTAGCTAGCTGCTGTGCATCAAAACATGGTTAAATTAGCTGCAGGTGAAATGTGCCCTGAAAATGCTCCTGTCGTATTTCAAATTTGTGTTCTCATCTGTCTCTCCCCAGCTGTGTGCCTTCACCCTGTGTGCCTATGTTGGTGGGTTAAGAGAACACGTTTTCAATCAAACTAACTTTCAACCACTGTTTAACCAGCACATGTAAACAAGTTGCCCAGGGAACTGAAATCACTTCGCTTCTGATATACAAATGTGTGAGTATGTTCCCCAGATTCAGGACTCATCAAAAGGGCAGGTGTGATACTCACCTGTAAAAATGTGTTTAATTGGTTTTTGGATTTCTCAAGGAATTTTTGGTCGATGGATTTGAATGGCAGTTTACTGAGAGAGGGAAGCTGGACCTTCTTCAGAGAAGGAAAACACTAAAAATGAAGAGGAACAGAGAGAGAGATAGAGAGAGAGAGAGAGAGATATTGATGGCCTGTGGTGTTACAGCCCTGTCATGCATAATTTGTATCACATCTAGTAGCATGAAACAGTGTGATGACTCATCTCATTGCCATAGCAACACAATTGTGGCACAGCTAAAGAGTGATGGGCGAATTTCAGTGGTATTTCGGATGTCGGCATTGCAGCATATATTACATACTCTGCCAAGGACAGTAGTGGACCGCTACGTCACAAACGTGACCGGGTGAAGATCAGTACCTCTGTCAGTTTCCTGTGCAGTGCCTGGAACTCGCTCAGCTTTCTGGTGACGGTCCAGCAGTTGTTCTTAGAGTCGTCTCCCTCTAACAGACTCACTGCCACAGAGTAACATGGCATCTGTTCGCCGTTCTCCTCACAGGCCTGACACACACAAGAACAGAGAAGCATATATATTAAGATTAGGGCCAACTAATACCCCCAAAAACAATCCAACAACCGATAATGTGAAAACCATAATATTATATTTTCATTTTCTATTTTATTTTTGCATTCTAACAAAAACCATGTCAAAAAAACCCTACTGACTATGACTGTCTGTTGTCAGTTGCGAGTGGTAAAATGCAATTTTGTTTTCTCTACTCTTGTATTTGTTAAACTCAAAAACCAACAATATATTCTAAAACAAATGTATAAAAGTACAATAAAAAAATTATGATAGAAGTAAATAAACAATACAAATACATCAGTAGTCTCTATATAGACTCGCATGTAAGCAAGAAAAGCAAGAATTTTATTACAACATAAGACAAGCCACTAATTACTGGGAAACTGGTATCTTGAAGCGGGGCCATAAAAGAACCATTTAGGATAATCTTCTGATGAAGAGATCTGTGAGTGCGAAGAACCTTGTAGAGGTTTCAAGAACATTCACATAATTTAAAGGTTCTGTGTATGTCTGGGCAATTATTAAATAAAAAATTAAATAAATTAAATAAAAAAATTAATTAGCACAATAGGTTTCTGTTAAAGGGGGGATACTGTGCTCATTTTCAGTGTTCATAACTGTATTGCTAGAACAGATTTACATGCATCAGTTTTCTCAAAACACATTATTGTTCCCATACTGTACATCTGTATTCACCCTCAGTTTGAGCCCCTGTGTCTTTAAGCCTTGCCTCTTGACGAGCCTTAATGGTCAACCGCAATGGTGGCATCCTGCTACAAATTCTATCCCCACAACTCTGTGGCTATTCTTACAACGGCGTCGGTGCTGCAGTATCAGTTAGAGCCAGAGTCCGGTCAGACTGGTAGACCTGAGAATTCGGTTATAAATGGCTGTGGGAAAATATTTTCACAATTTTATAACTCTGAACCATCAAGCCAAATAAGCTATATGGAAAGTTCTTTGCATTTTCCTAATTGGTATGTTGCACCCTGGGAAAACATCTGCAGCAGAGACAATCGAGAATCTGTCACAGCCTAACAGCTTATTAATACCCCATAATCTACTACTTTAAATTAAATGAATAAAACATTAATGCAGATATTATGCACATGTACCTTAGCATGTTAGCAAGCTATTTAAAACTAAATTAGTCTTCTCTAGTAAGTACTCTTTCTCCTACACGTCGATTGAACGTGGTTATCAGGTTGCTTGTCAATCATTGCTTAGGCCAAGTTCTATATCAACTTAAGGGTTGTTCCCAAAACCTTTCAACTTCAAAACTGTTCCTCACATTAACAACTATGATTCTCCAAAGAAACATACCCTGAAATGTGAACTATAACTGCTTCCTCTATGGGATTGCCCAAAGAACCCATTTTGCCACTTTTTTCTGGGGACCTCAATATCAGTCAATATTATGGGACAACAAACAAGTTAGTTAGGCCTTGATCAAGATGTCTTGAAAGCTTTCTTGCAAGCCAGTATGAGAAATGCGATGACAAATTTAACTGGTCTCCTTTTAGGTCATTTAAGGCAATCAGCCGTAACTGCGAGCTTAGCTTCAGACACATAGTAAATGACTCAGAGATGACTGACAACAATTACAATTCATTTCTTGAAGGTCACTTCAGCTGATATGCCTGTGCACTAGAGTAAGACATGCAATTGGGCTCAAACAGACAGAGCTGTTGGCCTGTTGTTCATGTTTCATTCAGCAGACAACTAATAACTGAATGTCTGACAGCAAATTAAGTCCGAGAAAATATTGGCAACACAGAGAAAGGCTGGTAATCAGAACTCCAGCCAAAAAGTGTAAGAGAACAAAAATCCATTTGCAACTGATGCATTCAGTCTGGTGTGTTACAGTCAATCATAATTACAAGGACATTTTAGGGAAGAAAGAGGGAAGATTATTTATAGCACATAAAACAAAAACTGAGATGCACATGAGGACACGAACATTAATCTTTTATTGTTTACAACATTATTCTGTCTAAATAAGACATGATACATATTAAAACGTAACGAGCAATTCTAGAATGTGTGATGCTTAAGCAACAACCTTTCTGTGGAACACAGATGGTAATGAAAGTGCCATACAGACTTATTTGTTGTTTCAACCCTTTAAGAATTACATTAAAACACTTGCACATTTGTATGTTTGTTTTGTACTTTTTTTTTTTAGATTTTGCTTGTTCATTCATTTTGGACAGAACCATAATGTATTATGGAACTACACACTACAAAAAAAAGGTTCTTCAAGGGTTCTTTAGTAAACGAAATGTCCTATTCAGAACCATGAGTTCTATATAGAACCATTTTAAGCTTAAAAGGTTCTTTGCATGGTGAAATGGTTTTTCAGGCTGATGGAGAATGTGTTTGAGAACTGTATAGCACCAAAAAGGGTCCTTCTATTGCTACAATGTCAAGGTTTTAACAATAGAAGAGCCTGTGAATCTACCATCCCAAATCTCTAAAATACAAGTTACAATACCAGTTCTCGGTTCTTTTTGTTTTCGAGTTATGTCTTGTTTTTTTATGGAAAACTGCTTATATATAAAAGTTCACCGGATAACTTTTCTAGTAGAACAGATAAATTAAATTTGTATCATCTGCATCATGATGCCAAAATCACTCCTGAAAGACGATGATTTGGGAATGACTTGTTTTGTGGTTTTCTCTTTTCTATCTCAAAAACACTCCCATTGTGACTTTCTCTGAAACATAACCATTGATGAACTGTGATAACCTGACCAAAGCCAACATGTGCGTGCTTTTTCCAATGCTGGGCATGGACACGCCCACTTCAACTTTCAAATCTCTAAATCTGATTGGCTGTGGATCGCTAACCAAAGCCAATGAAATGAAGAATGTGGACTATACTTCACATGACACACCACAAATAAAGACGGTGGATTTAAACTGATCCGTAAACAATCAACGGCGCAAGCATCGTCCCAAGTGAATGGAAAGAGTATGCATGTTTTCTATAACTGTACATTGTAGCTTTACTTGGAAAGTAAAGGACCCATAACAACAAACTTATTCTGGTGGTGTATCTTTAGTTTAAGAGGAAAACATTTCTCTAGCTCACCCTACAGAGGAGCAGCGATGCTTTTAAGTAGCAGGGCATCATAAAAGGGTTAAAGTCATAATGCTACATTACAGATATTCTTCAAGAACCTTTACCCAAAGTGTCCATGTCTGGTGTACCAAGTTTGCTTCTTTAGTTTTGCACTGGCGTTTTAAGATGAAAACAGCTAATATGTTTGATGCCTAACAGAAATTGAGCATGAACTACAGCACAGTCACTGAGGAAACAAATCTGATGGAATGTACAATTTGCATTACTTTTCTGAATTTAGAATAATCCTTCATATTATAATATGGTAAAAGAAAACGACTGAGCTCAGTGAATGCAGTGCTGTGAATCTGCAGCCACGGGATATGAAGGCTGTTACTGACGCCAGAACGCAGTGAGGCCATGATAGGTTGTTGTTAGGGAAACACTCGGCTGGTGGCAGACTGACCTCAGCAGTGTTGATGACAGCCCTCCAGGTGCCCAGGTTTTCACACCACCAGTCTGTGCGCGTGATATGCAGCTGCAGGTCGCTGTGCTCCTTCTCCATCGCCCTGATCTCCTCCTTCAGCATAGTCACAATCTGCACACAGGCAAATATCTAATACATGTCCTGCTAAACAACATCTGATGTATGTATAACTGTGAAGAATGGTACATAAAAGACTTTGTTGGCTGTGTTGCTGCCACTATACATTCTGTTATCATATTACTAACAGACAATTTCCCATTTATTTTGGTGAAAAAAAAAACAAAGTTAACAATAAAACAATAAAACTATTCAAATTAATTAATCAATAACATTAACAAACCATGTATAGCCTTTTAGAGACTCCACAATACATTACATAAAGAACCTGGGAAGCCTTAAAAAGACTACATGGTAAATTTTAACCAATTCATTCTTTTAGTCGACTCCCTGTAGGCTTATAAATAAAACATATTCTGATTGTTGTACTAGATCTTTAGCAGCAGAACAAAGCACACTTGCGTTAATAGAGTTTCTCAGTCATGTTTGGCTTCAGCACTGCACTCACAGAAAGCATGCCTTTGCATTTTTCAGTGGTGACTGTGCAAGGGCATGTTTGTCACTTCCTGCCTGCGGGGAGCAGGTTTAACAGGAGTGGCTCTCTGAAGGAGAACGCTAATACTGACCTTAGGTTTGACAGGCAAGTCATGACCATGAGCAAGCGATTAATAATCATGCCACGGTGAGGCCACTTCCTTTGTTATTCAGTTTAGAAATTTACTACAAAAATACAAAGTAAAAATGTGAAGGTTATTCAGCACAATAAAGAGCAGAGTAAATAATTACTGATATTTCTAATAAAGGTCTTTACTCCACTGGATTTCCAAAGCCTTTAGCTTACGGCTATAAGAAATGAATAGTTTGATAGTTTGGATGAGCAAACTATCCACTACTTTCCCACATTATTTGTGTTTTTGAAAGCTTAACATTTTTTGAAAAATTTTTGCACATAGTTAGTTATCTTTTGTACATTTGCTCATTGTGAAAAATCAGAATCAACTGCACCTCCTCAGGGAGAATTTTTTTTTTTTGTCAGGCCACTAGCATTGAAGGAAAGCTCCCCTTTATTACAAGACAGAAGTCAGCTTCCTATCTGCTAGCCTCTTACTCTAATTTTCCATTCCATTTTAAATGGTGCAGCAGTAGTTGTGGCGCCTGTAAGATGCTAAGAAAANTTTTTTTTTTTGTCAGGCCACTAGCATTGAAGGAAAGCTCCCCTTTATTACGAGACAGAAGTCAGCTTCCTATCTGCTAGCCTCTTACTCTAATTTTCCATTCCATTTTAAATGGTGCAGCAGTAGTTGTGGCGCCTGTAAGATGCTAAGAAAACTCAGCTTTGTCTGTTCTGCTGTTTCAAAATCAACACTAAGTGAATCGTTGCCTTTTTTTTTTTTTTTTGGTAAAAATAGCTAATATTGAATAATTCTCTCAGACATACTGGAGCTTTCACTGTCTTATGCAGTGTAGTTTTGTGGTGCTGCATTGCATAAAAGACAATGGGGAGTCCAGTCCACAGTACACAGACAAAAAGAAGCACGTTACCTTTTTGTCAGTTCTAGGTGCACCCTGTATGATGCCGAGTGCTTGGCGTTTATACTCCAGTCGTTCACACAGCTGGCTGAGCTTGTTCGCGGCGTAGCTGGCCTGCTCATTAATGCCTTTACTGCCCTCATCCACAGCCACCTCTACCCCCTCCATGGCCTGACACTGCAGACACAGACATAGACAGATAAACACATGCAGAATCCTGAACCAACTTGGAGAAGCATGATCACTGGCAGCTCTGAACCAGAGAAACAAGCTTTCTAAACTCTATGAATAAAATATAATATGGATTAATAGCTACCTACACCAAAAAACCATATTGGGGTCATCATTTTAAACACTATAACAAGAATGATCATTAAAACCACTACCCTTTCACAAATATTTCCCTTCGTTAGCACTTACGTTATTTCCACGCAACATTTTTTCCAAGCTACCTGGAACACTAATAATAAGGCACATTAACAAAAGCAGCCTGTTTATTTCTGATGGATGGGGGGGAAGATGGAAAACGGTGATGTTAAACTGAATTATAGGTGTTTTTGGCATTTACAATAAGAAACATAACTGGACCTGAGCGCCACATCAAAATACAGGAAAATGTACAATATAGATCTGTTTTCCTGAGGCTTTTTATGCTTTATTTAAATAGGCTAACACTGTGCTAACATATTCTGCCTATAGGAAATTCAAACTGCACTTGCTAATCTAACTTATGCAAGGACATGTACAGTTTTAAACAGGGCAATGAATACGTTAAGCTACACTGTTATTGTCTCACTCTTGAGTAAAAAACATTGAAATGTGGAGTACTCCAGGACCAGGAACCACAGATATACAGCCCTGTGGCAAGGGGATAGGTTTGGTCGCAACATTGGTAGGGACATATCGTCACCCCCCCACCCAACAATTAGGAGCTCACCTGAACCCTGAAGGCACACACGGTCATCAGTTCACACTACTGCTCACAGTGGAAAGCTGGTGACATTCAGTAGCAGGTTTTGATTTTAAATCTACATGCCTACTGACTAGATAGTTTACTACTTATTACTTACACTCTAGGTAGTGAAAAAGCTCCTAAAGTCTACAAGTACAAAACGTGTTGGCAATGCAGGCTGTAGAGGAAAGGGGGAGCAAGCTATCTCGAAGACTACATTTTCACCTTTGTTTGAAGTATATGAACTGACAGTTCTGATAGCTTACTGTTAGCACACTGATCAGCTCCCACCTCCTCTGTGTCTAGCAGTAAGTATGGAATTTCTGTGATCCTTCAGACAGCAGCCTCTCTTTCAGTGTGCCAAAAGTGACACAAACCTACACCCATGCACTGTGATACTGCACCACAAAATCTAAAACCCTAGCATTCTGGCAATTCTAATGGCAGTAAGATCTCACCCCATCATCTTTGTCTTCACTGCTCGACTGTGAGCTGCTCCTCTGCTCCTCCCGCTTCATGAGCCGCTCATACAGGTCACTCACTAAGAATGAGGGATAATATCTCTCCTTCATGGTTTCATAGACGTCACTTTGGATCTTGTGGAAAACGTCTGTGCCCTTGTTACCAACAAGAGTTTGCTGGATCTCTTTATAAAGTGCCTTCTCCACAGGGATCTCACGGCTTTCCACAAAGTCCTGGTAGATCTCCCCCACAAGCTGTGGAACCTCATTCTGTACGGCAGGATAAGAAGCTGCAGGTTACTGGAATTATTGTGACTGTTGGTTATAGTGAAAATTTTAGCTCAACAATGGGCCAGGGACGAAAAAAGGCTCTGCTTATGGACTAACATAGGACAACATTTTTCATAAAACAAACAAACAAACAAAAAACAGCAATAAAAAAAATGAATAAATAAACTCAAGGTAAATCTAAATCCTTTAACAGCACTTTCCAGAGTACTTTAACAGACATTTCCAACAGCATCTCTATAAATTATGATTTTGTATAGCCTACATTTAGCTTATTATCTCAATGAACGTCTTGGATTTAAAAAGATCATAACATTCTGATTAAACTCATTTGGAGAGCAGTTTGAACAAATTATATTCGTTAAGGAACAACAGAAAGAACAATATAATTATTATTCATTTATATGCAGTCTTGTGAAATGTGATATTAGATCTGGCCTCTGTGCATACTCACATAAAGCTAAGCAATCAATGACGATTAAAATGTCTTGATTGCCCTTGCTTATAATGACCTTAAAAACAATTAGGTAGACCATTATCCTACATTTGTATGAGTAACAAACTGGTGGTGCTTTTCCACAACATTATTTTGCATTATTTGCTTGCTTAAGCATGTAGTCAAATGAGATCATATTACATTACTAATCTGTCAAAAAAACACCTTTCAAGCTTTGCCTGTGGGTAGACAGTGCATGTCTACAGCAATTCTTTAACACAGTCATTAGAACAGAGGAGATGTCAAACAGAAGCTCTCTGTTCAAGTAAAGCCTCCAGCGCATTCACAAGGGCTAACCAGGCCAATGACTGCCAACTTGCGCTCATCACATGTTATCATTAACTGGCATGTCAACTGTTTCGCCAAGAGCAAAGCAACACAAGCAAAACAATGATCTTGTTCTTTAAGAAGAACACTATGGACACTGTGACACTGCAACACTGATCTGTTTTTTGGGTTTATAAGATAAGGCCTGGTAACTGCTCAGGCATGTAGTATGAACCCTTAGGAAGAATGTGTGACTCCAGTTTTGAATAGTCCTGTAATCTGAAAAGCTGACATGCCGAAACATTTCGCAAGCATTTGTCATGCCTCGGAGATCTACAAAAGACAACTGAGCATTCTCAAGTGGTGTGGCTTTATGTTAACACTACATGCAACAAACAAGAAATGTCTCTCTAGAAAAAGTGTTCTACAGATACAATCTGAGGGCAAGGACTACTTGCATTCACACTCTGCATTCACCTTGTTGGCAGTCTTGAGTGTTTCCACCAGCTCCCAGAAACTGATGAGAGCTCTCTTATCCACTCGTTCCATGTATATGCGGAAATGCTCCCGGTATATGGCATTGGACATGATCTCCTCAAACTGTAAAATCTGTAGAGAGAAGCAGAAAACATCCTTACCTGTTGTGAACACACATGATGTGCTACGGCTACAAGCTATGCTGCACAACTGGACAACTGACCATAAACATATGGTTAGATCTCATGAGTGTCCTGGATTATCTTGATTTGATCTGAAGTCTTACAACACATCAATAAAAAGTGATTTCATTGTGATATCATTATTACAATATCCCTAACACAGAAGTAATAATACTTCTGTGTTGTACTTAATGTATATTAAAAGATGACAGTTTAGATACGTTCCTGAGTCTACCAGCTGTTCTTTCTTTTTCATTATACTCGTAATAAAAAAAGTTCATGTGTAAAAGCTCATGCGTGACGATGACCTTGTTATATGACTTACAGAAGAAATCAGAATCACAGGCAAAAGGTTTAAAAAGACATGGTGAAAATGAAGACACAAACTAGTCTTAAATAACGCCTTTCACTCCAGCAAAAATGACCAAAAACGATGCAAAGTGCTTCTCTGATGCCATGAATTAGCACATCAAGGTATGTGAGCTTGTGCAGTTCACTGTTAAACTATTTCTCAGTACTCATCTATTAAGTAAATATTCAATGAATCACGAATCATGAGTGTTATTGCAACTCGGTTTTCTTTCAAATGAAGAGAAAGCAAATTCCCTCTCTCTTTCAGTCTCCCTCTTCCCTTAACCCGAGCTGCATTCTTGCAACGGTCAAAGTATGGTTTTTTTCCCCCCAAATCAAAATGCTAAACATTTCATATCAGCAGCTATATATACCTAGGCGCATCACCACATAGAACCTTTGTATGTTGTTGTTCTTTTGAAAACTGAGACACTAGCCAGTAGAAACAGCTGTAATATATTGAAACCTTTAGGAAATATAATGTAAAGCATACAAAGCTGTTTCTGAATAAACATCAGGTGTGATCTGTACAGGGGAGGCTAAAATTCTCACTTCTTTAGCACATTGATTTTCCTACATCATATTTCATTGAAATATTAGTACATTTAAATAATTGGAATAAATCACTTTAAGACCTTCTGACCAGGGAAAGTTTCCCCCCTTACTTGTACTGCACTGCACACAATCAAAGTCATGTAGATAACGGTCACAGGTAGGACTTGCAAATTACATACAAGGCCCGGCACGGATAAACGACATAGAGGAAATGTACAGACAGAAAGTCTGTATTGCTAATGGGATTACAAGAATTTAACCTGTATTGTGGTACACCACTTTGTTATAGCAAGTAATTACATTACATTTACATTACTGTAACCTGTTAATCTGTGCCCCCAACACTAATAGCAACTTATATATCAAGCAGCCATGTAATTAACATCTGTTACAGGAAGTCCATCTAGAAATGGTTCAGATTTGGTTAGAAGGATGAAGTCTGTTTTGGTCAGAGACAGACACTGCCTCGTGCAATTACCCTTTTTACTAGAGCCAGAAACAGTCTATATTAGATGTTATGGTTGTATTCCCTCTACACAGAACTGCTGCTGTATGACTGGATTCCACAAATCACAAACTTGATTTTGGAAATGGCCATCACTCAAATTTAAAGCAACTCCCACTGTCTGGTGTACTGGCCAATGGACCCAACACAACCCAGAGGCAGCAGCGCCTGACACACAGACTAAACACAAAGCAAAATCTGTCAGGAAGAACACAGAAGTGCATCAGACAGTCAGTGGGACAAGCTTGGCTGAGCATGAGACTACTGCGCATCTAAGAATAACTATGAGCCCACCAAAGCGGAATGAACTGTCAGTCTCTCCCCAAACCCGGTCTGAATGCGCAGCTCATGGCTAGATCCATTAAACGTGGTCCATGGAGACAGGCAGAGACAGCCCTGTCTGTGTGCTGCTTTATGACAGCCCTGTGCGGCCCTGACAAGAACATCATGTAATACAATTAAGAGCTGGGCATATAGGTCTTCCCCCATGTTGTAGCAGATATCTCCTCTGAGAAAAGAGGCGAGGCAGAGGAGAGAGGAGAGGAGCAAAGGAAAGGGGCGGAGAGATGCTCGCTTAGGATCTCTGGGTATGATGATAACAGAGACACTACCCATGGTTTGTGTGCGACTGGTTGAATCTATTTTTAGAAAGCATGACTCAGAGCAGCAAGTCTCAGCAGAGGCATCTCCTCATTGACTGTATATTAGTATGCTCTGCCATGAGTGGACCTGGAGAAGTACAGCGTCGTGATATGGACTGAATACTGTGATTATACTGCTAAATGTTGCAATTACGGTATACTTTGCTAGCATTGGTCCATATACCACTTCATTCAGTATACTGGTTAAATTCTTAAGGTATTAGTTTTACCGTAAACTTTGTGTGCCACAAATGTGAGCCCAGATAACACATCATACATACAGTGCAAAACGTGTTCCCGTTATTTAGTTGAATCACTTAATCAGGGATGTTTCAAAACCATTTCATTGCATGAAAATGAAAGCATCCCCCACTTCCCGCTGAGTCTGAGGTAACATTATTCCAGATTGTTATCAAGAATGCAGATCTAAGAGAAATATTTAAGCAATGCCTGAGCTCTTGGCACTAGCTTTAATCCTAGCCTTCAGCTTTAAATTTATTTTAGTTGTTAAAGGAGCGATATGTAGGACAACACAATCAATAAACATGATTTTAAGTTTAAAACATTTCATAATTAACTGAAATTATCAAGAAGATATAAAGAAATAACAGTTTTCACAGTACATCAAATATATCTATGTAGTATGCTGCAGAGATAACTACTGACCTTAGCATGCTATTTAGCTAGCCCTGACCCGCCCTGTCTTGTGATAATGCTTTGTAATCCAAGAGGCGATAGTGAGTCACTGTAGACTCAAGTCCACCTTCAGTACCCACATGAGCAGGCAAATAAGAATAACAGCCACTTTCAGAAAAAAGCCACGCTTAAAAACAACTAAAACGTGACAGAAATAGCAAAACAAGGCTTAACGTTGGCACTGCTTTCCACTGGCAGTGATGCTCTTGGTCAGTAAAGGGACGAAGTTTGATGCATGAACTCGCAACAATTTGTCAGACTAGTAAATTAACAGGGGTGGAGTGAAGAGGGAGGAGGAGTATGGAGTATGAATTTGACAGATCGCGTCATTTTACATATTGTTCTTTTGAATATAATTCTTATTAAAAGTAGAGGGACATTCCAGAATATTACACAAAATTGTACAAGCCAATAACTATACCTTGCATATATTAAAAAGCAGATTGCAGATTGACCCGACTCATTTTTTGCCAAAATAAAACTGCTTTTGTTTGTTTTTGTTTTGATTACATGAATACCTTGGATCATCAAAACACCCACAGATCTGGAACTGTGATTAGTCAAGATGCTCATAACACAATAAAAAATGTGATTAGTTAGAGAGCCTAAATTGCCCACTACAGCCTTCTGCGGTATCAGCAAATGAAAGGGCAATATCGTGATTCAACTAACAAAAAATACAATTTGCAGCTCTAATGGGAGTGGAAAAAACATATCCTGCTCAAAACACAATAAGGGTGTGGTGGTGAAAAAGACAGGAAGTGCTCAGCACAGTCAATCAACTCTCATTGATTTTGTGTTAAACTGAGAAAACACGCTGCAGAAAGAGCCATCCTCCTTATTTGAGAAGCTCAGGGCCTGCAATGTTCATAACATTCTACTAACGCTCATGCTTACAGTGTTTATGTATGAGATCATTTTGCCTGAAGGTCCCCCATCACTCAGAATGGCTCCTTCAGGTTCTCCTCACCTTCTGGCCCTGAGGACCCAATCCCTCATCCTGGTTGCCATCATCCAGTTGGTCGTAGCTGGGACCCTCCAACAGCCGGATCTTCTTCTCACATTGCTTTTTAGCCACCGTCAGCTGGTTAATGTAGCGTTTGATGTCCCTAGTCCCTAGCAACTCTGCCTTCACAGCAGCTACCTCCTTCCCTTTACTGTCTATAGAAGGATGGAGAGAGAGAGAGAAAGAAGAGAGCAGGGAGAGGGGAAAAAGTAACAATGACAACAGTAAGATAAAAAGCAAGAGAAGACAAGATTTCTGATGGGCCCTGCTGGAGGAAGATGAAAGAGAACACATAATTTCAGGCCATAAAACAGGGTGTAGGAGGACAGGCTCCACACAGCCTCGCATTTAGCTTACATTTGTCTCACTTTCAAAGCGTGACATGCAAAGCTGTTAGCTTTCTTGTGACACAAGCGAGACCCACATAACACTGAAACCTTCTCTCAACAAGGATAAAACATCATAACTATGACTCCTTAAGGACAACCATTTGAGTCACTTTTGATCAATGATGATATGTTCATTAAATCATATGAAAGACTTCAAAGGAGGCTGTATAATTAATAGACCACACCTCGCAGCACTACAACTGCATTTGTTTTGGCTTCTCCTAAGAAAAATGAGCCACCAGTAAAGCACACATACAAATCCACACATACAAATCCAATAAAGGAGTGAAAAAACGAGC
The DNA here is from genome assembly GCA_034552555.1 of Semaprochilodus insignis. NCBI lineage: Eukaryota > Metazoa > Chordata > Actinopteri > Characiformes > Prochilodontidae > Semaprochilodus > Semaprochilodus insignis. The sequence goes on along the minus strand of CM067485.1, from coordinate 12,486,467 downwards.
AGTCACTGAGGACAGACGTCATCTCAGCATGCTTTGTCTGAGACAGACAAAGCGAGAGAAGGAAAAAGAACAAAAAAAGGCGCTGGGGGTGAGAGTGTAAACGAAAGAGTGACAAGAACAAGAAAAAATGAGGGCGAGTGAGAAAGATAGGAGAAAGGGAAGAGTTTTCACAGTGTCTGCTTGCTTTAATAGAATGTGACTCAGTGACAGCTCTGTGAGGATTTATTGATTGCTTCGTTATTGGGTGGCTGGAGCTGCCAGGTATGTGGGGATAAAAGAGGGGGGGAAACTGCCCAGTCTTGAAAGAACATACTGGGGACACCCAGAGTACAACATTTGAATTCAATTAATTTCAAAGCATTTCTATTTTTGAACGACAGACATCAGTGACATCAGCTTAAAAAAATCCCGCTGAGTAATTTCCTCTTCCTGGCAAATATTCACATCCATGTCTGTCCTACGAATATTTAAAGGCTTATAGAAACGTGCTAATCAAACATTTCATCTGGAGTCAAAGGAATTAATAGGGAGTGCACCCCTCCAGGCATCCCCCTTCATTGTAGTAATAGTCTTTCCTGTTATGAAAGATTTACACTAGATGTTTTTTGAGAATTTGACTGCATTCAGCCACTAAAGCATTCTGGATCACTCACAAAAGGCATCAGATGGTGCTGCATCACACCACAGAGCACAGTTCCACTGCTCCACAGACCAAAGCTGGGGTTTTTATTGTCTCTTAGCCGATACCTGGCACTGGGCATTAGGCTTATTTGTGGAAATTTGTGGACTGGGTGGAAAACCATCATGATTTCACTTCCTCAGAAGAGAGCTTTTGAAGAACTACAGATGAGAGGTCACAAAAGGACCAGTGCCGCCGTGCATATAAACAGGCTTACGGCAAGTATACCAGACTGAGGAGGACAGATTCATGTTGGTGTATTTTACGCACGACTTTCATTTGCCCATGACTGCGTATGGAGCAACAACTTCACATCAAAAGTCACATAAACAGGGCACACATTAATTTGTGTCTCAATGTTTTCTGCTGCTGTTCTTTTTCCTACTGTCATTCTCCCCAGTCTACTGGGGACTAACTAACTACTGACTGTTATATGGCAGCATTGTAGGGCGAGGTCTAATATTGAGTTTGGGATGATTTTTTGATGTTCAGCATGGGGATCAGATTGGGTTTGGGTTTGTCTGGGCTCTCCACTGTCATTCTATTGGCCAAGTCTTTAGTGCAGATTTTATAAGCTGTTGGGGTCCATCTGAACAGGTTTCAGCAATGGGTACATCTTAAAGTAGTAAATGAAGATGGACCTTTGAAAAGCATTTTAGCTTACGACTAAGCTTATTCAGGGTCTGGGAAACCGTCCCATAGCTATCTGGCTCTGCAGGCTCTTCTGTTCCTTAATAAACCAGAGGATTTCATACATATAAAAAGTTTGAACACCCCAGTCAAATAGCATCTTTTGTTGACTCGTTGAGGTTAAAATAAGACATCCTCACATCCTCCACAGGGACATCCTCCACAGGGAAACAAAGATGGCATGGCATAATCGGATAAATGAAGGGCACAATTTTTGTACATTTAACATATTGGGGGAAAAAAATACAACATAAAACATGAAATGTGCCAGAACTCTTACACAACCCTCAAACATTTTATTTTCCTTCCCAGCGTGTTAATATCAGCAACTAAACAATAACTGCGTATTAAACTGGGCAAAAGTAGGTTATCTGTAGATGTATGAACTTAATCTCACTCAACAAAACATGCAATTTCACATCCAAATATTGCCTAACACTGTATTCCCGCTAAACCTTCACATTCATATTCCATTAAATCCAAAACAGCCATTTCCTCTGAGAACAAAGGAGAGGGACGAAGAGCGAGCAATATCAAAACGCAACACAATTAAAAGTGTCAGTGAGTGACATTTAGTTGTAGAACAAGTTGCTAGGTTTTATGGACTACACAGTAACTGGAAGAGGACACATTAAATGCCATCTCTGGCTAGCACAGCCTTCTGTCTCTGATCACATTTAATGAGCCAGCAAGCCAATCTGGCTGTAATTACTGGCCTGTCAGTCTCACACAGGCAAATAGCTGGACTGAATAAAGTGGAATAGCTTTGCTATAGTGACTGCAGACACACAACCTCCTCATTTACCTTTGCTAGGGACAGTTTCATTAGATGAGTCGTTAATGCACTACCCTACATAATAACAAATCAGAACACAAATGCATGGACATATTTCACACAGCTAGCCGGAAATAAAAACAGATGAACTATAGCGGACTCAACTCCAACTCTGCAAATGCATGTTGTGGACATTTGTGGACAGTTGGAAACCTGTTATGATTTCACTTCCTCTAAAAAGGGGTTCTGAACTATGGAGGAGAGAAGCACCAGTGCAGCAGTGCATACAAAACAGGTATACATACCCACCTCTGAGATGACAAATTTACCACATTCTCACACCTCAATACAGATTTTAGTCTGAGTATTTTGCGCTGGTCTGCCCATGACTACATAAAGCAACTACTTCACATTAGTCCGATCGAGCATAGCCAGCATCTCCCTTTATGTGTCACAGCACTTCTTGTTGTTCATTTTCTTGCCATTCTGCTCTATAGTACCTGAATAAACTAATAATAATGCTAGCTAGCTACTAACTAACATATGACAGCATTACAGGTAGAGGTTTGTTAGCTAGCCTGACAGAGACTGACGAGAATAAGTGAATAAAATAAGTGTTTCGGTTCGGGCATTTTCTCTTGTGCTCTCTCTCTTTCAACACTTATGTTGCAGTCTGTGTTACGAATGGTTCAATAGGTGCAGAGTTTGAAGAGTGTGTGACCAAATCACAACTACACCATGGATGATGAGATGTAAGTTGGTGGAAAGGTCACAGTGGGTCTTGCTTGTTAGGCTTATCTGAAGCGTATTACATATTTTTGCAGCAGCAGCGGTAAAAGGAACCTTAGCACAGTGGGGATAGCAACTGATCAGAGGAAGGTGGAAGCTATTCTCTGCCAGATATAATTGGCAATACTACATAAATGCAATGCTAACAAAAACTGTTTTACAGATGTGCAAAATACCAGCATATCCCAGCATATTCCGCTGCTCAAGCAGGCAAAGCACTGTAAAACCAGCTCTCCGATACTTCATCCCTGTTAATGTTAGTCCATGTGAGCAGGTTTGGGTTTATATTTAGCAGTACCAGTTTTACTTTTAAATTCATAAAATGACAACAACACCAACAACCACGTTCCATACTGACCAATCAGTGTTAAGATTTTTTTGTGTATTCCTTTCATTATTTTGAAGAGTTCTAAACTTTCACACTTGATATACAAGCGTATACACATTGTATTTAAAAATAAACTAACAAACAAATACATAAACAAACAAACACACACAACAAACATCAAGGCCAGAAGGCAGGCTTACCTTTCTGCTTCTTGAATTGTGGGATGCTGCTAAGAGTGGTTGCCCGTACGATCTCCACAACTATCTGATACCTGGAAGGTTTGAGAGAGATGCAATTCACAGCATATACTGCACTGTAATAGAGAGCACCACCTTATTTATCGCAGTTCAATACTGAGTGCAGCCATAACAAACCCAGTACACTCCATAATTATGTTGCTGACTGGGACAGGAGAATGATTTTCTTTCATTTCACAGTGTCTGCAGTGCAAAATTACACCAAACACTCCCCAAACTGATGATGAAATAGACTATTAAAATCTCAAATAGTCTCATGTTTCATTAAGGAAAATAGAGAATTCCTCCAAGGACATAATAACTACAAATGAATGGGATGGTTTGTCTTAAATACAAAAAAGCGCTGAATATTCACTACAGACTACTCCCTCCAGGTCTTAAGGGGATGACAAGCGAGGGCAAAAAAAAAAAAAAGGGATGTACTCAATGAGATGAGCTAATAAAAGTCAAATTGAAGTCATTTTAGAAGTTCAGAGATTTGCTTTAGTGCAGACTCCAAGTATGGCATACGAAATTGAAACACTAAATTATACCATGTGTAGAAATTCTTGATCAGCATAAAGCATGCAAAGGTAAACACAGAGCTTGACATGAGGAGTATCAGATAAATATCAAGGCTACCTTTAAGTGTAAATTGAGTGCTTGCAATAACAGCTGTTTGCTCAATGATTAGACAACATTTAATTTGGCAGTGCTATGCTCAACTTGAATAACTCTCGAACATCTAAAGTATCCTCTCTAATATACAGACTGCTATCGTTTCTGCCCCCCCCTTTCTATTTCACTTGTCTTATTAAAGGAAAAGACATCAAAGCTTTGCGCCCTTCATTTTGGCTCATCTTTGCTGGCTTCGCTTTATCTTACGCCTTGTGTTTACGTGCATTGCCTAGCAACAGGCTTATTAGCTGACCCCATGGAGTAATAAGATGGCTGGGGGAAGACAGTGATGCTCTGCCTGGAACTCCTATTAAATCCGCAAAACATGGCCACTCTCTTTTCTTTTCCGCTGTGCAAGACCCACAGTTTTCTCTTATTAAAGCGGCAACGTCAGAGGCTCATTAATCAGCCTGTAGCAGACGCCTGCTTCATACCATTGTCTGAAATCCCTCTTTAAAAATCAGAGGCAACTCTTTATCCGTACTTGAGGTTGATTTCATTCATAACAAAAGACTGTGATTAAACTCGCACTGATTTAAAGAGAAATTAAACAAAAATGGAGGGAGCCGTTGTCATGGAAATAAGGCCATTAGGTGAAGAACCCTACAATAACTACACTACATTTCTGTTTAGTGTTCAGTTAACTCTTTCACACCTTTGACACTGTGCAGGAACAGTACACCAGCCACCACAAAACTGGAACTCTGCTTTTTGCATTGTCCATCAGTTCAGGACCTACAGGTCCAATTTGATGTTTCTTGGTACCTGCTATAGGTTGGTAATAGCAGAACCTAATGGTACTTAAAGATGTTCACCTTTGCCTTTGGAAACAGTAACAGCTGAAGTCAATGCAATTTGGCAAATACTTATGCCATAGGGTTGCAAGAAAACATTGATGCGCTTGAGTATTGCAATATTATGTTTTGTGATATCATATTGATTCTTAAAAATATGATGCTGATTCCAAATTAATAGATTACATGTAAAGATGTGTCAGAAAGTGGTTCATTTCTGTTGTGTTTAAAGCACTGAACCTACACAGAAGTACTGTCATCCTCAGTCAATAGATTCTTCCACTCCAATGTAAATCCAAAGTAGCATAAGGGTTACTTTAGCAAACCTATGCATATTAGTGATGTGTTTTTTCTACAGTTCCCAAAAGTAGATTTAGGAATAATCTCAACATATCACACCTTGCTTACAAAATATTGTATCACCTTGCCAATACACAGCTCTGCTATTAGCTGACCAATAGGTGAACCAGGATACTACTTTGTAAAGAGACTGCTAAGCTACACTCGCCTCCACAGAACCAGCGTTTTGCTCATATTTTAACACTTGAAAGAGGAAAAATTGTAATGCGTTTTAGAACAGATGACTCTAAACATTTTGGTGAATAGTGCACTATATATAATTTCTCAATAAGTGTTGAGGTAGTTACTTAAAAGCAATCCATAAAAAATGACTAATTACTTCTCAAACTGGAATACAATTACTTTACATATTACTTCCTGGAGAAAGCAATCTCACTACTCTAAAACCCACACCCATCTTTGCCAGCTGGAAAGTACAATTGAAAACCCATTTGTCCTTTCGGTACTTTACTTGGAAAGAAATAGCCGAGGGTAAAAAAAAACAAACAAAAAAAAAATCATTTAAAAGGCCTGTTACTGTCCCTGTCTGTGCTCCAAACAAGATGTAGACTGATGTTCTTTAAAATTATGAGTAGCTGCTGATATTTCAAAGCTTTGAAACTAGTCAGTAGAAACATCAAAACAACAGAAACAAACGCTGCCTCAGTAAAATTTTTCTTCCACATCTCTATCCACCTATCCATCTTTCCATCCATCTACCTCTGTCCATCTATCCCACTATCCATCATATTAGCAGGATTAGATGCCTGCCAAGTTTATAGCATTTTCCACTTTTGCACAGCGTTCAGAGTCATTCGCCTCTCACAACACACGACAATTATATAAAGGCACAGGTACAGATAAACACTAGAGAGAAAATTTCAGTTTCAATTTTCAAGTCACAAGTAATTAATGGTCTCTTGGAGACATGAGTAACGTACTGCAGTAATTACATTTCTCTAGTTTTTACTAACACATTAGCCTGCTACTTATCATTTCATGCATTACAGTGCTGGAGACAGAAGCCCTGTGATCAACTTTCAAAGAACCATCATAAGCTTGTATATATGAAATTATACATTTATACAACAAAATAATTTACATGCTAAAGTCCTTACTTTGTATTCCATACATTACTGATCCAGGAATTGATTACACGATGTACAAGAGTAGTGATAGAGTGGCGGGCCCGGCACGCCCATTCATCGAGGGCCCTACATGCGCCTTCAGGTTACATGTCAATAATGCTGAAAAGTTTCTGAGGAGTCTTCAAATGTCACTATCCTATGACTCATTGCCAATTCACACAGAGCCAAACCCGAGAGCTGCCTTACAGCGCTTCATCGCACTGAAATAACAAATCTATATTTGGTCTCGTCTGACACAAGCTGAACTAAGTCTTACTCAAAAATTATCTTAATGAAAACCTCACAGCAAAATAGCTTCAGAGTGAGAAATAAAAGACTACCAAGAATCTTTTTATTGGCAATTAACCTGAGTGTTGAGTGTAAAGATGAATCACAAACAGAGATTCTCTATAAGTGAGTCATCCAACATGGCAGGCTTGTGAAATAACCACAACCAATCAATGGCCCCTGCAATTATAGATAACCAACTCATTTAAAGAACAAAAGGGCAGAAACTGACAGGTGCCAGATTTACAGCCATAGGTTGCAGCGTGGACTGTTTGCAATGCTTAATAAAGAACCACATCCTTGAATTGGACCTGACAGAAATATAATGCAGACATGATATATATATATATATATATATATATATATA
>CM067485.1:12441115-12479015 GCA_034552555.1 Semaprochilodus insignis | reverse complement strand
GAGAGAGAGAGAGAGAGAGAGAGAGAGAGAGAGAGAGAGAGAGAGAGAGAGAGAGAGAGAGAGAAAATATTTCAGAACACTAATGACAGCAGTGCTAAAATGCAGCATATGTATGGTTTATTTACATGTATACATACATCCATCAAACTTCACTTGGAAAGATTATAACATAGATTTTCAGTCTGGCAAAAAATGCTGGAGTCTGTGCAAATGGAACAAAGATAGCCCAAAAGAAGGGTGACAGTCTGTTGATTTTGCCACCCGGGTTGATTTGAAGGACCCTCTACTGACAATTACCATACCAGGCTTGATGTATTCTGAGATGATCTAGTAAACAGGCAGCATTATTAGGCCTTACTAACAATCTGTTCAAATGTAACACTGTTAACCTCTAGTGGTTCAACTCATTTGTTTGGTTGATAATAGCCAAACCAGCAGACATTATAAGTAATATCAGAAGCAAGCCCACATACCAACCGAAGCCCAAAAACTGTTCTATTCTTACCTATCTAACTTATAACCTATAACTAACTTAGTCTGTACCTGTTACACACCCAGTCAGACACACATTAATTTTAATTAGCTATAGTTTATCGCTTCTTATACTGTTCAACTACGTTATTAAACATGACACCGAAAGCTCTAGTTCACACATACAAACATCTGCCCACCGTACACAAAATGCACTAGTGCTGCCTTCAGTTTGCACGAATACCAGTCTTAATCTCTATCATCCTTTAAATCCCTCTAAACACCCTGCAACCACTCTCTGCTTCGTAAATATTATCAAGCGGAGAGCTTAATCTTTTAGGGCCGTAACTCACAAGACGCTGATATGACAAAAGCAACGTAGCAAGCATCAATGTCAACTCTTTAGCAGATGGCCCAGAGCCATTGGTCTATTATGGGGAAACCAAGCTGGATGAAAGAAACCTTACTTTGCAAATTAGTGCCAGGCTGCCAGGCTGAGAGTGCAGCCGACTGCACATCAATCTGCAGCCATGAGGGCCATACTACGCATAGTGAGAGAATACGATAGTTAAGATAATATTGGTAGATTTAAAATTAGGCCTGGAATTGGAATTCTGACTCTTTTCAATAAGTCAGATCAATCTACTAATCTACGAATGTGCTCACAAACAAGAGTTGTTCAGCTCCCAAACGGCTCCACATTATGTACCATCGTTCCAATTTTTGGTTGGCAAAATTAACCACATTAGCAATATGTTCATTCAATTTTCATTAAAATCCTACTGAACCTACAAATTAATTAGGTTCAACTGGATGAACTTCAAAATGTAGCAATTACAAGATCAAGACCAATCCATCAAATGTAGGCAAATCCATTAACCAGTCATCAAACAACAGAAACAGAATTTGAAAAGAAAAGAAAAAAGTTCATTAATAACAGTTACCTAAAAGAGCCATCACAAAGAGCTGACTCGTAATCCAAAGACACATCACTTCTCTACAGAGTAATGACTGCAGAGGTTCTTTGAAGAGCAATGAGTTAGCTGAGGCACAACAGAAATGAGTCAATAATGATTATTTAAATGGTGGAATTTATTGCATTTTTGCAGATCCTTTACTGACTTTACTAAACTGAATTTTTAGCACTTGCAGTTACGGCAAAGTAAGCATGCTGGCATGAACAGATCTTGAAGAAACCATTCTGTTTGAAGCTTATTCCATGGACATTTCCATTAAAATTATTCTTAGCATGTACTGGAGAAGCACTAAATCAACTGAAGGTTTGTGCTCACTTTTCAAACTGCCCTCTCTGTGACTCGATCCGAAATTGCCTTTTAATAGTGATTTCATGGCAAATTGCAGATAATTGGTATCCCTGATTTGATTAGATGTATGATTGGAGATGAAGTTCATAGCCAAGACAGCTACAGTAAAACCAGGGGCAGAGTTCACAATCTGCAGCCTGAGAGCACATATGGCTCTGAGAAAAGAGCATTGTGCTCGCTTCTAGGCCTCAAATGAAATTATGGGCAGATAAGACGAAACCAGTGGGGACGTCTGAGCTTAAGCCAAAAGCAAAGTTTCCAAATCTAATTAGCAAGTCTTATAGTGCCCTATTCGTGCCAGTCAAGGCTTTACATGGGCCCATGCCAGTGCAAAGGGGAACGGTTCGCTACAAAAGTTGAAGGTGTAAGCAATCCTACTCTCCGGGGGAAAAGGCACACAAAAAAGCAAAATGGATAAAAAAAGCAAAAGATTTGCAGCGCTGATTTTGGTTGGAGAGATATGTTGCTTAGTAACAAAGAAAGAGATTAAATTAGGTTCTGTGAGTACATTTCTGTCACCCTGCTGTTTTCAGCAAGTCTGCAAGACAAACATATCCCCTCTTCCTCTGGGCGCCTGTGCCACCTTTGATTGGTAAACCCTGCCCACACAGTCCGCACACAAAAACACATAGAACTGGAGTCATCTGTTCAGTACATCCATGGTGGCCTGTCAGCATGTTCACGGATACCAGCAAACAAATGGAATCAAATATGTATTACTATAATACCTATCATTCATATAATTCCTTATAAATCCCATCATTCCTATAACTGGAAGGAACAATTATTAATTAAATCCTATTGGTTTTTCTGTTAATGATTCAGTAGACTGAATCAAACTGACTTGGGATCTATAAGTAACTAAAAAACACACATGCATACTCACACAGTAATGAAGCAAACTACTGGCCTTAGCAGGGTGCTTCCTGCTAATTATTGAACCGTATAAATCACTGGTTCCAAGCATGACTCATTCGTTAACTGCCAACAGCCGTAAAAGCGAACAGCTGTAGAAATCTTCCCCCAACAAGTTCAATTTCTCCTGTCTGACCATTTTAAATGAGACTGTGCTGTGCCTTTTTTGACGCTGCAAGGTTCCAGAACACAAGAAAAGAAGCTTCTAATTAATGCTTCAACGTGTAAAAGTATCAGCCTTTTCAAAGTCAAAAAAAGATATGACTTTATCCACAAATTATCCACCAAAAAAAAAACAAAAAAAAAAAACAGTATTAATATGGAAATATTAGTCGATATTAGTCAATGTAGCAAAAATATAATGTCACAATACATAATTTTCCTCACAATACTTGTTTTCCACAGTTCTGGAGTTCCTATACATGTTCATTAACTCTGTTGGGTTTACAATGGTGATATGAGAACTGATGAATTACGATTAAACAGCGTTCACCTGAATCTTCTTTTTTCTACTAAACAGAAATATGTAATATACGTAATATATGTAATAGTTACATATATCAGAACTGCAAACACATTTTGTGCTCTTTAACACTGATAAACAGTCAGCACTCCCTGAATACCATAAAGAACAAATATATATAGATAATGTTCCATGTAGGTCTATAATTAGTCCTTAAGAAAAAAAGTTTAGGTTTGTTGCAACATGAACCACTACTGCTTCAAACACTGCACACCTACCACTGAGAATTAAAAATAAATCACCAACTTGTGTATTTTTAAGGATATAGTAGTTATTGAACTGTGCATGTGCATATTTCAGAATTGACCTTTTAGTTGACATAATAATAATAATAATAATAATAATAATAATAATAATCATAGCAGCAACAACAACATTGTTCGAAAAAAAGGTACTGTACAGGAAAATGTTTGTTTATCAAGGTTCAAACTACTATGCACCCTCAAACCTACATGAACGGTGTTAAGGTCCAACCCTTGACGGTACCACAACAATGACAAAGAGCAAGATTCATGCCCAGCACAGGGAAGCACTTGCTAGGTTTCTGACGTTGTGCCAGACCAATCTACATTACTTTTGCACTGCATGAGGTAATTTGATCCATTGAGTAACCACAGTCATTAACAGTCTGTGCTTCATGGACATTTAGATCACAAGAACAATAAAATACTTTATCATGTAGCCATTTTATAGTTTAGTTATCATTTCAAGCTGTCTGCGATTGGTCTTCTTAAGATATACGCAGTTGTTTAGTGCTCTGGAAGTGTTCACAGTACACATGATGTACTCAGAAAAGAGCTTTGTGATAATAAGGAAAACATATACTAACACTGCCCACCCCTGCTGACATGCAACACCACTACACACAAGACTTATATACCAAGATACATATTTACACCGGTATATTGTACAGATCACTGGTATATTGTACTTGGATTGAGTAGAGGAGGACAGATCATCAGACCAGTAAAAACTGTCAGGTTTTCAGTAGTATCATGTCATTTTACTGAAATATCTAGACCTGCTAAGAAATGCTCAACAAAGTAGCAAACACACATTGCATGTTTGCTGTCAGCATTGTAAAGAGGCTGTAACCCATCCCTAACAGTCTGCAAGTTCAACTTGAACTTGTAACATGAGTCACAACATGATTGGAGTAACAGCATTGATGGTCACCTTTAGTGGCAATGACCTCGACCAGGACGAGGCGGAGGCTGCGGCAGCGAGCGTCACGAGCGGGCAGCACACACAGAACGAGCAGGCGTGAGCAGCAGCGCAAAAACTGCAACTCATCCTCAGGACTGCGTAGACACGGGTGCAGCGGCAAGGGCCTTGGAGACTCCTCCTGCCTGGGGGGAGGGGTGGTTAAGAAGGTGTCACAGGAAGTAAGGAAGGGATGAATGGGGATGTTGAAAGGAAATGAGTAAGTGATAGAAATGATAAGTGTGGAAGGAAGGCAGGAAGGAGGCAGGGAAAAAGAGACAAGAAAAGGATTAATTAAAAACAATATTAATACATTTATAAACAGTTACGACTGCTGACAAAGTATGAACAGCACAGAGCAGAGCTCAACAATGGAGCACATTAAAAACACAGGAGCAACACAAAACGAGAACAAGGCAGAAAATGACAGCGGTATTAACAACAGAAGTACAACCAAAGGGAACAATCAGTATCGTGTTGTGTTTCTGCGATAAACACATAGTTAAGACAAAATTCCTCACATATGCAGCTTTAGATACATCATCACCCAAGGCAATTTGTTGGGTCATGCTGGTGGCAGCAAATTCTGAACCAAAAATTGAGATTCATTAGATTAGGCAAAGTTTTTCCAACCTTCAACTGATCAGTGTCGGAGAGTTGGTGCCACTGCAACTTGCTCTTTCTGTTTTGGCTGACAGAAGTGGAACTCGATGTGGTCTTCTGTTGTTGTAGCCCATCTAGTCTTTCCCACATACATCTTTAGTGTGTTAACCTGGCTACACTTTCAGGATTCTGCCAACTGCATTCTAATTGGCTATCCACAATTCAGTTTATCGTTTTTCCACCGGTCCGATGAGGATCAAAGCTTTGTTGTTCCAGCTAGGATCAGCATTGTGAACAGTAGTCTCAGTCACAGATGCTCTGCCCATCATATACTTGTGTATTTCCTGAGAGACTGTTTATATTGTGACTCCTTCTATATGTCACACCAAATAACAGGTTTGTAATTGGACTCATTTTGCTTTCCTTGCAATTGAACATTGAGTTCTTTAAAAACTGACAATATCCACAATATCCACAAGAAAAGCTTATGGTAGTCTACTGGCACATCACTTCTCAGTATGCTAACATACTATTCGAATCCTATTTCATGTCAATTAAATGTGTTTCTAGAACTGAACATCTGAACATTCAAGCCAAGAAAGGAGAGAAGTAAAGAGATAAAGAGGAATCAAGAGAATAAAGGAAAAAGGGAGAGATGGAGAAATTGAGAAAGATTCAGAGACTTGGCTTTAGATTTTCCCTTAGCTAATGAGGTCTGCTGATTGATCGCTGAAAGAAAGAGAGAGGCAACAGCATCTGAGCATTCTCAGGCCTGTCTGTGTGCACCGAGGCAGCAGTGCTGATGATGTTAATCAATCACGCCCACTACACTGCCATGACTAAGAGCACAGCCACCTAGAACAGCTTACTCCCAGTGCTTCTGCATTAAAGTGCACAAGTGAATGTTTTTACTCCAGAAGTTAGGCAGCTTAAAAAAAAGTGCTCAATGCCAATGAAACATAAAAGCTAATCCAAAAGTGAGCTGATTCAATTCACCCAAGTTGTGCCTTGTGGCTTGCTTGTGGAACTCAAAGGCAAGAAAACTAATTAAGCAGAGGGTAGAAAGTAAGATCCTCAGATCAGAAAATGGATGAAAGCTGAAGTCTGAACATCACATGCATCGCTGCAGAAAAAAGTCCTATGTGGATTCTTTGATTTCCTCTATGAAATGCTGATGTGTTAATCGGCAACACAATCTGTGGGTGGAATTGAAAGGCAGTTTTGATCAAACCGGCAGACTGAATTGAAACTACAAATCTTATATGCCTTCCTGACAGTTCAGGTTGCACTACATATTCAGCTGAAACAAGTTTAGTGGCAAGAGTAATGCTACAGGGGTCCAAAACAAGTCCATCATTCTTCCTTTCATTAACTGGACATCAGCATTAACATCCAAGTCCTATCATCACTTTATCACTGACAGTCATCTCCTGCATCGCCATGACCTGCACTATTATTTGCAGGTCACGCTGACATGAACTTGCTATAGCTTGGCTGTGGCCCAGGATTGCTGTTAGTGGATTTAAAGGGCTGTACAAATGCAGGTTACTCTTAGCCTGAAGCAAGGCAAGAAACAGCATCTGAGAACTCATTATTTTATCCAGTACAAATCAGACTTTGGCGCAAGCCACAGATAATATGGAATCTTCCTACTATCACAGCTAAAAGGCTTTCATTTCATAAGAAGTCTACAACGTTTATTAAGCCATCCGAGGTTTGCTACCACACGTTTGTTTTCTTCCTGGTCTAGTGAAAAGGCCTGTGCATTTCAGACCAAACTGAGATAAAAAATGTGGCCTTGCGTTTAATTCAATTATTATAGGCATGAAAACGTCCAAAGTGCAACACCTACACTTGCAAATGGAACACTTCTCAAACCCACATAACACCAGTTTAATGATTCAGAGAAATGGACCGTACTGATAAAAGTCCTAAACTGAAACCCCTGCAGTGTCATACCTGGCATTGGCAGCCTTGAGGTCACAGAAATGGGCATGGAGGGTCTTGACAGTGTCATTGCAAACCACATTAACAACGTCCACCTCAGAGAGTCGGCCCCTCAGCTGCTTGATCATCTCCCAGAAATCTTCAGAGAGCATCTGATACAGCTGCCCCTCATCTCGACTCAGAGGGGCATACCACGACAAGATATAGTCCCTGTAGCAGTAGTCAAAGACTAGAAGAGAAGAGAAGAGAAGAGAAGAGAAGAGAAGACAAAAGTGGGTAAACTACGTTAGGATCTATCTATCTCTGCGGTATCCAGTTATCCCATTATCACCAGGGGCTCTTGGTTAAAATAAAATGGAGTCGAAGAGTCGATTCCATCGATTTCAGTGGCAGGAGTTGAGAGTCAGAATTGATTCCAGAAAACCTGGAGTCGTGCATCACTGTGAGCATGCGGTTGGCCCCATCCTAATGGGATGATTGATAAGTTGGGAAGTCTGTGAAAATGAGAATGCAACTGGGTTAAATGCATTTTCAAAGGCCCATTAGCCCAACAGGTGAGAACATGTAATAGCAAAGAGGGGAGGCGCTGTGTCCCTTTTTACATTTGAATTTTATCATGTTCCTCGCTTGGCGTTCTCTTTGATGTTCAAAAACATTATTGGAGAGTGCAAATGCATGATCATTTATCATTTTGACACCATTACTGCAAAATCACATAAAGCATGCATATGCAGTTCTGGAAAGGCATTCTAATTTAAAGAATGCACCTCTTGAAACATCTAAATCTTTGTGTAAATGAAATGTCAATACTCTGGAACCAAACTGCAAATGCAAATGTAATTATTAATTTAGAATTTTCATTTTGAGCCTAAACTTGCATGGGATGACTAAATTCAAACTTAGGATTTCATTGCCATTTTGGATAATTCCATTTTATTTCAATTTTGATATTGATATGCTTCCATAAAGTTCTGCTTTTTTGTTGTGTAATTAAATGAACATGAGCATAATTGTCACATTAATTAATTAACTTTTAACAATTTCTTGTGTAGAACATAGTAAAGTTTATGTAGTGTTGCTCTTCAACATGGATGTTCAATATTACGTACACTCTAAACAAACATTGCAGTGGTGAAATAACAGTAATTTACATATTCTTACAAAAACTGAAACAAACACTGAATTACGCAATAACATTTTCTTGGTAGTATGAACCGAAATTATGCCAACATTCTTTAAATTTCAGCCAACTTGCCAACAAGAACACCAAAGTGGGAAGAGCAATTTCAGAGTCTCGTTAAAATGCCATGCCAAACCTAGTGATAAGTATTCATGTCATCCAACAAACATATATAAGTTTAGTCATAATTATGCAGGTCAGTTTTTAACAATGTCACATTTATGATTCATTGCAATATATTTCAAGCACGCAGACGAAGCAACAAGCCATCTACTAACCTCGACCCCAATGAAAACAGCCGGCTGCACTCTTCTTGAAGAGCATGCCATTGATGACACATGACACAGGTTTGCATTTAATAGTATGGCACGATATGGGCACCACATGACTAACCAGAGATTCTCAAGTTGTGCCAGACGCCAGTACATCTATACCAAACCAGAAGAGACAACTAGAGAGAATGACCTTCAGTGCCCCTCTTATGTTTACCTACACAAGTGCAAATGCTCTTTAACATGCCACTCCAGCTGCCAGGCTGGCCTGATGGCTCTCTGAAGCCCTGTTTTCAGCCCCATTGACTCCAGGTTTAGAGCTACATTAAGCAGAGAAATGGGGCTATAAGAGAGATGCAAACAGCCCTGCAGAGACAGTTTGGGAAGGGCAGAGAGATTTGGTTCCAAGTGACAGATGGCATGAGGCTGGTACCATTGCAAACTATTGCAGTAACTCTGTATGAACTCGATTCTTGTCCTTATTTCAAAGCATTTGAAAGTGTGGTAACCACAGCACACAGTTTTTCACACAGTGAGGCAACCACATGTTTTGGCAGTGACCTCTTTTCTTGTTTTCTAGTTTTCAGCAAGAAATGTAGCTCCATGACTTCCTCTCTTAATGGTACCATTTAAAAACTGCAACACTATTTGGAACAGAGTAAGATTTTGAATGCTTTTAAAGAGATGGTTGTCCATAAAATTAATAAAATTTGTAGTTGGCCAAAACACCTTTAGTAGCCAAGACAAGTTTGCCTCATTAGTTTGCACTACAAGGCTAATTGCAAAAAATAACAGAACGGTCTAAGGTCATATTCACATGTAAGAAAATATCAATACAGTTGAGTATCACAATATTATGTTTTGTCATACTGTCAGCATTAATGAATAGCTTACATACAAGAACTGGTGACAGACAGATCATTTTGTGCGGCGTTTAAACCCCAGACCGCTAGATAGCTTGCACTCCAATGTAAACAAGTAGTACAAGTGTGCACCATTAATGCTAACATAAGGAGACCTAGTTTGCTTTTTTTGCTAGTTTTTTATGCTATGACAGTTTTTTGTAAAATTAGATATTAAAAAATCACAACATATTACCTTGCTTACAGTATCACAATATATCATAACACTTGTGTAAAGGTTTGTTCTGCTGGATTAACGACAGACTCGAGTCACTTATAGAAATTTGAATCATCAAGTTAGAAACCTCCTAATTGAGCAATAAATTTGTACAATGTCTAATCTGGCTACAAAGTCTATATCACCCCCAATGCAAAACAGAAGAATTAAAGGTGACTATGTTTAGGTTAAGTAGAAATTTAATCTAAACTTAATCTCAAAGTAATGCATTAATAAGATTTAAAGCTGCTTTCAGTGCACTGAGGATGCTCAGAATATCCAATGCTGCTGTCTCTTCAGCTGCATCATTGTGAGCAGCCTCCTCCTTTATTGTGGGTGAGTCATGCCGGGATGGTAGGGTTCACACTTCCATGGTTTAGGGACTGGTCACACTGTTTAAGCCTCTGAGACAAACGTTAGGTCTGGTTGGGGGTGGGGTGCGGGGAAAGAGGAGAGTGACAGCAGCTTGGTTCCTTCTTCCCCCTCCCTGTGATACTACTAAATATTGTCAATGTCAGAACACAAAAGCATAAGTCTCTGTTAACTTCCATTCAAAGTTAAGAACTTTTTTGTCTAAAGTTATTATTTTGAGGAGGTTTTGTCGACAGCATGCATGCTCTAATAAACCAGACAGAGAGCAAGCATGCAAAAGAGAGAGACAGAGATCCTGTCACATGTGCCAGGCGTGCTCATATCAACCCTCTGCTAATGACGCTGCAGGCCCAATGATGCCCGTCATCCAATTAGGCAAGGTTAGAGAATGGACACTGGGTTAAACTGGGATCATGGAGGCAGTAGCAGGCTGTTCCTATCCCTGTTCAACCTGCCTGACATGCATGATCTGTCAAGCATGAGTGTTCTGCAAACTAAGAGCTAGAATGTATGCTGATAGTTGAATTCAGTCATAAGCAGTATGCAAACAAATTATTAGCCTTTAACCTCGACGAGGCATTTATCTGGCTACAAAGAACCATATACAAAAACCCAAAATACAAGAAGAACATGTTAAAAAAAACTGCACAAAAATGCTCCATTAAGTCTCATTAATTTGACCAGTTCTTGCAACAAACTCTTACAAACTGAAAACTAAAGACAGATTATACAAAAATTCTCTCTGAGACTGGGAGAAAGGCATATGTACAGCAGGCCTCAGTAACTCCTGTTCTCTAAAAACCACCAACACTCACTGGTGTAAACAAGCCAGTCAGCATCACTATGCATGTGCCACCTGCTGCCTAGGCTACATGATAATTCATAAACAAAGCTGAATGAACTTCAGTAAAGGTAAAGGTTTCAATAAAAAGGCATGAGGATGACTGGTAAACCAAAACAGCAAACATTTATAAAGTGTTAATATGTGTCTCAGGCTGAATAAAGCTTACTATCACACGCACGATAAGAAGAAGCGATTCATTTATAACAACTTCTGAAAAAAGACAAAAAAAAGCCTTAGGGGCCACAAGGCACCTCATATGACGATAAATAGTGCATGAGGAAAATTGTCTATTGAATTATTCAAGGCAGACTTGTCTTGTGTGGATTCTGTGCTTTTGGTATTCCACATCGTGCACACACGGTGTCTCTCCCACTCTCTCCCCCCTCCTCTCTTTCTTCCTTGCCCTGTTAATCAGATTCTTACAATATGCATGAGTCAACTGGGACATCAAACGACTGAAGTCTCCAACTGCTATCTCTCCCCTCCACTACGCGTCACTGTGACGGGCTGAGGCATATGATCACAGCACGCTGACTGTCTCTGGCATTGTGCTGGATAAAGACACTTTACATAAGCCATTTCATGGTCAGATGAGTCTACTTCTTTATAGGGGTGTAATAAAAATATCACGTATCACAATATTATGTCTTGTGACAGACAGCTGTGCTCCTCACCATTAGTCTCTTCCATTCCAATGTAAACAAGTAGCATAAGGGCGCCCTGCTAACGTTAGCATTAGCAAACCTATGCATATAGTAGTGTGTTTTCTGTACTTTGACAGTTGTCCTACAATTACAGTTCAAAATCACAACCTCTTACAGTATCGCAATATATCGTAATATTTTAGAATCGTAACCCCTGTATCATGATACATAACATATTGCACGGTCCTTGCCAATCCACAGTTATACTTGTTTAGATTGAGGTCTTTGCTCAAAAGTGTTAATCAGGTTGAGTTAACCACATCTGCATCTGTCTCATGCTGTGCCTTCTGTCTTCCACCCATATAATATACAATCTAGGATAAGGACAAGGTGATAAATCCCTTAACTATAGTCATGTTGTGAACCCACAGGCATCTCTCACTCTTCATATAGCTTGTACATCACATGGTGAGAACACCAGCATAAGTCACATCACCAAGTCAGATTTTCACTGTTGATCTTTTTATATAATTTACATAACATTAATTTACACAATAAATGGTGGATGCAAACGTTTATACCATGTGAACTTGCTACAGAAACAGAACCAACTTTTGCCTTGCGACATGGTTGTGTCGCTTCCAGTGTGAAATAACAAGGGTCACGGAGTGATGCCGAATCACCTCCCACATGCTGTGTCGGAAATGTGTTAAAGGGACTTAAGCCGGAACAGCTCTGCTATGCTTGTTATTTCACACTAAATGTGCCATGCAAGAATCCCAAGGCAAAAACAGCTTGCGTTGCATTTTCATGTAAAAGTATTTTATTTTAAATTTATTACTCATTTAGACATTATGTAGATGATATAAAGAGATCAACAGTAACCTGACTTATGTGATGTACAGCTATATGGAGAGGGGAGATGCTTGTGGGTAACATTAACCTTCTTTCTATCATCTTGTCAAAGAGGCAGAAATACATTTGTAGATTTGTCTATTAGCCTATATTGTATATTATAGCATAAACACTGCATTTCTTTATTGTTGACATGCCATGTGACGTGTATGGCAGATGTAACGGGCTGCACTGATTAAATGTAGGAGTGTATTGCAGTATGGTATCACAATGACAATAAAATAAAATTATCAGCCAGCACTACTGTTAAAGGTTTGCATTATTTACTTGTACGTTTTCTTAGTGACTAAAACATTCAGCATAATAAATACCCAAACAGTGAATCCAGTATACAGAAAAGCAACACTTAAAGTTCACAGCTTCATAACGTTGGCTCTTAAATAAGGTGTTTTTGTTAGTGTGCCTTTAAGAATGGTATATGTACATGTATATGACCTCCGTTCTGGTTGTATGCAGGTTATTGTGACATGTGGGAAATAATTAATAATAATAATAATAATAATAATTCAAATAATTAAAAACAGCTCAGTTTCCATGTATTGACTTTATAGACTGAAGAGTGAATGTTACATTTTGAAAATTCAACATTGTTTCTACATCAAAATATTTATTCAAAAAGAGGGAGGAAAATTAGGTTTTCCAGGATATGGTCCCTTTATTGCACATTTGCTTTGGATATGGCACCCGTAACATACATGTTTTTTCTGCTGAAATTTATGCTACTGCACATTAGCTAATGAGAAGAATAGAAGAAGTCAGATGGCAGTGAAAGGGAGCAAAGTCTGCATGTGTTAGTGCAAACACAGAGTCATCTGTGCCACTCTACACATTGTGCTGTACAGTGGATAAACAGGCCTCTGTTGCTGACTACAAGGCTTGATTGAACGTACGTTACCACATAAGCTCACAATGTGCATGACGTTTTAGCTCACAATTTTAATCCCAACTATGGTACTATCCTAAAAGTTAAGCATGTTTAAACCAGCTCTGTGTAATAATCTTAGACCTTAGAGCCCCAACATTCTGCAGTCCCGTTTCGCTAATAGAATTAGCTGGAATATGAACATGCAAGTTTTCAACCCTTGCACGGTTCCAGGGACATCACAAGAGTGGTGAATATAAGTTGTACTGTATATGATATTGACTTGTGGCTGGTGAATTTGTGAACCTCAGAAGTGTCAGCCAATAAAATACTAACTCAGCTGTGCCATCCTTTTTTCTGTAAATTACTATACATAAGAATATCCCTCAGGCAATATATTGTCACTTATCGCTCACTGTTGCAAAACGTTAACTCTAAAAATGAGCATACTATGAAGAAAGTTTAGAAACCCTGACTCAGACAATGGAGTGAAATAATTATAGTAGAAAAGAACGCAGGCCAATTTTTAATATCAACGTGAGTCAGACAACATAGCACACTTTCCTTCCATGTCACAATATACACTCACTTAGCATTTTATCATGAACACTCCACTAAGACTGGAAGAGGGAGGCCCCTCTGCCCTCAAAAGAGCCTAAGCTCTTTGTGGCACAGAATCCACAAGATTTTCAAAACATGCCTTCAAAAATTATTCTGATCCATGTTGACATGACTGAATCATGTCATTCCAGAAGATCTTTCAGATGCACATATATGCTGCAATCTCCTGTTCTACCACATCCCAAAACTGTGCTACTAAATTCAGATCAAGTGACTGTGCCCACTGCAGCCTCAGCTTTCGTTTCATGGCTGACAGAAGTAGAACCTGATGTGGTGATCTGCTGTTATAGCCCATCTGCCTCAAAACTTGACACATTCTAAGATGCTTGCAAAGTAGTTCAAAATGTCTCCATTGACTGCTTTCGTCTACAAAGCACTTCCGTCTGCAGAACTGATGCTGTTTTTTTTTCCTAAAGACAGCAGCCTGTCTGGCATCAACAATCATGCCACAGTCAAAATCACTGAGATCATGGAGATATTCAGTCAATTATGTTAATTCAGTTAAAGTGTGTGAATGTACTTAGAATAATGGCTTTGAATGTAAGTCATCCCAAGTTTCTGTTTTGTAACTGATATTTTGAAGGGCCGTGTCCTTGAGTTTAAGCCTGTTCTTCAGCAGTTAATCACTGACTAATGGTGGCTGGTTATCAGTCAAATGCACTGGACAAAACTTCATCCCTAGTAGTAATGTAAAGGCAACATGAAGATGCAGCTCTTACCAGAATACTGATCTACTGCTTCCCCACCTCTAAATTCACCTTTATCATTTCTAGAGTGGTAGAGTTGATTTGACCATCTATCCAAAGAAAGCCCAATTAGTGTTTACGCCAGCTGTCCTCTCTATTCAATCAAAGCATGCAGTCTTCAAAGCTGTTTGGTATCTCACACACCAGTTCAAGTGGATTTCAGAAGATCAAAACAAACCATATTTCTCTCTGAAATAAAGAAAAGCTAAATCAATATATATAAAAAAATAAACCTGCCACTAAGATAAACTGTATGCTTGGCACACATCAGTGACATGTGTTCTAATTTAATTTCGCCCACACTATAGGAAAAAAAAGAGAGGAAAGAATAGACAGCGAGAGAGCGGGGAAAAAAAAAGACAAACAAATGCTCATGCAGCGGAAATGTGCACCGTCAGAAGTCATGGTGCCTTAGCTCAGCAGCCAAAAATACCCCAACTACACTCAAGATGTGCCCCATGTTTCAAACACTGCTCCAGATCTAGAAAAGCTACAAATCACAAAAATATAAAAATCACAGATAGACTGTTTATAGTGATCTGAAGTCATATTCTGTTTGTGAATCAGTTCTTATTTTAGAACATAATAGTTAAGATGTAAACTGCAGTGAACCCAAACCACAACTTTTGCTCTTTGAGAAGCCACAAAGACAAAACGGGAAGTTCAAAGGCTTGCCTGGAAAAATTCAGTGGGTTGCGCAGAAACGAGTTTAAGGAGGACTTAAGACAGACGGAGGGAGGGCAAAAGAGAGAAAGCCTCCAGGGCCAGTATGAGCTGGGCACCTGCGATTCTTCCCATGGTGTTTACTACACCTTGTTTCAATCCAAGGTAAAAATTTATTAAACAAGTCATTGGGACATACGATTCTACCTTCTTTCTCATTCTCTGTCTGTCTGTGTCAATGATACCCCTATCCATCACACCCTGACAGCTGAAGCTGATAGATTTTGACATGATATTTGTTCACAACGATTTTCCAGCCTTCGAAATGGCAGCATCTGTTGAAGATGGATATGCAAGATGAGTCTATGAGGTATGCTGTTTTGTTGTGCAATTTTTTACCTTTAAAAAAAAAAAAGAGTATGACTCATAACCTCAGACTCATGGCTCAGGTTCATTTGTTCATTGTAAACATGTGTCTAATGTGTAATTTTATATAAAATATTCTCAAACTACTTTACAAAGGACCAATAAACATGTACATGAATACTCTGCATTCCTGTAAATGGATTACACTGCTCACCTTCTTTAAGGGCTTTATCCATATTGTGTGACACAACCACCCGTCTGGTTTGTGCTGAATCCAGCAGTGGAACAGAGAACCTACCCTGTAGAACACAAGACAGAGAGACAGAAGAAGACCCTATAAACAGCACAGCACACCAAATATATACCTTATTGTTCCCTTCATTTATTAAATACCAGATTAATGCATAAACTCTGGTTAGGTGCCACTAGGAGGCTAGGTTTGCTTCAACAGCACAGACCTTCACACAACAACAACAGCATCAAAAACATCAACAACTACATAAGCAAGAACAACAACCCAGGTAAATAGCTAAATTAAAAAATGGTGGTGGGGGGCGGGGACATAGACTGTGATCACATCAAAGTAATTCTACTTTTATCACACTTTTCAAGCTGCACAGATAATTTTTTTTCACAACTTACAAGTCATTGTAACAGCAAACCATGTTTTTTTATGTACAGTACATACAGCTAATTTAAGTATTTTGTAACCTCCTATTAATCCTCCTCCTGCAATCCACTGGAAATTAAGTTCTAATAAAAGGACATTAAACCTAAAACTATATTTTAATGTCCTTTGTTATGCTATGCATTCTATAGCGCTGTAGCAATCATATTCTTCCAGTTCACTAATGTGATAGACTTTTCAATTGGATTATGTTATATTAACAAGTTTTTATTTAGTCATTCACTAATGTTCTCTCACTACAGCACCAAGCATACATCAAGTAAGTACATCACACAACTATTGGTAATCCCTGTAGTGTCAACTAATCCTGAGTGCTATACTACCCGCTGATCCATTGGCAACTAAACACAGCAAGCTAACAGCAGCATAACTCTTAACCTCAGTTACTTAACAAACCGATGGATTACAACTTTATTCAACAAAAACTGGACCCCAGAGCTGGGTTTGTTGCACTTTCAAGTAGAAGCCAAACAAGGTAACCAGAGGACCAAATGCACTCATCGTCAAAAAAATAAAAATAGTTGCACCCAGAAATAATCAACCTACAGGAGAATGAAACTTGGTGGGCAGTTTTGATATTGTCAGACATGCTGTTTCAGGCTTGGCTGGAGTAAGCAAGGACCTGTACCTGACTGATCCAACAGCCACGATTGCGAACATTCACGGAGCAGTGATGCCTACATAAGCCAACCTGTTAGTGCCAGCACCATTGGCAGGCAGCTGCACAACGCAGGAATACATGCATGCAGACAGTTACAACGACTGCCCTTAACACATCAACATCGCCAAAGACTGCAATGGTGTCGTGCCAGACTGTCATGAACTGACTCAGAATGGCAGCGGGTCATCTTCAGTGAGTCCCGCTTACGTCCTGGTGGAGACCACCAATGAATCTGCGTTTGGAGGCACCATGGTCAGCTCCAAGAGGAACGGTTTGTTGTCACAATATCTGCAGGACCTGTGTGAGAATATTCAAGCTGCATGGGTAGCTCAATAAATATTGCTCATATCAGTTTAAATTTTACAACATTTATTGTTCCTGGTAGACTTTATCTTTCTTCTGAGTAGCACTGCAATCTGACACTTCCTTCTGGGTGCAACTATTCTTTGGCTAAAGAGTGTAAATACTTCCATATTGTACAGTTTATAGAGGCCCTAAGGCATAGTTAATGCAATATTCTCCACCTGTTGTGCTTTTAAGTTTCCAGCATGAATTCTAGGTATTATTCCACTGCTGCACACTTGTGTAAATGCTATATAGACCCACATCACTACCTACTTCATTGCTGCCCACTTTCATCTCTTTTAAGCACAGAGACATGGGAAGCTGAAGCTAGTATGGGCAGAATACTACATATCAGGCTAATTAGCATAAATTAACACATTTGCAAAAGATTTTCAGTGAATATGGAAGCAATCACTCATAAGCTGCATAACATCCCAACAGTGTGATGCTGTTTAATAGATTGAATGATTATAGGTGCTTCAGGTTAAACCTGAAACTGGACACAATCCTATGACCTTGTGGAATGCTATGAGGGGTCACTTCTATCTCTAGAACTGTGCTGGACAAAAACTTCTTCATTTGACCCTATACACTTGGGATTCGGAGTGAACACAGTACTGTTAACATGTTCAAGGAATAGTTCTCAGAAACAAGCAAGAGGAAGTTTTCTCCCCAATGTTTACTACATGTCTGCTCACTGAAACAAGGCATCAGAGGCATGTTTGAAACTTTCTGTTGGACACACAGCCTTTTCTGCCAGAAACACTGAACGCAGATTTAAAAGTATATACCTTAATAATCCAGGTACAGTACTTACATGCTATGTTTCAGATGTTTGCTGATGCTTTATCCTGTGCTAATCAATCATAAAGGCCAGTTTTCCCAAATGATATTAGTATGTTCTTACTCCTAGTGTGTGCAGTGCGAGTATCATATCTTTCTTCAGATTGGACTGTTTATCTTATCATGGAAATCCCAGTCTACAACAAGACCTCACACTCTAAGACCCCTCTTAGGTTACCCTACATGTAAACGGACACACACGAAGGACGCTTCTGCACTTGAGCATCAGCTCTTATGAACTAAAGCAAGTTATCCTATTATTTAACGAGCCGATCATTAAAAACAGTGTAATGTAAGACGTGGTGGGCCGAGCGCAGACAGTAAAGCCTTCAAGCCACCCAAAAGCATCCTTACCATCAATTTGTCCAGCAAGTTTGGCGACGTCCTCTTCGAAGTGTCGAATCTGCTGATTTTAGGTGGGCTCTTCTTGGCGAGTAAGGCGAAGCAGCCCAGCAGGAAGCAAAACAAAGTGAAGGACACTGAAATGGACAGCTTGAGGAAAAACGCCGCTAGACTGAGTCCTCCACAGCCGAACTGCAAGAGCACCGCCGCCGCGGCGATACCGAGCGTGAGCGCCGGTAAGACTCGGCAAGGCGAGCCGGCTGAAGACGCAGCGCCCGGCATGGGGGCATGGGCGCTGCTGCTGCTGCTGCCATCAACCTGCATGCTGCTGGAAAGGGCATGTCCACACGACAGACTTTATTCCCCTCGAGTTTGTCCGCTTTTCATACCTTCGATCCACTTTTAGTGGCGCGGAAGAGCTACGCAGGGCTCAGAATGTCATTCATGGCGGTGACGAGAAGAGGCGAGGCGAACCTTCCTGCTGCTCTCTCTCTCTCTCCCTAGCTGTCTAGCATCGCTTCTCTGAAGTGGAATGAATGAATAAGGGCCGTCGCGGCCAGGCTGGCTACATCTAACGCTACGTTGTCTGGCTATGTGCAACAACTAGCTAGCTAGCTAACTGGCTAACCTCGCTGGAGGATAGCAAGCTACTTAAGAGCCGCTAAGTCGAGGGTATACATGTGAAGCAAGTGCACGAAGCAAATTAAATCGACTAACCGACCACCTGCACCTCTATCTGAATCAGTTAAAGCAATAGTGTTGCATATATCCCGCGCTGTTTTACGCCAACGTAGCTAACGGTAACTTTTACCCGAAGGTACAACCTGCTCAACCCTTCTCATCATCACCGAGCCGGAGACGTACTGCTGTATTAGACAGAATGAGTGTGAAACTGAAAGAGCGGTATGAGGTTGGTGTCAAGAATCAGATCGTGTTGTGGATCTTTAAGTGATGTTAATTAGCTGAGTTAAACCAACCAATGTTTGTCTACGCTACACCTGAATTCACGGACGCAACATAAACGCTGTGCATCGCGTGGATTAAGTCAATAACACGCAGGTGTGCGAGAAGGTTGATGTAGTCGTTCGGAACGGAACTGCAGATGATGCCGTGTTAAGGTTTATGAACAAACAAACACAGGAACAGATGGAAAGATGACGTAAACGAGTGTGAACACAAATGTAAACAATGAACTAACGTTATAGTCTCCAATGTAAACAGAGAGCCACAGAACGCTTCCAGGTTGCTATAACGACAGTTGCATAATTAAAACCCTGCGAAGTGAAGAGACCGTTAGGTCACAGTTCAATAAAAACAACACAGTATTCCCAGTAACACCGGAAACAGTCCGCCCGAACCGGACACTCGGACAAAAACATCAACTTTGGCTAGCGGAGGTAAATTAGGGCGCCAGTAGGTTATTTGCTTACACCGCTAACGTTAATTTGCGTAGCTTTGTGTGGTGATGGCTTAACTTCCCCAGAGAACGTCGAAAGGCGTCAAATCCACGCATTCCGGTTAAAGGAGATTCATCACATGCATCATACGTAAGAGCTTTGCACGAAAACGTGTTGAAATCCCCTCTTGATCCCAAAGTCACCGTATGTTAAGACTCCTGGGTATTTTTTGTCACTCTCCAGCCATTCGGGGGAGGAAACAACAGAATCATCTCACACGTGAGGCGTCTCGACCAATCAGCGAGGAGCGCGCATAGTACGTCATGGGCTGGTGGTGAACTGCACTGAATGTGCTGTACAATTTGGATTTAGTAATGTTTATAACGATAAAATCAAACAATATTATAATATTAACTGGATTATATTATTAGCAACATTTTACATTAATACATGTAAATTTACATTTGTGTAAAATCAACCCGTTGTTCGTGGTTTTTGTACTTGAGTTATTGTGTATTATAACTGTATATTATAACTATTCCTGTCTCAAGAAATGGAAACGCTGCCAAAATGGACATTTGACTCACGGAGTCTGTTTGCAGCTATGCCCCCTACATCTGTTTTCCTTTTTCCTGTTCCTGTCCATTTCTGGCATTGACTTTTAATTTGTAATTGTATTTGTTTGATGTTTTACTGTGCTGTTTTCTTGTGAAACCGCTACTGGCTGCTAAATTTCCTTCGGGATCAATAAAGTATCTATCTATCTATCTATCTATCTATCTATTGCATTGACACAATTAAATAATAATAATAAACATTAATAATACGTAATAATGAAAAAATAATAATATATTGCACAACAGGTAAAGACAGCGGTATAGAATACTAGAGTATGGGATGTGGTAATACGTGGGAATCAAAGTAGTTCTTAATATAACACCTAGCAGGCTTATATACAGTTCTGTGTACACGCATACAAGGCAGAGGACTAAAGTAGTAGTAATATTACTTAGACTTGTGCGACATCTGCTGTTCAAAGTGTGTACAGTGTATCAGCTCAGTGGCCACACCTGGCCTTTCTTCATTGTAACTTCTGTACACTCACGCTTAAATTGACTCTAAACCAAGCGGTAATAAAAAGCGCTTTATCCCTACTCTCGTACTCACGCTGTGCAATACCACAGTACACAGGCAGACGGCGCACATGTCCTGATGTCACTACTTTGTGAGCAACCTTGGATCAGTGTTTCTCAGCCCTGGTCCTGGAAGGCCACTGCTCTGCACATTTTAGTGTTTTCCTTGCTCCCAACACACCTGATCCAAATAATCAGCCAGTTAACAAGTCCTTACTAACTTGAAGTGGGCAAGGAAAGCACTGAAATGTGCAGGACAGTGGGCCTCCAGGACCAGGGCTGAGAAACACTGCCTTAGATGATTGTTAATTTGTGCCACCTACTGGAGGAAGCATGTGTAGAAAGAACATGCATGCAGTAAATTCATAAATATAGGAAGATTATCTTATCAGCTCCAAAGGTCTTTACCATCTTCCAGGCAAAATCATAAAATGACAACATGCTATTAAAGATTAAATCTTTGTGTGATTGCTCATTTACCCCAGGAGCTTTTTCTTGGAAGCAGGGCTGTGGCCCTGTAGTTTTCTGTAGCAACATGCAAAGTACTGTACACACAGTTTTACTATGTCAATGCTGAGCCTAAAATATGTTAGTAATTGGTGGGTCCCCAAGTAACTTTATTGTAATCCTTTGTCAGTAAGGATTTTAACTGTGTATGAACCCCAAGTTTAAATACTGAAGATATACTAGACCCCAGCCCCAGTTTAAAGGAGCAATGCGTAAGCTGATGCAGCCTGTCAAATTCAAACAGTAGAGGGCAACATGTGTACCAGAAACGTGTGGTATGTACTTACTTAGCAGTTTAGAAGATTTCAGGACCATATTTCATCCCTTTACTCACCAAGAGCATCTCCAGCAGTGAAAAGCAACATCAGTGTTAACTCTTGTTTTGCTACTATTTATATCATTACTTTTGTTTGCTGAACATGGATTCCTGATGTCAGCGGGAGCTGATATAATGGTCACTTGCCAAGAGCTTCATCCATTGTTGCATTTGATGTTACTTTCATTGGCTATATTTACCTATTACAGCATTTAGCAGATGCTGTTAACCAGATAGACTTACAAAAGTGTTTGGTGATAGCTATAATACCTGTGATACCTGTACTTAAATGATCTAACCACAAGCAGCAACTTCAACATGACTGTCAAGAGGTTACAATATGCCATTAGAGCAGCAGTGCTATGCTTTTATCCTCTCATGCTGGATTAATGGGAGACTTGATGCTCATTATCACCTCTTGAGATTACAAAACAAATTTAGTAGATATCTCTACACGCAATATGTACCGTCAAAACATTTATTTCCCCACATTCTGTTGAAAACTTTAGTTAATTTTGGAATTTTTTAAGCTAAAAGACGTACACATTGCTCCTTTAAACTCAAACCAAATTGCCAAAAGACATTTTGAATGGTAAATTTTGCAATGATCTGGGAAGCCAAAGGGTAGAATGTGATGGACTGCACATTCTTCCTGATTATGTAAGTTTTACAGCACTTTTATTGAGAAAAATTATATTAGTACGAAGACCAGGATGCATACAGATAATCTTATTCGGAAAAATAAAATGATGATGAGAAAAAATAAAACTTAACAAATTCTTTTACATTCAGAACAATGCAGAATAAGGACAGACATAATCTGGATTTCACAGTTGGGAAATGAAAGACCAAAGCATCCATTCTTATTTCTATTCCGTTCAGCCTGAAACAAGACATTTGGACTGGATACAAAACCATTCACAACACTGTGCAGCAGGAAATCAGTAGGATATATTCCAAAATATCCAAGTCAAGCAAGTCTAAAAATGACAATAGAAGTTCTTTCTGTCCCAATGGTAAGCAATCTCTTTGGTCTTAAATCATGTTTCAGTTAATTGTACATGTGCAAAGAGTTGGATCATCATTTATTAACGTAAGACACTTTCCTCTTCTGCCCACTCGTGCTGCAAAAGGCTAGTGGCTACATGTGCTCTTAAAGGGAAATGAGCTAGAATATTCAAACACCATGCTGTAACACACTGACCTGAAGCTTTCTGAATTAATTCCATGTTCCTTGTATGAGCTCCTCATAGGTCTTAATGCATCATCACTGCTCTCCAGTTTGATGTGGTCCTTATACAGCATTGATGAAAGGCCGAGGGTGAGGGCATAGTTCTGCTGATGGTGGGTTTTGTGTAAGGGGGCTTCTAGATTTGAGCACACAGCAGCAGTGCCAGAATTGCCAGCATGCAGCTGTAAAACAGTGTAGGCTGGACAGCTCCAGCAGAGCCTGTCAGCATGAACTCCACTCTAGACCAGGAGCCATTGTTGGGAAGGGGCTCGATGCCCAGAGCCTTACACATTAGATTATAGACATCCACTGCTCTGATCGGTCCTGCTCGAAAATTCTTCTTGAAGTCTGACAGGCAGAGAGCAGATAAAGTGCAGGTCAGATACAGTGTGTATGCCTGTCATAATTATTATGCAACTGAATGACAGATTGAATGATTGATTGATTTAGTTATTTGAGTTGATCACGGTCATTTAAGCCGAACACAGTTATTTTCCACAGTCGTTAGCTTTCACAATTATGACACAATGCAGTCCGTTCTCATTGGCTGGGTTGAGGCAAACACTGAGTATACACTTACTGAGCACTTTATAAGGTAGACCTACCTTCTGTCTATGGTCAATATCCAATTTATCAGCTCCACTTACCATATAGGTACACCTTGTAGTTCCACAATTACAGACTCTAGTCCATCTGTTTCTCTGCATAATTGGTTGTCCCTGTTTTACCCTATTTTTCAATGGCCAGGACCCCCACAGGACCTCCACAGAGCAGGTATTATGTGGCTGTTGGGTCATTCTCAGCACTGCAGTGACACTGACTTATCATTAGTCTTAGAGTGCCTTGTGAAATTTTTCGTGGCGCACCTATCTGGGGGAAGATTTGTTTTGGTTCCATGAACTTTCATATAAGAATATATATATATATATATGTGTGTGTGTGTGTGTGTGTGTGTGTGTGTGTGTGTGTGTGTGCACAAGTTGTATCTGCTGACTGGTGTTATAACACAGCAGTGACTAATGTTTGTTTATTTCAGTTTTTCAGTGAACTGTGAGTGTACCAGCCATCATTTGGAAGCTACTATGTATGGACAGCGAGGAAGACACATACAGTGCACATAAAATCATTGGCTCTGGTACAAAAACAATGAATGCCCCGTCCCCAACACACACACACCATGAAAGAATCACTTTAAATTAATACAAAATCATTTGCATGTTTATTCTGTTGTTAAGTTTTTCAGATATACTAAAATAATAGACTGGTTTGCTAAGTATAACTATAAGTATATTGTGCTGTGTCACTCTTACATGACACAGTGTGTATGTGTCATGTGTCATACAAATGTATCAGCAGGCCTTCGAACAGGGCCTGTTCCAAAGGGAATATACCTTTTTCAGGGCCTGCTTCCCAAGAGAAAGCACATACACAGAGTGACTTTCCCAAGGGAAAACAATGAGTGACTAATGATAATCATATTCTGTTAATGTCTTTGATAAATTCCAGCCGTCAATAAAGATAAAAAATATATTGAATTAATATCTCATATTCTAGTTTAGAAATAATGGAGGTTTTGCCAAAAGAAAAATGGTGATGTCAGTTGTGATAATCATAGAAGCAATGTATTCTAGATGGATGGTTTGGAAATTTGATGGCGTTTGATGGCATCATGATAGATAAGATAAAATAAAAAAATATTAGTGGGAAATTTCGAGGGTATGAGATAAATAGGATGATGACCCCCCTTGTCCCAAGGAGGTATAAAAATATTTTTTAAAATATTCTGAAATAAATCAGTTGTTGGCTCAACTCAAGATTGACAGGAGTTTGACTGAGAAGCCTTAATCTTCAATAAAAAAGAGGTTTTGCCCTTTACTGCCAATCCTGTTGTTGAGTTTTTGGTTTTTTTTTGAAGCCACAACTTCAATGTCTACCACAGTGTCTTGAACAAGTTGATGTTCTCAAGGCGTGCACCACTCCACCCACTAGCATCCAAGGCATTTGGTTTACTTTATAACATTGGATCAAATAACTAACTGGGATTCGTTTACAGCCTCCTGTAAAAAGAAGTTAAGTGTTTTTGATAAAGTGGATAGTAAGTGTACAATGTATTGGCATAGCATTTTACCTGGTCCCTGAGCCATAAAGAAGCCTCTCATGTCCAAATACTCATTGTCATAGCCATGCCAACCATGCTGCCAGGCCTCTCCAGTGCCGTTGTTCCAGTAGGGAAGCTTGGTTTTGTTCTGCAAGCAGAATGGGATGAGGTGAGTAAGATGGGTTTGGCCTTCCTCTCTGATTCTGCACTGCTTGCCTTAATCTCTGGCTTACTCCCTGACGCACATTCCACGTTTTCCCATCATGAGGTTCTATAGACTATGGAATGCTGTTTTGTTTGTGTTCTGAGCCTGATGACGCATCCAGTGGGGGCTACTTTTTACTTTGCCAGGTCTTTGCTCAAAGGATCCCGAGGAAGACTATTGTTTTTGGGCAAAATGAGGCTGTTACATGCAAGACTGAATCACAGCTGAATAGCCCAATGGGAATGCTAAGAAGTGGCCTAATCCTCAGGGGTACTGGGAGGCTGCCACAACGAAAGAGGAGCACTGTGTGGCATACAAAAATGACTGGAATTTTTTAGGCCTTTTTCCTAAACTTAAACCTCACATTGTAATATCCTGTGTCAGTGGTGATTCACCATTAAAAGTCCTTTTTAGACAAGGTTTAAGGTTAATCTTTTGCTGAAAATCCAGGCTTGGGAGTGTTAAGATGACAGAGTCTAAACATACACTTTTGGTAGACTAGTATCTGGTTTAGGTTATTTTATGATTTGGAGTTTGAACCAAAATAAGGGTTCAGTTTTATAGCACCAAAGTCTAAACTTAGTACTACTGGGTTCATACTGTTTAAGTTCTTTTTATTTAACATTTTCAGATTCTGTAGCCTTTAGGTGAGGTGAAGATGGAACTGGACGTTTGTAGGTTCAAATCCCAACAATGACTTTGGGTAAGGCACTTAACCCCACTCTGCTGGCAATGCTGAGCTGCTCCCAAATTGGGCATAGCCAGGCAGCAAAATTACAATTTTCCCTTGTGGGGCTGATAAAGTACATAGCATTTTCTAGCACCCTGCTGAGTGTTTTTCATTTACAGGGGTTATTCTGTAATTATTACAGATCTTTTTTTTATACAGCATTGTGCCTTTATTATTCCATGTTCAGTACACATGGTCATTAGGTGCAGGTTAAGTACAAAGTCTACAGGAATATTTTTTTTTTACACCTCCAAGGTTCAGTCTTAAAATGTTGGTTGCATTTTCAGCTTGTCACAAAGTAATCCCAGTTATAAATTCCAGTCCATTAACCTTAGTCTGCATCTGAGTTTTGATGTTCTAGTGCAAATTCTTCTTTTTTGTCTATTTCATTTCTTATTAATAGTTTATTAACAACTACACTTTTTTCAGACACATCGTGTTAAATTGTTATTTCATAGTGGAGGGATAGATAGAAATACCTGTAGATTTTTCCTATAGATTTTCCTTAAGATCTGGATCAAAAGCCGAGCTTCTTTCAAATATGAAAGAAGAATTTTGCCCACAAGTAAGAGATTTGTGAGGTTGAAAGGATGATACTTTTTCCACAGTACTGTATTTTCACTCATTCCATATATTATTGAAATAATTCAAGCCATCTATGTATTTCTACATATTATACATAAGCAGTCTTCTTTTATTATGTTTTTGCTATTTTATTAGTAAATTAAGGCATTTGGACTGGAGAGGCTAACCTCAGTGATGAACCATCCAGGATCAGCTACAAGTGTCAACGGCGAGACAAATCTTCCGCCCTTATAGTGATAGCGATCTGGGATTTCATATGTTCGATACACGTTCATGTGGTCAGCTGCTTGGAGGGCCCTGTATACCTAAAATAAAGAGCAAGAATGACCACTTATGTTAACAAATGAGAGATCATTAATTACCAACACTGGTGTTTAACTGCATGTGCATTTCATTCTCGTCCCATTATATTAGCAATAGAAAAGCATTGGTCTGGAGAAACCACATAACCACATAAAGCTTTCACAGCAGTGTAGGTGCCATTATAAAGAAAGATATTTAACACCGAATTTGCCTTTAGCAATATGTGTTTTTTCTTTCGTGAAGTTAATATGTTTCATAGGTGAAGGTCTTTGAGTTCAAGAAGTACTGTGCCTCTACAGAAACCTTTGATACTACACACTTCAGTCAAGACACATTCACTGTGATGACTTGGCATAAAACCATAACAGACGCAGAACAAAGTCTGAGCAAGCCTCAGCGAAAGACAAAGTACACAGTCCACTACTACATTAACCACTCGCACCTGGTTCATTTCTCATACAGGTACACAAGTATTACAGTGAACCCACCTCTTCAAACTTGGCTTCTTTAGGCCACAAACTGACGACTGGCCCTCTGTCCATCATCTTTATGATATCGGACGTGTTTATGTAAGTCTCCAGCTCAATGACTTTTTCCATCCATTTGATTTCAGTCATCCCATGATCAGAGAACATAATGACGTTCAGTTCATCTTGCATGTTCTTCTCCTGCAACATACAATTACAGCCTATACATTAGTCTCAGTCCGTATGGACAGTTGGGTGACAAATTTAAGGAAAAAACATAAAAGTGCTGGGTCACTACAAGACATAAGAACAGGCATAGACTCTACCTGTCTCTGGAAATGTACCATTCTTCTGAAAGGTATTCCCTCAATCTGTTTTAATGACGGTGGTGGAGATTGCCAACATTTCAGTCCAAAACGGGGGATTGAAATGGTGACCATGAAAGGCCATAACATGTGATTTAGATCCTTTTCATACTCAACACGCACTTGCCTGCTTGTCACTGTAGACCAATGCCAATGGTTTCCACTCTCTGAACTCTCAAATGTATAACCCAACTATAGTACAGTCTGTATGTAGCTTTGAACAGACTGTTCTTGCTGATACAGTTGGATAACCTACTGCATTGATATTCTCAGTCATCTTGGGAACAGTTGCCCCTTCCGTATTTCTTTACACATCACACTAATGCACCAACATCATGGTCAGTGGATGTGCACATTTGACTACAACTGGCTACTATATTTATTGATGTCTTTCCCATAGATCCAGACTTCACTTTAGTAACAGTACCTACTGACACACTAGCCAGTGGAGCCTTTGTGCCTTTGTGCTCACATCTTTTTGAGATCTTTGGGCCTGCTCAGCATTTTTTATATATGCAACAGAACATGTTAATTGCTTAAGTTTATCATGCAGTACACCCGTCTGGAAGCATCTGCAATTTGTTCACCCACTCTTTAAGTGTGTTTTTTCCCTATAATTTGTCACCCATTTGTACATGGATGGCACACATGTAACATTCATGTACCACATAAATGTAATCAGCCAACACTGATCACACTTAACTTGTTACAAGCTAACTTGTTGATGTAAACTAATGGTTCATTAGCGTATGTTACATTACAACATATTAAATAAATGAAAAAAGCCAGTATCCACAGACCTTGATTTTGAGGTTTAGGGTCTGAAATGCCATGTCCAGTTCATGGACAGCCCTCTTTATCTGCGGCGACCCAGGACCATAGTGGTGCCCCTCCACATCAATGTTCTCATAGTACACGGCTGCCATGTCTGCTTTATTATTCCTTATGAAATAAAATTCATAGCATACACAGAGGATTAGGGATCTAAAACTCTGACCTTATAATGATTCAATTCAATTACAGCTCTTCAGGAAAATATTTAATGCGTCATTAAACCTTTCCCAAGGTTTGATTCAAAATCACTTCCTAATACAGTACACTGAATACGCAAATGTGACTATTAGACCTTTTTACAGAGTAGTGGAATATAAACAAGAACAATACACCAGACTTTTTCTTCATGTGTGACCATAGGTAGAGAATTTTTAATAGGTAGAGAATTTTTATAATTAGCACATACTTGATTGTAATCAGTGCTGGCATTACAAAATCAATGTAGTTAAATCACCACCTTTAGATTAATGAATCACAATGCATCCATGCATGTTTAAAGCCCTAAGTAGACTGTTTTGCCTGTATTGGACATAATTACTGTTTCTTAATAAATCAAGTGATTGAAAGGCAAAAATACACTTATTATCAAAAGAATAGTTGCACCCAGAAGGAAGCATGGGATTGCGATGCTATTGGGAAGTGCCTCGGCGTGGAGTTGTAGAGGTTCCTAATGGTGTCCTACGATAATCCATCCCACGCAGCTTCAATTTCTCTCACAGTTCCTGCAGATTTTACGGTAGGGGTGGAGGTGGAGTGACACCAGGCCTTCCGGATGTGTGATGTATGACAACAAACCGCTTGATGCTGACAAAGGTGCCTCCACACACGGATTTGTTGGTCGTCTCCACCAAGACAAAAGCGGGACTCATCACTGAAGATGGCCCACTGCCATTCTGAGTCACTACATGGCAGTCTGGCACGACACCATTGCAATCTTTGCCATTGTTGACGTGGTGTTAAGGACAGTCGTCATAACGGTCTGCTTGCATGTAGTCCTGCATTGTGCAGCCGTGGGGCTGGCATTAACAGGATGACTCATGGAGGGCATCACAGCTCGCTGTCCACAAACACAGCTATTGGAATAGTCAGGTACAGCGATAAGGCCCGTCCTAACTATTCTTTTGAGGATGAGTGTAATTATAAATATAAAGGTACACTACATGGCCAAAAGGATGTGGAACTCTGACTATCACACCT
The DNA here is from genome assembly GCA_034552555.1 of Semaprochilodus insignis. NCBI lineage: Eukaryota > Metazoa > Chordata > Actinopteri > Characiformes > Prochilodontidae > Semaprochilodus > Semaprochilodus insignis. Next base: position 12,449,177 of record CM067485.1, on the reverse strand, counting down.
ATATCTGCTTGTTGGACATCTCATTCCAAAATCAAGAACATTAATATAGAGTCCTCCCCCTTTTGGTCTCCACAGCCTCAGCCACAACCACACTCTTCTGGAAAGGCTTTCCACAAGATTTTGGAGTGTGTTTGTTGGACTTTGTACCCTTTCAGTCAAATAGTATTTGTGAGATCATTCACTGATGTTGGACATGAAGACCTGGCTTGCAATTTATGTTACAATTGATCCCAAAGATATTTAGTGGCATCGAGGCTAAATATCTTTGGGATCAATTGTGCTCAGGCCACTGGAGTTCCTACACACCATCAAACCATTTTGTCCACAGCCGTGCTGAAACAGGAAAATGCCTTCCTCAAACTGTTGGAACAAGTTGGAAGCATTACTCTTCACTGGAACTAAGGGGCCCAACTTGCACTATGCAAACAGGTCGGTAGTGTTTTCCTGACATACACCAAACCCAGTTTCATCCATCAGATTGCAAGCATGATTCATCACTGCAGAAAACATGCTTCCAGAGTTTGCTGGCAGTGTGGTTTACACCACTCTAGCCAATGCTTGCCACTGTGAGTAGGGATCTTAGGCTCGTGTAGAGCTGCTCAGCCACAGAATTTTAAGTAAAGAGCTCTGATCTCCCTACATGCTTGTGCTGATGACTTGGTTGCATTAATGATTAGCTAGAGAGGTCTGTATAAGACTTACTTTAACACATTGAGAGCATTTTCAATGGAATCAGTTAGGTTCTTCTCAGAGGGATTGTAAACGTATTCCTCACAGAATTTGGCCCGTACACCAAGGATTTCCACTTCACAGCCTGCACAGAATACATTTTCTTCTAAACCACGAAGCCAAGTAAACATTATATTTCTGATAATATACAGGTATATTCCAAATTCAGGTTGAGGCATTTATTAAAGTGAAAAAATGCACAACAATTAAACTGTACCACACACACACTTTACTAACCTGGCCAATAGTACATGTAGACATTTTTGCCCAGTTTCTGCATGGTCACCCAGAGAGGTTCAGAGCCATCCCACCACAGTGGTAAGCGGCTGTCCTCATTTGTTCCAATCAGGAATTCCTTCATTGAGTCCTTATCCCACATGTAATTCCCTGTCATCTGGTGCACTTCACAATTGCGACCTGGGGGAAAGGAACTTGGCAATGTTACCTGACTTAAGGCAATTAGACAACACTTCATCCAAAGGACATCAATCATTTTACAAGTCTATTGTATGGACCATTTATTATATATGGCTAAACAATTTGACACTGGCCACTAAAGAGAAATGACTGTTAATAATTTTCTACTGTAGACAAATTTCATGGTGTATTCATTCAAATGCTGTAACGTATAAATACTGGTAGTCATTCGCTCTTGCAGTCAAGAACATTAATTAAGGCAACATGGCAAAATATATGCTGTATCATAAGTAGGAATGACACCAGCAATGGCACATTAAATGTTTAACAAACTAGGGCTGTACCCCACTCAGAATTTTGTCAGTCGAATCGGATTCGCCCGTCCTGGCCGACGATTCGACTATTCGTTCGTGTTTTTTCTTCATATACATTTTCTAGTAATCAGTAAATCAATTTGCATACGTTTCGGATCTGATGTCCTCCTCATTTAGAAAGTCAGCAGAGTCACAGGAACGTATTTTTGAACTAAAAGAGACGTGGAATATGATGGACGATCTGGAGCCTGATTTAATTACAGAATATATCGTCCGGCAGCAAGCATGTATTTATGCTAAAAATTAGAGCTTATAGCCTGTCTTTTAATTTCACTTTTAACAGCTTTTCCAGTAGGATGACCATTCGTCTTTCATCTCTCATAAATAATGAACTCCTAAATAAAACCAAATTAGTCAATATTTAAATTATTTTTAGATTAAAAGGAGAACGGTAGACCTGAAACCGTTTAATTATTATATTACCCGCGCTGAAATCATTATTTCTCGTTTATCGGCAGGCATATTAAGTGACTGTACTTATCTTTAATAAAATAATCTTATCTGTAAACGAATAAATAAAAATATCTGTAATTTTGGTTCTAAAATAATGGAATTATAATAAAACAAACGTCTTCGGTCCTTTTTTCCTTCACCGCAAACAGCCATTATGTCTAAAACAAAAGCCAACTCACTCGTTTGAAGCAGTGTTCAATGTCTGACTAAATGACGAGCAGAATTAGGTTTGATTTGTTCGGATTCTCTTCTTCAAAAGCTCCTCCTGACTTTTTCTGAGACATCGTTCCACTCGTGTTTCTCAGCTTCACAGTTTTAGCTTCCTTCAAAGGTGAACCGCCAGCGCGCGTCACGTGGATTTAATTTTTTAGCAAGCATGCGTCATAGCCCAGTTAGAACTTAAATATATATGTATTATTCCCCTTTTTTATAATTATTAAAATGTCTTTTTAATTTTTTAAAGTTCTTGTGCATTTTGTAAGCTTTTGTCTGTTTTACAAAAAAAAAACAAAAAAAACAAAAAACCTCTTCACTGTTGTCAGTCGACTTGGAGGTTCTCAGCCGACTTAAAGGGTCTCCGACTGACGATTCGACTCGTCGACTTCTAGAGGGCAGCCCTATAAAAAACACCACTACACTAAATCCAATCAAACAAACCTAATTATGTAATGTAATAAAACATGCCATTGTTCAGTGTTCTGTTCTATATTCATCATATGTTCAGCAAAGCATGACTTATCACAATAACAATACATACTGTCATATTGCCAAAAACAAAAATCAAACTGAATATTCTCATTTTAATCGGTAAAAAACAGAAATGCTTCAAGTCAACATAAATATATCATATTACATAATACATTATATGTGACTCAAGTTTACACACGGTTCTTCATAGAAGGTTTCCTAGTTTTATCTTAATGCTTTCCTTTAGATATAAAAGTGAAAACATCAAACTATAAAATAGCACTCACGGAATTATGCAGTCACCCTAAAATACCTACTAAATGGAACTTTACAATAGGATAAAACAGCTTTCTTAGCTTACAATTTAACTTGGTTGATATAACAAGACTTTTTCCAAGCAATTTTGGACCAGTTCTATTGGTCTGTCCATCATGAACCATCACAAAGTTAAAAGGGCAACTAGATCTTTTAAATCGCGGGGGAAAAAGCATATGTGGTATATCAGGATATTTATTTTTCCAGACTCACATCAAGTGGAGCTGATAAGCAAAAGCCTGTAGAGTCTTTAAGATAACAAAAAACATCCATTTAGTTTGATGTATCTAAAGATTTAACTGCCACCCTGTATCTCAAATGATAACCATAATTATGTTACGCTAGGCTAGAGAAAATGTCAGTACTTCATAATGCTGCTCAATAAAAAGCATTAAGGTGACCTTAACAGTACCACTATGAAGGTGTAGAAAACAAAATGTGTAATGCAGTTAAAAAAAATATTTTGTCACAACACATGCACCACCTACAGATGAGGTTGTCTGGAAGAAGAAAATTCCAGAAATTTGTAAAAATGCCTGCATGATTAAATTATTAAGAGGTAAACAAAGTCCATCAGAGTGGTGATGTTAAATTTCTAAAGAAACTTACAGGCGGAATTGTTCACAGTAGTGGAAACTAAAATGTCTAAAAGTTACTTCACAGTAAATACACTTCTTGATGCCTCTGTTACAATAGTTTTGAGATAGTTTTAGCCTAAAATATACACTCATTATCAAAAAGAATATTTGCACTCAGAAGGAAGTGTGGGATTGCAATGCTATTGGAAAGGAAGATAAAGGTTACCAGGAACAATAAATGATGATAGATTTAGACTGATATGGGCAATATTTATTGAGCTACACATACAGAAGTAGTGTCTCTCAGTTTGGTGTCGGGTCGCCATGTTTGCTAACACAACATGCCAGACGTCTCAGCATGGAGTTCCTAGAGGTTCCTAATCGTGTCCAGCAATAATCCATCCCATGCAGCTTGAATATTTTCACACAGTTCCTGCAGATTTTGTGGTAGGAGTGGAGGTGGAGTGACAACAGGCCTTCTGGACGTGTGATACTTGACAACAAACTGTTCATCTTGGCACTTGCCTCCACACATGGCTTCGTTGCTCGTCTACACCAAAACACAAGCGGGCGTCATCTCTGAAGATGACCTGCTGCCATTCTGACTCACTCCGTGACAGTCTGGCATGACACCACTGCAGTTTTGGTGACACTGGCATGGAGTTAAGGGCAGTCGTCGTAATGGTCTACGTCCATGTAGGGGACTGGCACTAACAGGATGACTCATGGAGGGCAACATACCGATATTACAATCTTATTTAAATAGTGTTTCCACCCTGCAGCCAGGTAAAGTACCTATGTGTATAGAAAAAAGCTCAGTTCACTTTATTGCAGTCCAGTTTGGGATGGCAGGACCAACAGACATCCCTTATGTTGGCCAGGCTTTGTCTTCATTGTTTGCTTTCTTTGCTAATGCCTGTGTCTGATTGTCGGGGCGGACTCCCTCCTGACCCTGGCCAGCCTTTGTGGAGAAGGGGGGGGCGCGTAAGCCCAAGCAAAACAACTACCATCAGCAAATTGGCCCTACAGAGCTGCAGTGATTGGGAGAGGTTGGATTGGGACTGCGTGTGATGGGGCTTAGTGTTGTTCTTTGTTCAGCGGAGTGCCAGAGAAAGAGAGAGAGAGAGAAAGAGAACATTCTGAAGTAGCAATTTACCAGAAACCGTACGGTTTATCACAGTTTACAGCTTTGAACAGGCAAGTAACAGAAAACAAACACAAAGCGAAGTTTCTGCTGCTTTCAAACTAAATGATTGTGAACGTTTTTTCATTTTGCATTATATTTTCTTCATGTGGAAATTATACAGTGCTGCTTTAATATTTCTGAATTTTTCATTTTGTGAATTTCTACATAAATATGACCATGATCATGATATGATATGAAATATGGTCAGTTCATTTAACTCATCACAAAAGATAAAGAAAACCCAATTACACAAATGACACACCAAAGAAAATAGTAATCTTTGTATGTGAACCTTTGTTTTCAGTAACTAGCGTGGTCCCTTTGTGCAGCCAGGACCCAATATTTCTACTATATTAATGTATGGACTTTGACCCTCACATTCCAGTATGAATGATTTTGTCTGCTTTAAGCTATTTGTAGACTGATGTTTCTAGGATTCCTGTCTTTCTGCAGGACATACCTTCTGCTGAGGTTCAGTTCACGGATGGATGCCTTAACATTTTCCAGTAGAGTTTCTCCATACATACACACTTGCTCAGTATTTGCCTGATCGTGGACTCATGAACACTGACATTAGCCAACGTCATAGAGGCCTGCAGATGTCTAGATTTTACTCTGGGGGCTCTTTGTGATCTCCAAGAATATTCTATGCTGTAATTATGGAGTCAACTTTTGTTAAGAGCACCAGTCCTGGGACTGAATTTCTCAATTTCTATGCAATTGCCAGACAGGGGATTACTGAAGTCAAGACTTGTCGAAATGGTTTTAGAATATTGTCCAGCCCAATGAGCTTTGGCAAATTCTTGGCATTTTTTTGAGGTCCTCTATAATCTCATGACATTTACTGTTGAATCACTGCTTTCAAAAAATGGATGAACTACATATCTGTTTGTGTTATTTGTTTAATTGGGTTTTCTTAATCTATTCTTATGAAAAATAAGGATCTGATGAAAGTTATGGTCACATCTATGTAGAAATCTGTTGAAAAAGCAATGCTGCACAAACATCCAATGCTGTATTTTTTCAGCATAAGAGCGAAAGTACTGATCTAGAACCAGTTCCTTCTGTCCTCATAGTGTCAAGCCATATGATACAAAGCACCCTTCATTTATTTCATTTTCAGTCAAAATGGCTTTATTAAATTTCAGTGGACATTTCTCAGAGGATTAGAGAGAATGGGACTCCTAACAAGCATGCAAGACCTGCTAGACCAATAAAATGGTCATTATCAGATAAACAGTACTCAAAGCTTTCATCTATGAGAGAACATCAAGCTCCAGATATGAAAAAAAATCCTGATCAAGCATGCAAGACCTGCTAGACCACTAAAAGTGTCACCATCAGATAAACAATACTTAAAGCTTTCATCTTTGAGAGAACATCAAGCTCCAGATCTGAAAAAAAAACACAGGGGTTTCTGCTCATCCTTCCCTACATGTCTGAAAGGATGTGTAGCTGTCAAAACAGTTTAACAGAGAAAAGAAAGCAGTCTCATTGTATTGTATGTCTCTATCAATTTTGTGAATTTAACCTCAATGCCCTTCAGCTGTCACATCTGTATCTAGCTTATCAGAAACTAGCTCTGTCCATGGCCTTGTTGAAAGACTATTAGAGTAAGAACAGAGCAGAGAGGGAGGGAAAAAATAAAGTATGTGCCAATAAATGACATGCAAGCATGTGGACACCCATCCAGCTTTTCAGCACCATTGAAATAGAACCAAAAGCTGTGAGCATGATTAAACATCTCCTAAAATGAGTTCTCAAGTGTCCTGTGGGACAGTTTTAAAGTACAGTCTTCAAAGCAGCCTCCCTGACTGTAAGCAGCACAATGGCCTTAGTCAGAGTGAGAGAGATAATAGGATGCACAGCTGTTATCACTGTGGAGAGTCCTTGTGTGGAAGGATCAGAGCTAAAGCCATGCGCTGTGCCAGGCTCTTGTAATCAATGGCACCATTCAGCCATTGCTCTTCTGCTTGCCAGTAAAAAGATCAGCATTGTCTTAACAATATGTTTATTGCCCTTTTGATACTGGTTGACCTCTTTGAACTTCAATTAGATGTTGTTAATATTAAAGCAAGATTTGTATGACCAATGGAAACTATGACCAACCTTAAAAGAGTACAAAAGGGGAACTTCAACCAACACCATAAATCCCATGGATTTACAAGTACGATGGAGAAATGTTGTCCAGGGTTGTCTTTTCAAGCTCATAAATTGTCTAACATCCCTTTTCGGGCTTCACTCTGATAACCATTTTTAACATGCCCGAGCTCCTATTTACTTTGGTAAGTCCATGTTAAAACTGGCGTACCCTCACACAGCCAGTCCTGATCATATGGCATCAAGTATTTAGGCATTAACATGCATTCTATTTGCACCCTTGAAAAAGTGAAGTGTTACTCATTTGTCAAACTGAAGATAAATAGGAGATGTGTAAAATGTCACGCCGGGTGTTTTTTAGCACCATGTTGAGGAACATGCCCGAAACCCCTCCTTCCCAACAATACTGTACAAAATCCCAACTCAACTGTCTTGTTTTACCAATTCCTACTACCACCTCACCTCCTCCTTGTTCCTATGGCTTTTCTACCACAATTCAAAACTGGGTTCCAGCCTTCTAGTTCCAAGCACAAGCCTCTCAGAACTCCAGACCAAGTTCACTTCCCTCCTATAGTCATGTTGAAGGCACAGTCCAAAAACTCATATTTACACATAGTACACATTCATCATTCAAGTGGAATCTGAGTTTTTTAAACTTTTTTTTTAAGGGGGATTGAGAAGTTCATCCTCATTTGCTCATAGTTTATCCTAAATCCTAAATGCTTCAACAAAATGCACAGCACAAAAACGAAGTTGAGCTTACAGAGCTTCTCATTTAGTAAGGAAACAACTGAATGCCACACATTTATTTTCACTACCACTGGACGCTTCAGCATACAGATGCAGGATCAGGAGTAAACTCAACTAAGAATATAAAGATTTACTTCAGGAATGGTTTGGAAATGTTATGAAAGGTGCATATGTTTCAAACACAGGCCTGTCATTTTTTCTCAGCTAAGCATATAATCTTATAGAACTGCTAAGGTACTGCCTTCCTCCATGCTGCGCACACAAGCATACTAGCTACGCCGAAGCTCACTTTCTGGCTTTACACAGTTTCATCACAAGTGTTTCATTCAATAACTGAACTTGAGTCTCTAAATGCAAAGCATCCCTCAACCCACTTGGAACTTAAAACTCAATTTCGTTAAACAAGTTTTATGAAATAGGCAATCAAACTGGTGATCACACATCATGTGATCGCATCAAATAACGTGCTTTTA
>CM067485.1:12413741-12431155 GCA_034552555.1 Semaprochilodus insignis | reverse complement strand
ATATATATGTACACATACATATATATATACACACAGGAACATAGCCACTGAAACCCTTTGTATTATTTCTGGTGATTAGCTAGGAAGAAAAAAGTTACAAATTAATAAAAAACAGCTTTAAAGACCTGACAGTTGCAGCCGCAGAGGCACAAGTGTCGCTGGTTAGTTTCGCTTTGCTTGAGATACAAAACTGTTCAAGAGGGGTTTCAAAATCCACAAAGATGACACACATTTCAGTCTTACGCAGAACACGCAGCAGAGGCTGTTTATACTGTTGATGCCTGCCGCTCCCACATCCATCAGGGCTGCTGGGCAGGTATCTTTAGAGAGCCCTGGCACGTTTCTTTCCATTTCACAAGGGGAGGGCAGCAAAGCCTCACACACAGCACACTGTAAATCTGTCGGCTCTCTCGTTCATATCATCACACCATCTCTTCTTCTTAGACCTCACAGCCCTACCCTGGCAGATGGCAACAAAAAGACAGCCCACACTATATTAGATTTTACGATTTTCACTGTCCTGAGATGCTCACATCTTGCAGTAGTGATTGGTAATCATGTTTCAGATGCTGTAGTTGCCCTGCTTTTCATTTATGTTTGTAAGTATATGAAAAGAAGAATCTGTAACATATTCATTATGAAATATATGTTGAAGTGTCATCATATATGATAAAATAAAGCAATACCTCCATTATGACTTTGCCGTAACATCTGCCCTCAAGGTGACTTAACTCATTTTCATCTCTTTTTGCTTTCAAGATGACTTGACCGTTTTTAGTAAATGTCCTTCGCGGAGCCAAAAACGGGCTGATGGTAAAGTACCTGATTGCATCAGGCATCGTTAATGTAGTTTCTATTTCAGCCTACAGCTACAACAACTCAGATCCAGTTATTCTGAAACAAGCAGTGTTTAACATTTATTGTCAGGAGATCACTTCTTTACATAACATGATCTTAAAGATTAGATATTCAATGATCCACAGGATTGAGGAGCAAATGAATGCGTACAGAGACACATTCACTTAGGTGAACACATGCGTCCATACACAGCCACAGACATGCAGTGACGTGTAAAAGTTCTTGCCACCTGTCTGATTTTCTGCATTTACACATTCCCACACTGAATTAATTTAGTGGTTTTCGCAGTAAGTAGAAAAAAAAAACAATTACATAACAGCTTTGCGAGTTGGATTTTTTCAGGTGCAGCAAAATTGCATATGTGATCATTTGACATGAAAAAGTAATTTCCACCCTCATTCAACTCAACCCAATTCAAAGCATAACTTGTGCGTCCCATTAGAATACTTTCCCTTGAGATTCAGTCTTGGCTCAGTATTTACTGAATACATAATGGCTTCACTAAAAGAAAAGAAAAGAAAGGAAAAAAAAAAAGTTGTTTATGTATGTATGTATGTATGTATTAGTAAGAACAGTCACTTGCAAGGCAGTTTGGCTCCATTGAACCTTATTGTGATGCATGGTCTCTTCAATGAAATTAACTTTTAACAAAAAAAAAAAAAAAGAAAATTCACAAAACACATTACTAATAAGCATTCAAGACTGGGTAAAAAAATACCAAATAAAAAAATGGTATTTAAGTCTCAAGTTTGCCCAGAATCACTCAGGCGGTCCTCTAGAGCCATGACAAACACCTGGTCTGCCCAACAGTAAAAATGGTCAGCACTCATGCAGAAATGTCACTGCTTTTGGAGCTGCTTTGCTGCATTATGCTTTGGCTGACATGGCAGGAGTCTACAAAGCCTGTGATCTGCAGAAGAAACTTGCATCATGCACTAGGAAAATGACCCAAAGTATACACGGGCACACTGTAACGGTCCACAAAAGAAACAAAACAAAAAAGTGTGATTGCTTTTGTTTTGAATGGCATATAACCTGCTCTGATTTAGTGGCACATCTTTTTCAGTGTTTACAGAGTGGAAAGAGGGAATTACTTTTTGTGTTGCATACATTAAAAAAGCAATTATACAGTGTTTTTGTCTTCACGGTCGAGGCCTTCAAACAAATGCTGGTTAAATGTTTCAACAAATTTGCAAAAAATGCAGAAAATCATCCCGGGGCAAAGACTTTTTCACAGCACTGTTGAGCAAAATTTGTTTAAATGTACATTTATGTTCACACATACAGTAGAAAGCATGATATTGATGTACTTTCTTCTCTTGAAAACATAAAATAAGTGCTTTTCTTGTCCACAAAACATCCACTAATCAAAAATCAAGACTCATAGGGAGTAAAATAATAAAAATTAAAAAATTAAAATAAAATTCCCTTTAGACCCACCGATATATTGGCCTATGACTTGTTTTGAGTTAAGATATCTTGAGTTGTCAAGTGCAGTCTTTGGTTGCTGAGCCACAGATTAACAAAGCTTCTCACAGAAGTATATTCCACAGTCACAATGCTGTGGAGAAAGTAAAAAAAGGCCACAGATTATCTCATTCAGTGCTTCTCTATAAGGTGCTAAAGCTGATGCCACTGACTCTCATCTATATACAGATTCCACAAGAGATGGAAACACCCCTGAAAATGGCAGTTTTGAGATCTAAGTCGTTGTACTGTACTGTACTGGACCTCTCCCTGAATATAAGGCCTAGAGTTGCACTGGACAATGCACTTTGCCCTGTATTAGGACAGTTATCCTCACTCATGGCTATGACAAACTACTCGACCAGCCAGACATCCTTTAGGACAGTTTACGTCGGCTGTGAGGTCCTCATCTGGTGGCGACAAAAAAGTTGCCCAGGTCTCTGCTCTGCGTTAAAGTCCAGTATCGCCTCCACTAAGGCCAGGCAACCTCAGGCTCAGGACATGGATCCAACAGCCTTCCTCAGCAGCTCTTGACAGATTTGGAGACGTCTGAGGTTTTCATGATGACGCTGGCTCGTTTCTCATGGCTTGGGGTTTGGCCAGAGGGTCCTGGAGGATGTGAAGGAGGGTGAGTTGAAGGGCTCAAGATGCTCCACGGTCCCGAATTGCTGTGGGGGCCGTGCAGGGAAAGAGAAGAAGGGTCCTGGACAGTGGTGATCCTAAAGTTTGGCTTGGTCGGGGTGATGAAAGTGGACATGCTGGGTAAGGATGTCCGCATTACAGAGTTGCCCACGGCTGATTTTGTATCCACAGAGTTTATTCCCCATACAGATGATTGCACATGCTGTAGAACAGAAAACACACATTTAAACTGGGGTCATGACAGAAATCCACATGTAATGGGATATTATTCTAGACATAACCTGCAGCAGCTCAACCAGTAACATTTCTGACAGAGGGACAATATTACAACCTCATAGTTCAAAAAATATAATCTTGGCAGGTACAAGATTAATTAAACTATTTCTAGAATTTTTTTTACCTGATTTTAACTAGTAAAGTGGTCTTTTTCCCATCCAAAACAGAATAAGAAAATTACACTACTTAAATTTACTGAAAACAAGTCAAAGGTATCTAAAAGTTATGGATGTAACAGTACAGTGTACTGTATTGTATCAGACTGCATCAATGTATGGTACAGGTGTTCAAATACAACATCATACAGCACCCCTTATGTCTAGTGATTTAGCTAAGCGCTAACATATTAGCTTGTGACTAAAGTATTAGACTGAAAACTATAATGCATAACTTCTGTTACAAAAACTTTCATAATGTCGTACGTCCAATAAACTGAAAATGGAAACATTAACATAAGGCATGTTCATAGGGATATCATATTTATGCTCTAGGGATATTGAGTCACACTGTGTTTAATACATGTTCCTTTCATTTTTATGTTCTTACACTGTGTATAAATTCCTGCTGTGCTTTACACTGTCTACAAATGTAAGAATGGTTTTGAAGCTTAAGACAATTTCACTTCCCAATATATACCTTTTTTTTTGCACTGCTCTAGTGCTAAATCAATGCCACCAGCATAACCTACAGCACAACAAATACATGCTGTTCCTATTTTTGTAAATCTCAGTAGATCATATATTCGGTTATCTGTTTCACTTAACACTGGGACATGATGTGCCCAGCATAAGTCTGTGTCTCTGCATGTCTTTTCAGGTAGACATCAGTGAGATTAACCCAGAATCAGCCCAGGTATCTGAGCAAAGTCTGCTCAATTTCCAGGCTTTACAGGTGCAACAACTTCCTTTACAACGTTTGGGCCTAAAACAATGCATTACATATTGAGCAAAATTCCACTCTATTGATGATAAACATTATCTAACCTATTAATCTTCAGTCACAAAATGTTGCAGCTTAACCTCCCCAGCTAACAGAATTTCTGTTATAGGTCATGAGGTTTAAACAGTACAGGCATAACAGTGACCGTGAGATAACAGTGCTCAGTAGTTGAGACAGCAGTGTTATTCTTTAGTACTGTTGCCACATTGTAGTAAACTACTCTTCCTTCTGTTGAACTCTGCATGATTCATCTGCTCTCTGGAATGCAGAGAAACCTCACACTACCGTCTGCCCGCCTTCATACAAACACACACATACACACACCTCATACAAACACACGCATACACACCTCATACAACCACACGCACACACACACACCTCCTTCTGTTTTACACAGAGCATAGCCCACAAAATGATAGACTGTCAGGCCAAGCAGCACTTCCTTTAACTCAGATTATTTATTATGGCTACAACAGTAATTGCTGCCAATATCTTGGCCACTACAACACTATCACCACGCTGCAGCTAACTGCTAACATAAACCTGCTTCCTCAGGCTTCTAAATCAAATTTGAAATGATTGTGATTAATGGCACAAAAGGCCATAAAACGTTCAGCTTTGCTCCATTAGTTAGGGAGTGCGTTTCCCACAGTGGGAGAATTACAACTTGTTTTCCTATTCAAACACTAAAATTGATACTACATACAATGCAACCCTAAACCTGTGGCCTCAGTATGCAAAACCCACAGCTCCCAAACCAAAAGCACTCTCAAAATCTGATTTACGCTGCTTTCAGAACTCATGTTACACTCTTTTCATGTATTTTTATCTTTTCCCTCTTGTACACTTATGACACGTGCCTTTATATGCTGGTAAACATTTTACATGACCATTTTCCATCTTTTCATACCTCAGAATAAAAAAACATTTCCCTTTTTTCACAAATATGTGGTGCCAATTCCACACTTTTCACATTCAGAGCGTATTAGCAGGAGAAGAAAGAAAATAAAGTCAAACAGAAATAAATTTTTAGCATTTTATGAGTGTTGTAAACAACACTCTGGAAAATCGCTCAATATGTGGCAAAGTTTTACTGCCGTCTGGATGCGAGAGGTTTATCTCTGTAAAGCAAGCCTAAACAATAGAGTGATGTAATTGGATATTTTGTTGATGACGGATGAGTATCCTGATGCTAATGTGTGAATGGTGATAAGCGTTATTTTGAGAAAAGAACTGGGTGAGAACTAGAAAAGACTAATTTAAACAGCCAACGATTAAACATCCTGTAAATATATTAGGAAATTGAGGTTTACATATAAACCCCCACTGTCAGTGTTTTTGTTAGAGAGCGAACAAGAGCGAGCAGGAGAGAAAGACAGTCAGAGAGAGAGAAAGAGAGAGAGGGAGAGAGAGAGAGATTTGATAAGAAGCTGCTTGTTAGTTCTCTGCAGTACACACTGCAATGCTACCTTTACTGCACACCCTACCCTTCTCCTCATTTTACTTTTACGTTTATTTCACGGCTTCCCCTTCTTCTTACTTTACATTAAGTTTAGTTTAAATGTAGTTAAAAAAAAAAAAAGCTAAAGTGACTGATGTTAAGTCGCTACGCTAGCTCTAACCCAGAGTAGTGATTAAAATTCATTGTCCATGGCTGGTGTTCTCAGAAAGACAATGAATAATACTGAATAACATGTACACGTATTATACATATATATGTAATGTTTTATGCACTTTTACTCTTAAAACAATTTGATATATGACAGTTACGACAGTTTCAAAGTTTAGGTGTCCTGCTGGTTAGCAGAATTATGAAAAAGCAGCTGTAATCATGGTAAAGGCCATGTTTTAACATGGAAAGCACATGGACATTTCTTTGGAAATCACTTATGATTTGAATTTTCTCCAGCAGGGAGCACTATTAACATGCAGGTAGCCATGAATTTGCACCAGGCGAAGCTCACTAACGTACGGATTTGAAGTATTGTTTATAATAATGACAGAGTTTTTAAAGTATGCTGGGTTCCTCAGTGTTTTATTACATTTGGTTTCATTAAAGATTTTCATCAAAAGAGTTCGTGTTACGAAAGTATATCGCTGCTATCAGAACCATGTATTTCGGTTTTGTCATTTTTCAGTTTCTGACATAATTGTGTGTAAATTTACATTGTGTGTAAATTTCATGATGAATGGATCAAGACAAAAAGGCCCATTCCATTACTCAGAAAAAGGCAAGTATTTTTTTTAAGCATTAAAAGTAAAAAAATTAGATTTATTAAGTTGGAAATACAGCAATATTTGGCAACAGCGATATACACTAACATTACTATCAATAACCACAACTTTTTAAAATAGACAATATCGTGCTAATTATTTTTAGGTATTGCCAGACCTACTGTGAAGACGCAGACATTTTATTGTAGATGACTTGCCGATAAACTAATCCAACTTGAATAGGGCTTTATTACATATATGCACTGGAATTGCTGAGAGAATTAAATATTGTTCACGTTTACATACCACTTCAAACTCTTATTTCAGAAAAGTAAAGATCATTTGGTTTTCTACGATAAGGCCCATTTAGAGAATATCTCCTTTGGTTTAACTGGCCCATGGCTTGGGTAACAGTTTTATTTCTGGGGTCTGGTAGACCACAGAGGTTTTGTAAATAACCATCAAGGCACAGTTCTGCATATCAGCGTTCTGTGAATCCAAGAAAAGATAAACAACACACTTCACATCAGAATAGGAAGCCTTTTAACACACTGCTGCAGCACATTTCCAGAAATCTGTAACACAATTAATGTCACTCCATGATCTTTTTTTCCCATCCCCTCTTTTTAGCCTGCATCACAACTCGGAAGGACGGGAACTGAGAATAGGGGTTGAGCCAAAGGTTGTTTATGCTGCCGTCCACAGGCATGCCAGAAACTCCACTGCGCGGTCTAAGTTCCTAAACTTTGAAAAGGGAAGTGGGCACATCCACATCCCTGTAAAGCCAAGCTGTTGCACTATAACTCAGAATACTGTTAGAGGTCTTAGAAAAGTGAAAAGTAGCAGTGAGTACACTGTGTATTTATGAGGCCTGCAGTGCACCACAAAGATCCGGTTACTTAGTACAGATCCTAGATCAGCTCTGTTGAACTCTTTTTAGCGTCAGCCCAGCGCAGAAAAGAAAACCTAACGCAGATCAGGAGTCAGTCATTCTTGGCTCTAGAGACACAAACACGTGCCTAGGAGCGTTACAGGAAGCAGACAGCAAGCATAGAGTGGATTCTGGGCACTGACGTCACCTTAAAGAGGCAGGGCCATATTTACTTGCTTGCAACACTATTACCATCAGTCAGGTTCATTATGTTTGGGCGAATGCCACTGCTACGCTAATAATTCAGTCCACATCAAGCTACAGTGCTTTCTGAAGAGGCTTTGGCAAGGTTAGCACGTACCTCTTTGGAGTCTTCTTCACTCTGCACACTGTCTGTATCACTCTCTGTGCACACAAGGAGAAAGGAGAGAGAGAGAGAGAGAGAGAGAGGTGAGACCGACTACTCAGGGATTTCCTGATAGACAGGTTATTGAGGGCAAAAAAAAAGAAACAATGTAAGCAGATGGATGAAAAACTAGTTCATCCACAAGAGGCCTATCTCGAATCTCTCCTGGTAGAAAAGGCTTAAACATTTCCACACCATCGCCCGCTTATGTATGATCTGCTGATAAAGAACCAACAACTCCTTTTTATATCATATCTCAAGCAATCATTCTCGCTAGTTAAACAGAGATAAAATCGCAGTCCCTACAAAAATAGAGAGCTACAGACATGAACTAAACAACAAAAAAATGAAAAAAAAAACCAAAAAGTTAAAGGGGAACTCCACTGCTTTCAAAACCTCTGCATAATTAATTTGGTAAGACGTAAACAACATCATTCAACGGTTTAGAGTGAAAGTCTCTATTATAAAGAAACCTACTGAAATTATTCACAGTGGTGGTGATAGGAACCAAATGGCAGGAAGACAGGTTCATGAAGGGCACTGTAATACCCTAAAGTCCCCAACAGTTCCCAAAATAGTCTCACCAATTTTTCAGATTTACCATCCATGGTAACCAATATGAACAGACTTACCGGTGGTTTTGGAGGGCAAATAAAATGGCTATGTTTGTGCTATAGACATTGAGATCTCTGGTTCCCATCAACCTCACTGTTAAGAAATCTGAGCTGGTAGGTTTCTCTACAGTGTTTCACCATTTCATTTCAAACCACTCTGAATGTTTACATTTCAACAAGTAAATGGTACAGAATCATAATGTGAAAAATAATGGTAATTTCCCTTTAACGACAATGTGTAAGATTTAACCAGATTTGAATGCCACATACGAACCACACAGACATAAGGAAGTTAACCACATGATTAAGTGCACGTATACAAACAATTTTTTTGACACGTTGCAGGTTGTCAGGTAGTGTAAGGTGTGTGCACCAACCAAAACAACTTGCTCAAATTTGGCACAGAGCAGCAAACCTGTTTGGATTAATCATGAACGCCACAAGCATGGTGCACTTGAATGAGGCACTTACTCCCCACCCTCAAATCTCCAAGGCCTTCTGAGAAGACAAAAACTGCTGCTCATTAAAAATACACGCCTGCTGGGACTTTTTCCATTTAGGCCTGTGTGTGGTTAAAAGCAGTTTGCGAAAAACGATGTGCCTGTATGTCACTCCGTTTTCACAAACAAATAACCTGAAACCGATTTGCTCAATGCAGCCATGGGTCCTGAAAATCTGAAGTCGGAAGGATTACACATTAACTCTCTCCTCTCTGATGTTCTGAGGCAGGGCCAAGCTCCGGTACAGAGGTGCAGCCACAGCAATAAACACAGAGCCAACGACCTTGGTTAGAGTACAGCCAGAGAGAAGTTAACCCTTATAAGTGCTGAACGACCCTATTACTGAAAATCTGAGTCAGAGTATGTGGGGAAACGGCTATTTCGAAAGAACAATGGCTTGAGAGCGAATGCCAAAATGGCTTTGTAAACCAGTGGTGTTTCCTTCAAACCATTCGCTCCTCCGCTGTTTGTACAAAAAACACTGAAATACAACATTGTTCCTATGTAATAGACTCTGTATTTTAGGAAGACCACAAATCCCTATAGCCCCCTTAAAAGCCCAGAGGAACATTTCATTACTCAAATGTGGTTCTTTAATAGATAAGGATACTTAGTAGTAAATCTCTTATAATTATTTTCAAGAAACATCTATACACAAAAATGAGACACGAGATAAAGGAGAGATGAGAGTTCAGTTGCAGATAAACGTGACTGTTATTACTCTGGTAAATCTGAGCACAGTGTGTGACTTTACTGAGAGCCCTAATAAAGCTCAAGAGGAGACACAAATGCGTTTACTGGACTCAAACACTCAGGAGAAATGTCATTCAGAGAAGTTTGATGTGAAACGCTTCAATACAGAGACACCTACTGATCTGGCTTTCTTTACAGTAGTGATGATAGCAACCAGGAGTTGTGTTGTCTACAATGACATGTAGACTATTATACTAGTAATTATGTAATGTTGATATTGATACACTACAGTTAAAATAGATTTCCGTTGGACTATATTCCCCAATAACACCCAACATGTACCTCTCTACCATAAATGCAAATTAGTTTTAGGCTAAATCTAAATCACAAAATAATGTTTCAGGCATCAGGCAGTTTATTTACAACCATTTTATGTAATACCTTTCAGTGTGAGAGCTTTAAGAAGCATTTAAATCTTCAGACGCCTGGTTCAATTGCCACCATTGTAAATAATTCTTAAAAACTCGACTTAGTTTTCCTAGAACGGAGCATTTCACATGTTTGTTTACGTCTTAGCCTTTTGATTTTATATAAAAACAAATAATGAAATTTCAGTGGAATTTCCCTATTAGGAAAAAAAAATCTCCATCTGATTCCAAGGTTCATTATTGAGTAACTACATGGACTAGTTGTTCGTGAATGATAGAAGTATGTAACAGACGTTTGAATTCTCTGGCGGCCTCATAATGGAAAATACTTTATGCATGAGGACACATAGAACCGCATGCTTGCAATATCATCCTTAAAAAGAAAATGCTGTAGCAGGTTACGGCAACATTTAGAGTTTTTTGTTTTTGATGATTACTGGACAGTTATGCTGGCGCTCTTAAGGAAACAATAAGCCTGTGTAGCGACAGCATTAGGTAATAAAAGAGACAAAAGCTCTATTCAAGCTGGATCAGTTTTACCAGAAGAGGTTTGATAATGTAATTTGTAAGGAACTTGACTGGCCGATTCATGCAGGATAAAGCATCTGTGTAATTTCCTCAAATTACCACAGATGGTCTGGTACGCCTCGCAATAGCACACTGAATACCAATAACAATCATCACCACAAATCACAAGGTTTTGCTACTATATTTGCATAAATTTGGACCGAATATTATATTACTGAGGGAGCTACCAGTTCTGTGAAGTAGCCTGCAGAAAGTAATTCGCTCTGGAATTACGACATTCACAGTTCTACTTCCGCATCACGGATTGGAATTGGATTAAAACCAGAGATCTCTTTGGTAATTCTAATACATCCCTACAAAAAATAAGTTCAGCTAGGACTTCCAGAAGCAGTTCAGTCAAAAAGCTAATGCTGCTGATATTTAATGAAAGTAAACAGCAAATGCACAGCATGTCTAATTAACCAGGTCAGGTTGGTTGATCTAACCCCTGCTTTCAAAAAAGTGTTTTTTAAATGCCTAACTCCTCTTGGATGCTTATTACATATTACAATCCATCAAAGTTTAGACTTCACATTTTTTCAGGACTTCTCAGTACTTTGGTTAAAAAGCTATTTCGTGACACACTATGTAGCAGCTTAGTTTGTAGGTTATGGTTACGTTTGAATCGATCATGGTCCAATATATCAAATGAGAGGATCATGATGTGATGACAGGAAACTTCTAACTATAGAACATGTCTGTGTTATTGTAGCGTACTCAGGGTTTAAGATGTTTGGACTGTACATTTAAGCATTTTAGCAGCTGGCTAAAATTTAAATATTGTATGATAATGGTATTTAAAACGATGACAGTGTACTAGTATAACAGATGTACTAGTAGCAGTAGCTTAGCATGCTACAGCTTCACACATTCCATCTCATTAGCCGGGTTTCCAAAAATATCCAAAAATATTCCAAAAATAAAAAAAGTCCTGTTTCCATCCACTACAGTTTGTGAAGAAACTTTAGATGATGTAGGCTACCATGATAAGGGGTTGCGACAAAACAAGCAAGATGGAGTGATTTAACTCGGTTTGGCTTTACAGCCATTTGCCATCTTTTTGTGGTCATGCTGTTTGCAGCTCAGAAACGAGACAGGGAAAGCAATTGTTCATTGAAAGAAGGGTAAAATCTCAGTGCCACACCAACATCTTCCATATATCCTGAAATGCAAACAAACCTGACAATTCAGATACTACATTATGCACAGCCATTTTGGATTAGGCATATCAGAATTTTGAAATAAACCTTCGGGAATCTATGCGCCATGCTTGGACCACATGTGGGGCCCATTGTTTCCAGTCACCAGCGACCCATGCCAAATGATCGCCAATGCGTTATACGAGCTGTCCACTTGTGTGAAGTAGTGGGCGACACATTTGACGCAAGTGTAACAACAGTTCATGGTTGTGTATATGCTGTATTCCAAGCAATAAGGTCTGATGGAATGGAAACATGTGAGCTGTGGTTTGATATGACAACATTCACTACAAAAAACATTTCTGATCATCCTTTTTTTGCATTTTGGCTTTAGCGATAATCTAACTTAGCGTAAAAAGTATTTTTACAATATTTGGGTGTTTTGCCAAATTGTGGGCTTTTCCATTTAGTTTTTTGTGCATTTTCAAAATTTAGAGGATACTAAGATTTGATGGAATGAGCCTCTGTTTTTGTGTGTGGAGCGTAGCCAAGATAACATGCCTCAGTATATAGGTTATGAGTTTGGAGCATATAGGGTCAAATCGGAGCAAGCAAAGGCAAATGATTGGTGTTTAAAGTGACAGAATCTGACCTGTTTTGTGGTTTGTCAAGCTAAGTTATTAAGCTGCTAAACTAGGTCTAGAATCATCAGCTCTCCTGTGCTTTGAATCACACTGTTCAACATTTAGCAATATTCAGTTCATGTTTTTTGTTAGATGATAAATTGAAAAGCTCACTATTAATATTACAGTAGGAGTTTTGTTTCTGTCCCCATTCACCAAAGGTAAAAGCACTGCTTGCGGAAGCCTGGAAGGAAGGGTGTATTTACAATTTGCATAATTGCGCATATTCAGCAATTTTTGCATTCTCAGTGAGTGCTCTTAGTGAGTGTCATTTTTAGTCGTTTCCTGGGCAAAAAACAGTACAGAAAAATATTTAACAACTTATTACTGAACCATGACTTCCAGGGCACTTTAGAGTGAGGGAGACAGACAGACCTCCATAAGAGGACACTGGAGAGATCTGGAGAGGGTAGGGGTGGCTGGAGCTCACTGCCTGCTCCTCGTTCTCCGTCATCACCTCAATTGTCTGACACACCTCTGGGATGATCAGGTGGTCCTCTGAGGGGCTGCGGCTGCCTACTTCTGTGGAATAGAAACAGGGAAGAGAGAGTGAATATGAAGAACACACAAGGGGGAACTGACAATGCAGATAGGCGCATGCGTGCGTGTGTGCGGGTATGCATATGTGCAGAATGGATTTCTTGAAAGACTTTAGATCAGACTGGGATGACTCCATGAGGGTTAGGCAAAGGAGAATGGTGGTAATAATTTAAACAGCATTTCCTGGAGGACAATCCGATGAGGGCAAACACACTTGGAGCTGTTGTTTGTGCTGATATATCAGTAAATCTCTAATGAGACCAATATAATCTAGTTTTTTCAGTACGTGTACTATGACCCTTTCAGGCCTATCTGAAGGGAGGCTGAGTGTACAGATAAGAAAACAATAAACAAAGGAGAATGCAATAAGTACTTGAGAAATATTATAAAATACATCATAGACCATACGGAATAACGTGTAGAAGCAGGAAATGCAAAGTTTTATTTTTGCATTATGCTGGCTTTATGTGGCTTTATGTCGTAAAACGTTCATGCAACTTCTGCTGTTTACGTAAAACTAAATTTCATGTGAGTTGCATAATGTAAAGTGTCCTGCACTTCAGCTGCAACAGCTGCCACCAATCAGAATGCAGATAATACATCACAAAAGTCCTTCGGATTAACTTCATGTAAGGCTGAAAGATTTTTTTTATTACCTGAGCCAAAGAAACAAACAAATTCTTGAAGCCAAGCAAGTTTCTTGAAGCCAACATTTCTTTAAATAGCTGCATAAACTAACCAGCCATTGGTAACAGCTGTTTAAATGCATGCCTGTGCCACTGCTTCTTTTTTGTTAGGCTCATGTTCTAGCTAGATTATTCATTTTCTCCACTCTCGATGTCACCTAATTTTACACAGAGTGGAGATTCCTTTGGGAAACAAAAGATGGAAATTATTACAGAAGGAGAGACTAAGAGGTGGCCAGTGATGAGCTTGCAGGGCTTCTAGGACAGCATGAGTGAGGTTCTAGCACAACTGTAATGACTAATCAAACACAAATCTCAAAGGCTACCCACAACAGACTGAAAACATATATATGTTAAAGAAACACAGGTAGACAGACAGATTAAAGATAAATCGATATTTAGAAACAGGAGGCAATGACAGAAAACCATACAAAGATTGCATGGACATTTCCCTGCGTAGGCTCAGCCTTCGAAAATGAAGATTTTTAGATTTATGGTGGCTATGCAACAACCATGGTCCCAGGCTGCTAGAAACTGTCAACTGTGTTTGCTTTTACATCCATTGGGAACTTGTAAAGGTGAAAAACATTGTTAATAATCTGCTTATCTGTAAATAACCAACATGCTACAATGATTAAAAACCGTAGGAAAAAAGCAGAGAATAATGCCTTTGTGTTTTTATCGGCCAGGGAATCTTCGACTAGAGGGTGAGTCACACTACTGAAAATAAGCCTAAAATAACCCATACAGGCATACTGGTTTGGGGTAGGCTTATGATAGGATGGAGTAGCCATGCCATTTTGCCCTCGTTTTAGAACAATGACCTGTCACAGAGCAGAGCTGAATATTCCAATGACACACACTCAAAACCTTTTAATCACTGAGAATCCGGACGGAGACGAAATGTGCCCTGTGACTGACTGTAACTTCACTACTCCGGTGCCAGTAAAGGCCGAGTTTCTCCCTTATGCCATCTTATGGAGTTTTTCCCTGCCACAGTCATCCTCAGCTTGCTAATTAAGAGCCTGGACCCAGATTTCTGTCCAGCTGCCTTGTTGAATAAAAAACAACACCACTTCACAAATAAAATTCCACTGAAGTGAATTGAAATGGTTTGCATATCTGCCTGGGGTGGAGCTCCATCAAGAAGAAATACTAGAAAACAGCAGACAAGTCTGAACACACAAGTTCCCAGCAAATACCGAAATAGCTTTTCGGATGAAAAAAGTGTGCAGCCTGATTCCAGGAGATAGAGGTGTGTGTTTGACTGGACATGCACAAATGTATGTGTTGAGAATTGACTGTTAAACTGTACCTGCGCTCGTCGGTTGGTCTGCTTCCTGTTTGACTGTGACTGCCCCTGCTCCAGTGGTCATTACAGAGCCATTTCTGGTCTCCCAGGCAGAGGACACTGGGCATTGCTGCTCTTCCTGCAGGACATGCACATGGTCAGAACTAAAGACGTCGGCTGTGCTCTTAACTTCCTCAGTGAGCACTTCAAGATAGTTCTCAGAATGAGCATGCGGACGAAACTATTCTGGCTTTAGGTGTGAATAAAGCAACACGTGTCAAACAGCTGTACCTTACCTTTATCTTTACTTCCTTATCTAACCTCTTCTTTCCTATGAAAACAAAACCCACAGATTAAAAACCTGGTTTTGACACACGATATAAAGCGTATACAGTATAAAAAATTTGCATTTGTCAGTCTGTTCAACTTTAGACCTGAGTCCATTTTTGAGAAAAGTTTTGGGGATGTATTTACAGCTGAGCTTCCAGTGACCATTCAGCAAAACTTTGACACTAAATAAGTCTTGTTTGATTGACTACATCTGGATCGAATGGAAATTTTATTCTTTTTATTCGATCATGCCTGCAAACATCCATGAACATCTTGCAGGTTTTATTATTTGATAAAATGGCAATGAGAATGAACACTTGAGTCTTTTATGACTACTTATTAAAGAACATATTTCAATAAAACAACTACAAAATAATATTTCAGTTTGCAGACAGACAAATAAAAGATGTGGAGTAAATGTGGATAGATGAAAACGACAAGCATAACAAGTTGTTATACTACCTGCTTCATTAAGTGACTCTTAGATTCTTATTGGCACAGTTTACTGCTTGTGTGCAATATTTAAGTTTGTTCCCTTTAGAGGATGTATAAACCTTAACCACATACACAGCAGGCACATCCATATGAATGTGTGCTTGTGTCAGTGCATGTGACAGACACTGACCTCTCTTTGACTGTCTCTCAGATGCTGACAGCATCTTGTAAACTCTGAAGGCGTTTGTTCCTTTTTTGATGCTCTTATCTTTCACCTCCTCAATGTCGGGCAGGGAGTTCATAGCACAGCGAAAGTTTGCTTTCCACGTTTTGGGGTCAGGCTTGTCCACCCCTGGCTGATACTTGCCTAAATATCGTATGAAACAAAAAGAGTTACTGAATATACCTGAATGTGCATCATAATGATGTTTACAGTATTATGACATCCTACAATGTAGATTTATGTTTGAATTCTTTTTTTTTAATTATTATTATTTTTCTGTTAGTGAGTGAGACATGGGGTGAGTAAGCCACTTAGTCAGTCAAAGAGTTCAAAGAGTGCACAAATGAGTAAATGGATGCAAATTAAAAAGGGAATGTGTGAATAGACCTGTGTGTGTATGTGTGTGTGTGTGCGTGTTTGTATGCACTTTACCTGTGTGTATGGCCCAGTTTCTGAAAAGCGGAGCGTCTTTCTCCACATCCCAGCCATGCCGTGCAGCATGCATCCACGGAATCTGGAAAATTCTCTTCTCCTGCAGGTACATAGCATTCAAAACAAGACATGTCACTATGTGGTGTGTGTGCTTTTTGAGTATGCATGTGTGCCTGTGTAGTTAACATTCATCTTGCTTAATATGTCTTAACAGTTAAGACATATTTTCTAGGAATGCACCGATACAAGAACACAGGGTTGATGCTAATATCTGGTAATCTTTTGCTGATGCATAACACTTCTAAAAACAAAAATAATGACTACACTCCAGAAAAATGGAAATTAAATATATTGACATAAATATGTGTCATAATATTTATTTTTTCAGTCATCTGATCAACAGGAACAGATAAAATAGAACTAGTTGTGCTACATTAACCAAAATATTATCAAGAACTGTGAATACAATGACCCATATTCAGTAGTTGTACATACCATGTTGCACTAAATCCAGTTAAACAAGACTAATAAGCATACCATGTTGTATTGTGACATAGTTTATCACAATAATGATATATATTGTCACATTACCCAGCCCTGTTTTGAACAATTGAAAAACGCCGCCAAGTTTGTCTGTGCTTAATCTGAGACAAAATATTCTCCATAGGCTATAAATCTGGACAAGCCAAAACAGTCTAATGAAAACCATTGTACTTTGGGCTTGGCCCATTTCTTTCTGCCTGAGAGTGTAGATCCACCTGTACTGGCATAATGGACAAATATACCTATAGGGAAATAAACTGAAGGGTTACAAATGCAGCAAAAATTATTTTAAAAAAATATTTTTTAGCATAGTAGTCCAGCGGTGTCTAACTGTTCTGCTCTTTTGGAAAGTAATAAATATGTCATTAAAATCATTTTGAAATATCGGTCTACTGATATGACTTAGACCTCATTGTGATCCCTACTATTGTCCTGGTTTGAAAGAAAGTTCTAGAAAGTGTACCTACCCTGTTGACCCACTTCAGCCCTGGTATTTTACACGAGTTTATCTGTTCCTCCAGCCATGGCCGCATGCGCATTCTCTCCACGGGCATAGTGGCCTATGGAGAGAGAAATGGAGAGAGAGAGAGAGAGAGAGAGAGAGAGAGAGAGAGAGAGAGAGAGAGAGAGAAGGCAC
>CM067485.1:12369070-12403855 GCA_034552555.1 Semaprochilodus insignis | reverse complement strand
GTGTATATGTAACTTCTCCTCCATGTGGTTATTACCCAATAATAATAATAATAATAATAATAATAATAATAATAATAAGGAAAATAAAGCTCATGAAAATGTAACCAGCCAATGCACTGCATCTATTCAGTCAGGGGTCAGAAAATGTTTGTGTGATTTGTATCTGCAGCTCAAAGTATGAAACTTTGATCCCGCTTTTCAAATGTTTCTGCAACACACTGGAGAACCAGCAGCAAAAGCCAGTATATTTAAACACAACTGTTTACCTCCAAACTGTAAAATCTGTGCAGGAAAATGATCAGTTAGACAACAATAAACAGAAATGACTGATTTTGACAGCAAATGGTAATCAATGACCAAAATCCTAATTCCAAGATTAACCTTATAAACATTTCAGAAAATATTAATGCTGCAAAATACACTGACTTTCTGACTTCCTTTTGTAGCCAGCTTGGAGTCTTCCTTTGGTTTTTCTAGATATTTCCACAGTTCTCCTCAACTGCCATTTCTAAATGACATTTCAGACAGACCAAACTGCAAGCTGGAATTTATGGCTTTGTAGACATTACATTAATTTTCACATCCTCAGCCAGCTGCTTAGAGTGGCCCATGCTGAGTGCTTGCACAAGGTTTGATGAGACAGAGGAATTATTACATTGCCAAACTGTCATCATCTGATAATTCCTAATGACAATTCTTCTTCCTTTGCCTAACCATTTAAGGCCTAACGAGTTCATGAGTTTTTAAAGTTATGGAACTTTACAACTGGAAAGGTGTCCAAACTATTTTTAAGTTAATCAAATATAAAGTAACTATGCATTCACATTAACAGTTCTGCATTACATTAAAAGGGCCATATCATGAAAAAGTGAAATTTCCCATGTGGTACCGAACAAAATCAAGCCATTTTGGATTCACAAAAAAGCAATAATTTATATACACTGTACATGTACATATAATTCTATTTACGTAGAATATGTGCTAGTCAACAGAAAAATATATTTTTCTACTATTAAGTTATTTTTTCAGAAACATTTTTCTCATGTTACCATATTATAGACTTTGATGTAAAACAGATTCCTACCTGGGGCAGTGGAGTATGCATACAAGAAATCTGATTCAACAGGAATCCTGTGTTTACCCTCTGAATCAGAGGCACTGTCAGTCTCGATGCCAGGGTCCAAATCTGTTCCACGACATGCCTAAATTCAAACCACACGAATAATAAATTAGAAAGCTAAATAGACATGGATGGTGTGGTAAAATCTGTCATCAAATGCCTTCACTATTACCAAAATAGTGACAAAAGGTCTAGAAAACTAGAGGGAAAAAGGAGATATTTTTCTAGTCCATGCCATAAAACATTAATTTCATACTAACTGATTTTTTCTAATGTCCAATTATTGTTCATTTATTTCACATATCCAGTAAGTAGAAAACTTTAACCCAGGTTTTCCACCTAAACGTTGAGACCCGAATCCAAATGCAGACAGGTGTCATACTTGGATTATGCCTTTAACATAAGATTACATAAAATGGATATCCATAGATCACGCCTTCATCCCCATGACTTAGTAGCACACACACAAACATGGCTGATTGACTGTGGTCCTCCTTTGATGCTGAGGATGACAGGAAATGCACTAATCTATACGCAATTTTCAATAGCAGTATACAGCAAGAGAACTGATATGAGCACCAATCAAAAAACAGAATATATGTACATGACTATGAAGTATATGAAGAAATATATTTATATTTCAATTCAGCTTTAATTAAATTTTGGGAACTGCGTAACGTAAATATGTAAAGTAATGAAAATGTTTAAGAAGATTACACGCCATAAAACATCAATTTCATTCTAACTGATTTTTTGTAATGTCCAATTATCGTTCATTTATTTCACAAATCCCTTAAGTACTTTCACCCAGGTTTTTCACCTAAACTTTGAGACCCGAATCCAAATGCAGACAGGCATCATAGTTGGATTATGCCTTTAACATAAGATTATATAAAATGGAATACAGACTGGGGGAGAGGAAATAACTCCAATGTCAAAATTAAATACCGTCAGCACCACACCAGATGTGAGAAGAAATGTACAGATAGATTTGACCTAAAAATCTGATCTAAAGATCTATTTTACTGCCTCTCCCTTAATGACCCTTGTTGGTTTCATTTATGAAAGGAATGTAGAAGCACAAAAAATGAACCTGACTACATTAAACATGTGCAAATAAGAAATGGATGCACTTTCTCCACAGGCCAATGTATCATAATGTACCTTCTGTTATATAAAGTAAAGCAGAGGCCATATAATTATTCTGAATCAGACCTGTATGAAGAAGAGTTTAGGTTTGCCAGCTAGAGAAGTACACATGTTCCCTTGGAAGAGTCTTGTTAGCTCCTTCAGCTCCATCACTCCATCAATGCCATAGATCACGCCTTCATCCCCATGACTTAGTAGCACACACACAAACATGGCTGATTGACTGTGGTCCTCCTTTGATGCTGAGGATGACAGGAAATGCACTAATTTTTAAACAATTTTCAATAGAGGTATACAGCAAGAGAACTGATATAAGCACCAATCAAAAAACAGAATATATGGCTATTACATGATCAAAAAGAGTATGAAGAAATTTATTTATCTTTCAATTCAGCTTTAATTTAATTTTGGGAACTGTTTAAAGTAAATATGTAAAGTAATGAAAATGTTTAAGAACATTTCGGAAAACCTTGTCTTAAAATCTGCCTCATTTGTGAAACAGTTCGGTTGTTTTGGACTGAAGTATTGAAACCCAGCTCTCCGAAGACTTGGAGCACTTTCGCTGCATCCAAATCTGTTCCAGACCGCTCCCCCATCCCTTTCAAGGAGAATAATCAAAAATAAATGAACATTCTATTTGAGAGTGAATGATATTAGAGACCAAGAAGTAACAATTACTGCCTTCTTTAGTTCTTACCCGTGTCACGATTAAAATTCTTGTTGTTGATGATGATACATTTCCCAAGGCTAGGGTAATCCACGCGGTATCTGTACGAGTCAGGAGATGCTTTGTCCCTGGATTTGGCTTGACCAGATCCACTGTGCAACCTAAACAGGGTGCAGATAAATGTTAGATGGTGATGTCATATGAAGTATTGCTGAAAGGAATCAAAGGGAATTCCAACAATTGTTCAAAAGAAAAGTAAACAAAGTCATTCAGTTTGTATTGTTGAACAAAACACCATTATAGAGAGACTGACCGAGTCGGAATGGTACATAATAGCAGATCTAGGGTCCAAAGTGTTAAGTGTTAAAGCCTCTCACAGAAAGTTATAACTCAACATGATTGTTTTCTGGTATCTTCTTGATACAGGCATGGCAATAAAAAAGCAATAATACACAAAGAAACTGATTTACCACCATTTTAGCTTTGTTAGCATTATATATAAAAACTCAAATGTACCTTCACTGGTTCCTATCACAAACATGGCAAAGAAAACCATGGGGGAAGTCCTCTAGAAAGAATTGTTTTTCTGTCATTCTGCATGAATTCGTTTACTTCTCAACAACCAAAGTGGTGGAATTCCCCTTTAAGACGAGGAAATACAACCTGTGGTGTTCACCATGACTTCTGGAAAATTGTTTCCATAGTTGTATAGAGCTTTCTTTATTGTCCAGAAAACCTGTCCCTTCCTAGAAATGTTTTCTTTTCTCTTTCTCAGTTTGGCTGTGCAACATATATACATTTTCCATCATTTTAAAATACCGTACCCTTTGGGGTCGAATCCCTTGGCATCCACAGTGTCACCTGCATCTGCTTTTGTGCCACCATTCTCCATGTCAGACATGGTTTCTAGAAGAACACATTCATGGAAAGGAGTAAAAAATACAATCACTTTTAACAGACATATGACAACGACACCTACAACAAAATACATGGGGGAGAGTTTTCGGCTTATTTGAAAATATCTTTAAAATAGTAGAAAAGACACTCTCAGAGCTACAACGTATTAACCTGTCAGGAGTAACAAATCTGACTCAGGGTTTCTATTCAGTAGATTTCACTTCTCCAAATTTCTGGCTTGTTTGTACATGTACATTGCTTTTGCTACTCACTCAAAGGCCCTCAACAATGTGTAGCTCAGATTTGCATTAGTGATGACTAATAGGAGCTGTCACAGTTCTGTACTTTCTTATTAGCCTATTAAACAGCTTGTATGCAAAGTCATCAACAGTCTTTTAGTTTCAGTTTTTAGTTTCAGTATGATAATTAGTGCCAATCTGTAAACTGGGCTACAGTTCAAAGTTCCAAATGATGGTGACTAAACTCAGTGAAACTCTGCTTGTTTTGTACGTCTGCGTACACCTGGACGATCAAATAACCCTAAAAGGTAAAACACAGGAATGTGCTTCTACTTGGTCTCTCTTGACTGGAGTGGGTGTGGGGACTGACAGCCAGTCAGGCAAGCCTGAGTAATGTAAATTTGTGAACTCTTGTAAAATTGGTTACATAATCACTTGCAGAACGCGGAGGAAAGGGGAAATACAATAGAACAAGCTGTGTTTGTCTGTAGACTGTAAGGTAAACTAAGGAAATGTTAGTTTAACCACCTCCAGACTTCTAAAGACATGAACAGACATATCGCGGCAGTGCACAGGCCTGAGTGTGCTTCTTATCAGTAGCAGGCTTGTTGTGAGAATGTATTTCCCTGTTAAACTCTCTGTGAAGGAGAGCAGTTTTACAAGTCACTACAGCCAAAGCTTAACTACAGCTAACCGACACCCTACACCTGGTTTAAGCGGTATAAATGTAAACTAGTCTACTTACAAACTGCTGTCCGAGGAGTGAAGCGAATGCCTGTGGTTTGCCGGTTGTTTGAAGTTTAACTCCTGGAAATTGTGAGGAAGGACCCGCGTGCCCTAGAATGCCAGAGAGCCAATCACAGAGCGACTGAACGCTGAAGCTCCGCCCCCATCCTTCAAAACCCCGCACACGTAATATTCAGACAGAGCAAACGGTCAGCAAAACTGTCCCTAATGTTAACGCTATTATAGGAGAAATGATTTTGACGCTTAAATGTCTTAAACTAATGAATAATACAAACAAAATAACTTTTAAAAATTCTATGAGTGTGTTTTATATGGTACCTAAAATGTGTTTATTTTTTATTGTTTGATATGTTTCTTTTTTACTTCTTTATTCTGTTCTGTTTTACTTATTACTTATTTTAACTATCATTTTGCTTTTATGGATTACATTAATTATTTTGTAGTTTATGTTACTACAAAAAAAAAAAAAAAAAACGTCAGAGTGATTAAATCTGGAGAAACTGCTGCCTGCAATCTAAAAGCAGCTGACTGATAAACTGCTTCATGTTTTCTGGTAGCCAATCGGTTTAAAACAAAAAAGCACAAAAGACGAAAAAAGAGATTATTTTTTAATAAACAATAAATCATGTATAAAAGTATACCAGTGGCAACCAGAGGACGTTGTGATGCCTGATTTCTGTTAGTGATCAGGAGCAGACCACAAACCCACATTATGCACACCACCTCGTTAAAACAAGCCACTGATCTTACATCCAAACATAGTCACAGTCAACACAGAACCAGTGATGTTAAGAGCATCTCCAGCACACTTGTTTTGCTTCCACTTCACTTTTATTGTTTGTAGCCATTTTTTTCCAGAGGCAGATAGCAGCACTTGCTTGCCAAGACCATTGTTGTGTTTACTCTTCCTTTCATTGTCTACCTGTCCTTAAATGATCTAACCAGAAGCAGCATTTTCAACACGATTCAATACGAGGTCATAATACGCCATCAGGGCAGCACTACTTCTTTATATCTGATCTGTCTTAAAACCACCCGGATAGGAGGATAGTGGACCACTGTTGGCCAACAACATACAACAAATGCTGTGTACCGTGCTACAGAGATGGGGCATCACTAGTCCATAATTAGCCCACCTCCATCATCCTCAGCCCTCCAATCACTGCTTAGCAACTGTTGCTTGACACTTCCCAGCATGCACATTAATTATTTTGGTATTTTTTTGTGCCTTAAAAAAACTCTACATACAATAACAGAGAACAAGACATTGCTTTCTACCTATCCTCAAAGCCACAAATTAACTTTAAAAAAGACAGGCCTGTGGAGTGAACCTGTGGGGGCACATGTTCATGTTTAGGCTGAAGTGAGCTTCTTGTTCAGATTATCATACCAACTCAAATAACAGCAATTACACCCTGGTACCTGCACCATTAAAAGTGAAACAGGAAAATCTGAATAAATAAGATGACTTTAGCTTTGTTTACATAATTTCTCCATATGCCTGTTAAGCTGAGTCATTCAGAGTGGTTTAGTGTGAAATGTTCAGATTTCTTTACAATGTCATTGTTATTTACAGAACAAAAAGAAGTCAGAAAAAATAGAAACAGGTTTCCCCTGTTAAGTAACACAGTTATCTGTTAATCTTTCCCCTCTATTCTTCCTTTGACAAGCCATATGAGCTGACGTGCAATCAGGCTAGACTGCTCAACATGACCAGCCTGAAAGTGTTTTTCAACTCTTTTAATCTACTTTTCTGGTCTTCCATGAAGAAGGCTGACAGCCATCCGCTTGTTATGTCTGATGTAATAGCCATTTCCAGGTCCAAACACTCCTTCAGATCCCGAAACAACAATGATGGGACCTGTGAACCTTTTCACAATGACATCCTTCTTTGGAGGCACTGCTGAGGGTTAAAAAGGAATTTGATTCATTCAACCCTAATCTGCTTGTTAAGACGTTCGGGTCCAAGCCTCCGCTGCGTTGGCAAAGGCTTTTCAATACGGCGCAGTGCTGTGCGCCCTGTTGTTTTATGAGATCTGAGTTCATTAAACTTTTCAGTAGTCAATCAGCTGCAGTCCCTGTGATGGGAAAGATAAGAGGAAATGCCTGCAGCTAAGTTGTGGTAAGTGATAAGGTAAGTTATGATTTGTAAACGAATAAAGGAAGATAAGGTTTGGTTTTGCCAGCAGGCTCTTACTAGCTAACTGGGCAAAAGTCAAACTAGCCCTTTGTGGATACCCATGATATAGGCTATGTTTGATGTGATAAACCAACATCTTCATGTTTCGGCTGTTAGCCCTTATTCTGTGTTGCCCAAATAGCTAGCCATAGCTTCTCTGATAGCAAGAGGATAGCATACAGGAAACAGTAAAGCTGTAAAAATAAAGCTGGTGGTCCACTGCATCAGTTTTCTAGGTAGCCCACCAGTGGTTACGAAGAGTATTAGACAAAATGCCACTTTTCATCACTTGTTTTCACTCACAGTTCAGTTTACCGATTATTCCTTCATTCCTTTCTTTTGTTATACTTTATAAGTTGGGGTGGCAGCCTTATCAATACTTGCTCACCTTATCATTACTTGCTATCTGGGTTGCTGTCTTCATCAGCAATCAACAAGCAAACAAGCCTGACAACCAAAACATAAAGACGCGGGTTCACAGCAAAAACCACTATAAAACCCATAGCCTGTATCAAGGGTATCCGCAAATCTGGATGGCTCTGTCAAGAGTAATGTGTTTGGACAGTAAGAGAAATCCCGGGTATTTTATGGATTCGGGTCTGATGCTTTGAGAGAATATGACTTTTCTTGTAGCTTGAGTTTCATAATATACTGACCAACTGACATGTTCCCCCGAAACCTGCATGAAAAACTTGCACCTCTCATAAATGGTATTTTTTGGGTTAAAGTGCTCCTCAGAAAAAAAATTCTCACATTTTCCTAGGTGCTGTAATTATGGTCTGCATTTTTAAACATGAAGATATGCTATACTTCCACTGTCTTCACAGGCTACATGAAGGAAGAGTGAAGACTGTACCTTAGCTGACATACTAGCACTTTGACTCCAGGTACAACTCAAAGCACTGTCAGATAATCTGTCAGGTTGCCTTGAAGTTATTCCAGTCCAGTGGAAGGTTTAAGGTCCTCCATGGTGAAAGTTTATTGGAAACAGGTCACATGCCCATGCTTCTAGACTTGCTGCTATATTTCTACTAGAGCTGTGTGTAATTACCGGCACCCTTTTTAGTACATTCTTTTGTTCTTTTGTTTGTTTTGTTAGGGCTCACTTATTCGGAGAAATAATGAGGCCAGGTGCACAAGGGTTTGTTAAAACTTCTGTTGAAATGATGGGATGATCAGTTAGTCCGGTTTTGAACCGTATCCGTATGGAAATGCCACTCAGGGCGGTTAACCCGCCAAGCTCAGAACTGTTCAGTCATACAGTGGAAAAGATGCTATAGATGCTGCGTTGGGTTTAGTCATGCATGTCAAACAGCCCCACCATCTCAGTGGTCAGCATCGCTCCCGGGCTGCGTTTGGTAAAATTTGAGTGGGAAATCATACATATAATTCTGATCTATTGAGGTAACTTACGGAATACCCCTGTCCAATTAAGTAATAAGTCCCATAAGAAAATAACCTAAACTTGTATAGGTTGAAAGGACTGCAGTGAATAACTGAAATAATCAACTACTGTACCATATGGGGGTGTAGTGGGTAGTGCTATCGCCTCACAGCTAGAAGGGCCTGGGTCTGATTCCCATCTGGGGTGACCAGGGTGCTGTCTGTGTGGAATTTGCATGTTCTCCCCGTGTCTATGTGGGTTTCCTGTCCAAAAACATGCAGTCAGGTGAACTGAAAATGCTAAATTGCCCCCAAGGTTTGAGTGTGTATGCCTGTGATGAACTGGCTCCCTGTCCAGGGTGTTTCCTGGATAGGCTCCAGCACCTGTGACCCAGAGGGATAAGCGGCTTAAAAATGAATGACTGAATGAATTACTGTAGCCTTTCGTCACTGTAGAAGTTAACGGTAACAATAATTTGAATATGTTTAATTACTGCTATTCATTTAAAAGTTATTTAGTATTTTAATAATACAATGTATTATATCTGTTAGAATAAATCTAGCTTTCAATGAAACCAAGAAATATGTGCACTTTACATCTTACTGTTATCAAAGTTTTAAGAAAATGCTAAAATATAATATATTTATATAAAATCATGTTTCTGGCTATTCTTTTGTGATATTATTTCTTTTATTCAGTGGTGTTTTGTCGTTGTTTCTTGTTGCTTGTAATATGAGAAATGGTGTGATGCAAAAAATAAAAATGAGTTATGTTATGTTAGTTGTCATTTCATACTCACAAGCAGTCTGCAAACATGGAGGCAGGATTTGTTGGAAAATGGGTGGAGATAAAAATGTAAAACTCGATTTGGTTTTCACTTCTCTGTGGTTCTTTACAGCCTCTTAATGTGAGCAGGAACAGAAACTTAATTTGTATGAAATTGTGTTAACCTCATCAGAATTGTTGCCCAAAAGGAAAGCAATGTTTTTCTTCATGGCATGCTGAGAAACAGAAGTGTAGACAAAATTTTAGTTGTTAATTTTTATTGAACGACTGAATGATTGATGTGTTGGTTAGTTGTTTGATCCATTGTTGTAATAACAGCTCTTACTGAAACTAATTACATTAAGCTACATGCATACATATTGCTATAAGTCTAAACATATATTCACTCAAGTCTTATCTAGAGGGACACGACCAACAACTCAGCCAGTTTACAGTGCAATACAGCCGATCCCTGACACCGGACAGCTCATTTTAACGTGGTGTATACAAATACAACTTTAACATGTCTGGGAAAGCATTGTTCTCCCTTGTACCATTCACTGTTAGACTGTACTACAGCTTGTGTCTCAATATTTTGAATAGCATGCAGAGCAATGCTCATAGCTAATTTGGAAATGGATATAAAAACCATTTAATATGACATAACCGTGGTTCTACTTTCTGTTCTGCACTCTACACTGTTCTTTGGAAATTATGTACCCTCACGGCTGAAGGGGATTTCTTTACTTTATGGGGCACTACTAATACATTTGAGGACTGTGTTCAAATGACGGCACACAAAAAAAACCCAAATTTTAATGGAAACATTGCAGCATTACCAAATCAATTAAACTTACCAAAACTTAAACTTGGCTGTTTTTTATGTTCAAAAAGAAACTTGGTGTTGTTTTAAGTTAATTGATTAATTCAAGCTTGCTTCAACACTTTGTGTAGTGGCATGTACAGACACATATGTTAGAAATTAGCAAATATGTTTTTTTTATGTTTATTCAAGTAGTTCATATAACAAAAGGTAAAAGTGCCACATTGGACCTTTGAGACATTTTAGTGGAGAAACAGAGATACAACTCAATTAAAGCTTCATTTAATTTGATTAACTTTCTATTGATTGTAAAAATAAAAGGTTGTAAAAAGGTTTCTACGTTTTTTAAGGAGCTGCCCTAACCACAACCCAAACTGATCTTATTAGCATTTACATTTGACAGTTCTCTTCCAGATTGGGGAATGTTTTCCACAAATGGTTACTGCTGATTGAAGCTTTTGGATTTAAACAGTCCAGAATGGGTCCAAACCATCCTACAGTGCTCATTCTGTGTTGTCCCCTGTTTGTTGAAGTCCCCTGTGTAGTGTGTGCCAAACAAACTTCCATACCTCCACTTGAATAAAATTCCCACTCAGAACTAATTTCACTTCTTTCACTTCCTCTGTCACTTTGGAAAGTACAGCTCTTTGGTCAGCATGGATATAATGCATGGTATTTGTTTCTTGCCACTGAGTTCTGGCTCCTTGGTGGAAGACTCGAACTCCAGCGCCACCTTGTAGTTCACACGTGTCATGATCTGTATAATCTCCAGCTCTCTGCCATGTTTTTCCAGTATCGCACACAGGGAGGAGATGAACCAGGAGCCTCTGTATTTGTTTCTCCAAGCAAAATAACCTGTAGAAAAGGAGATATGTATAAAGGAGTGAATGAACGAGTGAAACAGACCTGCCCACACAATTAAGTGAACAAATAAAGTAAATTTATCTTTGATTAACTTAAAATAATGAAAAAATGGTGAATGAGGCATGCACACAAGACACCCTAGGACAGTACGTAGTAACACTCCCTTTAGTAGAAATTACAGCTTGCACTTTTTGTAGCCAGCTAGAAGTCTTCCTATCCTTGTTTTATTAATGTTTACCCACTTTTCCTTCTAGTGTTGTGATATTTTTGGGCTGTATGTACAGCATGTTTAAGATCCACACACAGATTTTCTGCGATTTTCAAGTCTGTGGACTGTCAGGGCAGTTTTGAAAGCTTCTTGCGTTTCTTAAAGAATAAGATTAAGACTTTATTTGTCACTGTAATTTACAACAAATTTAATTTGGCAATCGTCAGAGTTTAGCAGCTTTAGAAATAATGAAAGTAGATAAGAGAAAGTAACGATAGAAGGTATATATAGAAAACAAACTATGAGGTAGCACAACAAATAAAGGCACTTAGAAGGGGCAATTTAACAGTGCCTGGGCAACAACAGTGCTGTATAAAAAGTATTGCAAACACACACACACACACACACACACACACAGTTAGGCAGCATGCTCTATAACAACTAAGGTACTTTATACTGAAAACAGTGCAGTATAGAAAAGCATTGCACATGACCAATAGAGTCTTCCGCCCTCGTTAGCCAGGAGTGAAGAAGGCTACATTTCTGAAGAAGCTGTTCATCAGTCTGTTAGTTTGAGTTATGATGGCTTTTTAGTGCTTTCCTGATGGCACAACAGACTGTGATCTGGATGTGATGGATCCCTATTCATACTGTTAGTATTCTTGTGGAGACAACTAACATACACTGCATCCAGATTTGGGAGCTCAGTTTCCGCAATCCTCTATGCAGTTTTTACCACCTGGGCCAATTCCTTTTGGTTCTCACCAGAGCAACTGGCATACCCCAACATGGCACAACAGCAGATGTTACTCTCTCTGTTTATGTAGAGAGGGGGATGTGTGGTTTTCCTGGATCTCCTAAAATGACGTCCTTGTTTTTTTGTGATGTTCAGAACCAGGTTATTGTCCGAAAACTGCTCAACCACATGTTGGACCTCATTTCTGTAGTGTGTCTCCTCATTGTATTGAGTATTGAGACCCAGTGTAGTGGTGTTGTCTTCACTATAGTGCTAGAATGGATGGGGGTGCAGTCATGGATGAAGACAGTAAAAGGGGCTGGACTAAGCTTACAGTCCATAGTACACGCATCTCAAAGCACGTCATAACAACAGGTATTAAGACAACTAATTAATAGTCATTAAGGGTTTTAACTGCTGCTTTTTGCACCATGGTACAATAGTGTAGACTTAAGACAGGTGGGGACCACAGCCTGTTGTAGCGAGAGGTTAAAGATGCTGGTGAACACTGCGGCTAGTTGGTCAGCACATGACTTCAGTGACACCCTGTCTTGTAATGCTGTTTGAGAGATGTCGTTTTCATCAAACTGGATCTAACCTAGTGGCGTTGTAAGACTAGAGCATGCTCTTCTTTCAGCAATGTCATTTGAGCTCTCATTCTGCTGTTTTGGTTGTTGAAGCATGCAAAGACCTGGTTCAGGGCAGCAGGGAGTGCAGTGTCATGGCTGGTCTGTGGGGTGCTGCTCTTGGTTTTAATGCCTCTCCACATGCTTCTGAGGTTGTTTTCAAAATGTCCCACAATACGCTTAACTTCCCTAATGCACTTCTTCAGTTCTTTCCGG
Source organism: Semaprochilodus insignis (assembly GCA_034552555.1). Classification (NCBI taxonomy): domain Eukaryota; kingdom Metazoa; phylum Chordata; class Actinopteri; order Characiformes; family Prochilodontidae; genus Semaprochilodus; species Semaprochilodus insignis. The sequence goes on along the minus strand of CM067485.1, from coordinate 12,391,235 downwards.
GCATTTCTGTAGGTCAGCTTGTCACCTGCCTTAAAGACGACATCTTGTACACTGAGCAGAGACTGTACATTTTTGTCCAGCCCTGGTTTGTGGTTTGGGAAACACCTTGATGTTTTCTATGGTCTGTACAGTCTCAATACAAAAGTTAACATACTTGATGAGGTGTATTCCTCTAAGAATTCCCCCATTGTGAACATATTACAACAGTTATTACAACAGTCCTTCAGTAGCAAAGTATCTGCAACATATGTGCAGTTATAACAGCTAGTCTTATTCTGCAGGTTAGAGGTTTGTAGGACAAAATCATTTCAATTAAAATGTGGTCAGATAAGCCCAGGTGTGGAGATGGAATGGTTTTGTATGCTCCTGTGATGCTTGTGTAAACTTGGTCAAAAATATTTTTGTCTATGGTTAGGAAATGGACGTTTTTGTGGAGTATTGTCTTTAGTCTCTTGCCACAACCACAGTTCCCTCAGCTGGTTGTTAAAAGCACTAAACAGTTCCTCCAGGACCTGTTTGATTAAGATGGCACTACACTCACTTGGCATAAAGAAGGGTCTGCATTCCAAAGCCAGACATTCTATGTTAGTGTTTCCCTTGGAACCGGTGAGTTACTAAATATTACAACCCCCAAATCAGAAAAGTTTTACTTAAGTTTACTTAAGACTTTTATTTCACTGCAGAAAGATGTTTTTTCCCCATTTCATTTCATGTTATTTGTTAATGCATGGATGTCACCAGGAAAGATGTCTTTCTGGAGACAGCATATGTTGCTCCAAGATCTCTGTACTTTTCAACATCAACGCTGCCATCAATGAAGTGTAAATTACCTTTACTGACACAACCCCATACCATGACAGGCCTTGGCTTTTGGACTTATTGCTGATAACAGCATGGGTAATCTTTTTCCATTTTTGATCAGGAGCACACAGTGTGAGATCAAATTTATAAGTATCATGATAATATAGAGTTTTGGAGTTAAAGAGATGCATTTTTAGATCTTTAGATTTTTAGATGTGCTGGTTGACTTAGACAGTCAACAGTCAAACCAACAGTTTGAAAATAACTTTTTTTAAGACTAAATTATTTAGTACAGCTGGACCATGTTACTCTCTTTCAGTAGAGGCTTCACTAAGGCGGTTGTAAATGCTTCTGGAAAAACACCTGTAGACAAAGAACCGTTTACAGTGACAGACACCAAAGTCAGACACCATCTTAAGAAATATAACAGTTGTAAGATCCTGATAACTGATAACAGAGAAAGATGTCATTACTGATGTAGATGGCTTATCAGGAAGGGTTATTAAAACTTGTTCCAGCTTGCTGATCTATGCTCTGTCTTATCAAGGCTATTTTATCATGAAAATGAATTGCAAACTCATCGCAGGTTTAAAGTTGAATGTGCAGACAAAACATGAAATATCTTGACTTCATACTGTCTGCAACGAAATAAAATCCAAGTAAATGTAAGAAACACTGTAATTTTTTTTTTGCATTTTCCATACTGCCCCAAATTGTTCTTTGGGACTGTATTCAGTTATATCATCTGTAGACAACGGATGGTCTGGTGATCTCAATAGAAAAGGCCTTTGACCGTGTTGAATTGCCTTACTTGTTCCATACACTTGAACAATCTTGCTTAGGTGACATACTTATCAAATGGGTGAAAATGTGATATAATGATCCCATGGCATTAATCTTCACTGGTGCTTACAAGTCTTAGATTTTATAATTCTAAGAGGCAGGGTGTTTATTATCAGATGTACTCAGTATTTATTGAACCAGTAACTCAGGCCCCACAATATGCAGATTGGCTGTTGGTCACAAAATACACAAAATAATGTCATATGCAGACGTTTGGTTGTTTATCTCAACTTCTGTATCAGTAACTGTTGTATCAGGTCCCCAGATAATTCAAAATGTCACCTTCTTTGGATATAGAATACATTTCTCTAAATCTGATGTCTTTAGGTAAACTGCAGCAGACGCCTATTGCTTCTACCTCTTTTGCCTTTAAGTGGTCTCCCTCAGATTTGTTGGTCTAGGCATATTTATTACATCAAATATTGTGACACATCAATAAAAGCAATTTTGACCCACTGCTTGACAAAGTCAAACAAGACCTTAAAAGGTGGAATATCCTTCCATTGCCTTGGTTAGGCAGAAGTGAAGAGTTTCACTTCTGAACATGAATGTACTCCCCTTGTCCACTTTACCTAATTCAAATGATTAACATTATATACACTTATAAACTAAAAAAAATGAACAGCTGGTTTAGTTCTGTTATCATCTGGAATAAACAAGTCAAGTCAAATGTTTTATTCAAGAGCATGGGATTGTGGGCAATCATTTATTAATTGATCTGGGGACTTGCCAGAGGATTAAGGACTAATCATTTCATGAAAACACTTTGGGGCCAGAACTTGCAATGCCTTGAAAACATTTATTAAGTATATGAAAAATGTTTATTAAGTAAAACTTAAATTCTAATCAATCAATTATCGAACTAATCAATTCTATACCTGATGGGGTGCCAATATCAGGTGAGAAGCTGTCTCGCTCCCTTGTGCCAGTAGGGGGTTCAGTTAAGATGTCTGTGAGGGGGCCTAGATCTGAGAGGGTGCCTAGATCTCCCAGATACTAAGAAATATCAGTTAAGTGCCAACCTATGTTATATAGTGGATTGCACCAAGATAAATATACTTCTCCACTGGATTACTCACAAGGTTCCTTTCCATTTTAGCATGGAATAGAACAATCCTGGAACATGTCCTTTTGGATTTTATGCCCTGCCTGTTGCATGAGAAAACATATAAGTATTTATATAAAAAATATAGAATATATTAATGTACATATGCATTATAATATGTAGAGCATATTGTCGCTGTCCAAAAAGTATTTTTAACAAGTACTTTGTATTTGCATTATGCACCTATAATTATTAATACTTTGAGCTTATTGAAAAAAATATACTTTATAATATAATTTCCTTCAATAATAAAGTTATCATTTCCCAAATGCAATGTTTTCTTGTGCTATTGACGCTGTATTACAGAGTCTGACATAAAACAGATTCCTACCTGGGGCAGTGGAGTATGCGTACAAGAAATCTGCTTCAACAGGAATCATGTGTGTACCCTCTGAATCAGAAACACTGTCAGTCTCAATGCCAGGGTCCAATGCCTTTCCACGACATGCCTAAACTCAAAACACATGAATAACAGATCAGATAGCTAATGAGACTGGGACAATTAGTCACCTTATGATCAAAACTGGCAAAAGGCCTAGGAAACTAGATGAAAAAAAGTCTTTTTTTTTTTAAATATGTGAATAATAAGGCTAATAATTCATACTATCTTATCTTTTCTAAGATAGTGTCTAAATACTCTAAAACTAGTTACACTGAACTGTATTCATTAATGTCTACCTACAGGCCTGGATTTGCAGTGGCATCCAGAGTAATATCATTGTGATATTAAGTTTGCAGTCTGTGGTAGGTTATGATTAGCGTAATGATTAAGATAGCTAGGAACAGCTTTTCCAGGTATCGCAGAAATGTATCCGACATGTTGGCTTTGCAAACTGATCTGGTGACTTGCTAATCAAGCTCATGGTACAGTTACAATAATAATATGAATAATACTAAATAAAATGCTGTTAGCACCACTACAGAAGTAGAAAAGGTACAGCTACTTTTTGACCTATAAAGGTGCTTGAGGTCTCATGTACGGTTTTTCCCTTTATGTGATCCCTGTTAGTTTCATGCTTGATAGGAACAAAGAAGCAAAGAAAATGAGGAAACAAACATGAATACATTGAACAGATGCACATGAGAACCAGAAGCACTTTTTGACAACAGGCCAATGCGCTTCGATGTTACACTGTGAAACTAAAGTAAAGTAAGATCACATGTTGGGGGGCCGTCATGGGCTGGAGGATCACCAGTTTGATTCCCTGAACCGACAGTAATGACTGAAATGCCCTTGAGCAAGGCACCTAAACCCTAGCTGCTCCCTGGCCGCCGTGGATAGAGCTGTACACCACCCCGGGCAAGTGTGCTCACTGTGTTTGTGTTCACTAGTGTGTGTGTGTGTGTATGTGGGTGTTTCACAGACAAATTCCTCTGTATGTGCAAAACAAATGGCTCTCTACTCTCTCTCTCTCTATCTAGAAATATCGAGACCAGAGAGGCAACTGAAGTGAAATAAATCATATAATTATTCTGAATCAGACCTGTATGAAGAAGAGTTTAGGTTTGCCTGCCAGAGAAGTACACATGTTTCCCCGGAAGAGTCTTGTTAGCTCATTCAGCTCCAGAAATCCATCAATGCCATAGATCACACCTTCTTTTCCATGACTCAGAAGCACACAGACAAACATGGCTGATTGGCTGTGGTCCTCCTTCGATGCTGAGGATGACAGGAAATTCACTAGTCTATAAACAATTTGCAGATACCAGCAAATAGCCAGAGCATTTTAAGTTAATATAAGCATTTTAATATAAGCATTTTAAGTGATCAATATAAGTTATTTGAAGAAATGGAATCAGCTTCCACTAGCAGCTATGGGTATATAATATGTGTGAGATGCATAAGAACTTTCCAGAAAACCTTTTGTTAAAATCTGCCTCATTTGTGAAACAGTTTGGTTGTTTTCCACTGAAGTATCGAAGCCCAGCTTTTTGAAGACTTCCTGCAGTTTTTTTGCATCCAAATCTGTTCCAGACCGCTCCCCCATCTCTTTCAAGGAGAATAATCACAAAGAAATTAACCTTCTATTTGAGAGTGAATGATAGAGACCAAGAAGTAACAATTACTGCCTTCTTTAGTTCTTACCCGTGTCACGGTTAAAATTCTTGTTATTAATGATGATACATTTCCCAAGGCTAGGGTAATCCATGCGGTATCTGTACGAGTCAAGAGGTCTTATGTCTTTGGCTTTGGCTTGACCAGATCCACTGCGAGAACCAAACAGACTGCAGGCAGATGTTAGATATTTGGGTTTAATACAAAGACCTGCTGAAGGGATTCCAATGTAATTCCAACAGTTGTTTAAAAGAGAAGTGAACAAAGTTGTTGATTTTGTTTTGATGAAAAAACACCACTACAGAGAGACTGACTAAGTCAGAATGGTACCTAATAGCAAGGACAGGCATCTAGGGTCCAAAGTGTTTTAGGCCTAGTTTACCTCACTGAAAGTGATCATGTTGCCTGAGGACAGGAATCCTCTGGCCTTCTGTGATGCACACCCAGGGTGCTCGAAAGTAAAATTGGTCTTCAATACACTCTACGTGACTTACTTCTCAACAGCCAAATTATCCTGGAATTTTGAGAAACTGGAGGTTTTCAAAGGGAGGCAATACAACCTTAGGAGTGGACCAAGACTTATGGAAAATTGCTTACAGTCTGTATAACTTTTTTATTATCCACAATAACTGTTCCTTCTTAGAAAGGGTTTGTGCAAAGGGAAGTGAGAATAAGCCCACTTTTTGATCATTTCACTGATGCTTTTTTTACATTGTGAAGTATTTACCCTTTGAGTCTGAATCCTAAGGCATCCACAGAGTCACCTCCATCATTGTTTGTGCCAACGTTGTCCGTGTCAGACATGTTCTCTACAAGCAGACAAAAAGCCTTCATGGTAAAGGAGAAACATGCATGAACAATGTATGAACCTGTCAAAACTAACATCTATAAAAGCCATGAATGATTAAGCTCCACTGCAATACAGCTTACAGACTATTCAGTAGAAAACCTCTCTGAACTCCTTCCTTGCGTGCTCATGTACTTGCTTTTCGCTACTCACGCAATGGCAGTGCAGCTCAGATTTATGTTAGCGATGACAAGTATGAGCTGTCACAGTACCGTACTTCCTTATTACCCCACTCAACGGTGCCAAACTATTAAAAGTCTTTTAGTGTCAGTTTTCACTATGATAAGTAGTGCCAATCTGAGCTAAAGCTCAAGGTTCCTTCAAGGTTCGGTATAATGGTGATTGTACTCAATGAAGCACTGCTTGTTCTGCAAGTCTGTGTACATCTAGATGATCAAATAACCTTGAAAAAAGCAAATCACAGGAATTTCACCTCACTCTGCTGTGAATGTATCAGTCAGCGACAAGAATACAAGAGAATAAGACAGAGAAAATGTTACTTTAACCCAGGAGTGCACAGCTCTGGTCCTGGAGCAGAAACACATTTTCCCCCACAACAAATGTGGTGTGTTTGAGCAGGTAAATCACCAAACTGTGGTGGACACCGGCCCTTATGGCCCAGAGCTGTGCACTAAATATATGAGCAGACATATCGTGGCAATGCACGGACCTGAGTGTGCTAATCATCAGCAGCAAGCTTGTTGTGGGAAAGTATTTCCCACGTGAAGGAGAGAAGTATCACTTCAGCCAAAGCTTAACTACAGCTAAACCACACCCTACACCTCGTTTAAGCGGTATGAATGTAAACTAGTCTACTTACAAACTGCTGTCCGAGGTTTGAAGGCCTGACGTTCACCTGCTGTTTGAAATGCAAAACTGGTAAAACCGCTGTATCAGTGATGCAGTGCCCCCCGCCCCCTCCTCCACTGTGAGCCAATGACAGTGCGAGTGAACCCTGGAGCTCCGCCCTCACCCTGCACAATTAGCATCTGGATCTCTGGCAGGATTTGCGGGCGTTGTGACGGCGGGACCAGCCACTAAAGCAGACACAGCGCGCAGCAGTTTTAGTGACGACCTTCACCGCTCTGGCGAGCATCTTTATGTGCAAAACGACCCTCCACGACCCCTACCCAATGTCTCTACTGCTAACTTAACCCTCCACAGCTACCTGTTTATTTAATAACCATTATTACAAATGGACAAATGGAAAGAAAAGAAAAAAAGACTTAAATAAAATAAAATTTTAAAAAGATTTAAATAAAACTGAAATATAATAATAGATTTAAAGAGTGCTTTGTTTTGCTGCAGGCGTAAATTCACAGAAGCAGCAGCCATAAGCAGTGACTGATGGTTCTAAATGTCCCGGGTGATGTGACTGGTGATTCTAAATGTCCCGGGTGATGTTACTGATGATTGTAAATATCCCAGGTGATATGACTAGTGATTCTAAATGTCCTGGGTGATATGACTGATGATTCTAAATGTTCTGGGTGATGTGATTGATGATTCTAAATGTTCTGAGTGATGTTACTGATGATTGTAAATGTCCCAGGTGATATGACTGATGATTCTAAATGTTCTGGGTGATGTGATTGATGATTCTAAATACTCCGGGTGATGTGATTGATGATTCTAAATGTCCCAGGTGATGTTACTGATGATTCTAAATGCTCCGGGTGATGTTACTGATGATTCTAAATGTCCCAGGTGATGTTACTGATGATCCTAAATGCTCCGGGTGATGTTACTGATGATTCTAAATGTCCCGGGTGATGTTACTGATGATCCTAAATGCTGCGGGTGATGTTACTGATGATCCTAAATGCTCCGGGTGATGTTACTGATGATTCTAAATGCTCCGGGTGATGTTACTGATGATCCTAAATGCTCTGGGTGATGTTACTGATGATTCTAAATGCTCCGGGTGATGTTACTGATGATTCTAAATGCTCTGGGTGATGTTACTGATGATTCTAAATGTCCCAGGTGATGCTACTGACTATTCTAAATGTCCCAGGTGATGTAACTGATGACTCTAAGTGTCCTGGTGATGTGATTAATGACTCAAAATGTCCTGGGTGATGCTACTGATGATTCTAAATGTCCCAGGTGATGTTACTGATGATTTATTAAATGTGTGCTGAGATTAACAGGATAATTTGTGTTGATTAAATTTCGAGAAGCTACTAAAATACCTGTAATCTAATTTTAGAGTGCCACTAAATAACAGAACATATTAAACTATTTCATGTTTTATTTATTTATTTATTTATTTATTTATATTTATGTAGGATATAAACATATAAACAATTTCAATTATACACACAACAGAGATGACTCATAAACGAAGAATACAATTATGTACACCAGTCTGTAATGGTCACCAGAGGGAGCTGTTCTGCCACGTATCTATTTGAAGTGATCAAGAGTTGAGTGACACTAGAGATCTCCTGGCCAGTGTGTACCTATTTTATATGGCTCTTAGGCATGTGCATTAACACTAATGGCATTAACACTAAAATGCACGGTCTGAGGTAGACTGTTAGCTTGTGTTCAGTAACAGAGCACCACTGATAACAGCCCGAATAGTGTCACTGTTAAATAACCATCCTAGCAGTTAACCAGCCTGTTGAGGTGATGTTGAGGTGATGGTCCCAGGTGATGTTACTAATGATTCTAAATGTCCCAGGTGATGTTACTGATGATTCTAAATGTCCCGGGTGATGTTACTGATCATTCTAAACGTCCCGGGTGATGTTACTGATTATTCTAAACGTCCCGGGTGATGTTACTGATTATTCTAAATGTCCCAGGTGATGTTACTGATGATTCTAAATGTCCCGGGTGATGTGACTGATGATTCTAAATGTCTCAGGTGATGTTACTGATGATTCTAAATGTCCCAGGTGATGTTACTGATGATTCTAAATGTCTCAGGTGACATTTCTGATGACTCTAAATGTCCTGAGTGATGTTACTAGTTGTGGACAAAGTACAGAAAACAACAGCCTTTTCCTCCCTTTGCCCCCATATTCTCTCGACAAAAAAAAAAAAAATAAAATAACAATAATAATAAACTACATGTAACACTTCAATAATTTAAGAGGCAAATAGACTCACCCACAATTGAATTAATTCACTAGTTTATTGCATCACAATGCCAAATTATAAAATGAATGGTACTGACAGGGCCCTAAAGTCAGGCCAATCTTATTAAAAACACCCAATTACAAACAGCATATTATCAGTAATATTATTTAACCATATAAAACAGTGACATAGGCTGAATAGATCAAAAAAGATAAAGAAAAGGACAAGGAAAATCATATACTTCCAAAAAAACATAAAATCACATCAACCATAAATGCAACACTAAAACCAGAAACCATGACGAAGAAATTCATACAGTTGCTTCTCACACGTGCACCACTCTGCTTAAAACAGCACACCACACAGCACCTAAATGGCCACATTCAATAGACACAATATTACAGAAATCCATTCACCACCACTGCCCAAATACTACACTTACCGCTATATCGTGCTAACCTTTAAGGTGCGCTCACAGCTTTCCTCAGTAGTAGTCAAACTCCAGTTTGAAGCACAATCTGCCTGCAAACTACAAACCCCAGTTAAAAACACAATTATATCAGCCATTTCTCATTCACATCCCAACTACAAACTCGCCAAGTAAACAACCCTACTTACTTTGGCGTACCCAGGGCAGACGTGGGACAAACAAGCACACACACACACACGCACACACACACGCACACACACACTATTGTGTTCCTGTACGCCGCCATACTTGTACTTCCTCCCAATGTGGCGATTATCGCCTCGATGATATCAAAAACATCCCAACAACAACAAAACAATCCTAACATAAAAAACTACACCTGACCTACCGGGCCTAAAGCCCCCTTCCCAACCTAATCACTAAATCAGCCAATGCGTCTTTAAGTACTGTTAAACAAATGCAACCAACGTGTGCATCCCGACAAACCTTAAGCCCCACTTCATTTCCTATGGCTGACTTGGGCAAATGGAAAGGATTTGTATGCTTCCCTGCAGTTGTCTTGTAGACCTACGCGGTTTCATTTGGGGGGGGGGTATATCCCCCATCTCTTCCCCCTCAGTACGAGACTGCCCTATATCACTCCTCCCATCATCATGTACATACAATACCCTTAAAGGGGTGCCATTACTTTCTTCAGGAGACAATATACTGAGTTCTAACTTCCCCTCATTCACAGCTCCCATTCGAGTTCCGTCATCAAACTGCACCCTCAACTCCTGCATAACCCGCATGGGTTGCATGTCATCCTCAGAGGAGGCCTCATCATCATCAGCCCTATGGCCCCCCTGGGCACTCATGTCCCCGTCCTCCAATCCCAGGCCACTCATGTCCCCGTCCTCCAATCCCAGGCCACATGGGCGCAATTCTGTCCTATGGACATTCTTAGGATCCACGGAACCATCAATAAGGACCACAGTATATACCGCCCTGCTAGAATCAGGCTGTGCTATTACTCAGAATGGAACGCTCATCCACAAATCTTGTATTTTGTGTCTCCCTTGCAAACCATGATTTTTATGATACACCAGCTTTTTATGATACACCCAATCTGTGGCAAACTATGTGGAGTTGGTGCCCCATGATACTTCTTCCGCAGTGCTGCTGCATGTTGCAACTGCCCTCTTGCTTGCTCATATGCCCCCCGGAGACAATTCTGATGTTCAAAAACCCAATCGTCTCTGGTCCCAAAAAATTGTTCCATATTGATTCCAAGCCAAATATCCACCGGCAAATTAGGAGTTCAACCAAACATAAAAAAAATAGTGTGCTCTGTGGTGTTATAGGCAAATACTACTTCTGGGAGATGCTCTACCCATCTCCTCTTGCTAGCAGGTGGAAGGGTTCTAAGCAGATCGTGAAGGGTTCTACTGAACCTTTTGCACTGGCCATTACCTTGGGGATGATGAGTTGTCCGAGATTGTTTCATATTATATAATTTACATAAGCAATGAATTATTTCTGCTTCAAAACACTTCCCCTGATCTGAATGGATCCTTTGTGGAACACCATTTCTGAATCCACTCTTTCACCAAAGCTTTGACCACCGTGACTGCTTTCTGGTCTCTTGTAGGAACACATCAGTAAAAATTAAAACATTTTCACACCCATCACTAGATGGCTCCAAAACAGTAAAATCCATCACGATTACTTCCAAGGGTTTTGATGCCATCAAACTCCTCTGTAACTACACGTGGCAATGGGGCCTTGGCTATACCGCACCTCTCACACTTCTTACAGTAATCTTCTATGTCCTGATGCATCCCAGGCCAATAACATCCAGCCCTTACCAACTTAAGTCCTCTCCACCCCCTGATGCCCATGTTCATCATGCAAGGAATGAAGAACTTTTCCCTTCAAAACCTGTGGCAAAACTAGCTGGCTCACGCAGCCACACCTCGTGTGAACAAATTGGCGATAAAGCACACCCTCCTCTTCTTTCAGCTTATCTCATTGTCTCACTAGCTCCAAAGTCCTTCCATCCTCCATAGCCCTCTCAGCTCCACTAGGCTTTACCCCTCGTGACCAATATCTCCAAAAAGATGAAATTACCGGGTCTGTTTTTTGTTGAGTTGCCAGAAAGCTACTAGAATATGCAGTGAAAGTACACACAGTACCCTGTTCTTTAACAAAAGCTGGTGCCCTTGGCCACATTTGCTCTCCCACATCATTTCTTTCCAATAACTCTACACACATTCGTGCTTGCTGGGAAAGTGCGTCAGCATCAGCATTCTGACTGCCTGGCCTATACTGAATATCAAAATCGAACCGAGCCAATTCTGAAGCCCACTTCTGTTCAATCGCCCCAAGCCTAGCAGTCTTTAAATGACTCAATGGATTATTATCAGTAAAGACTACAAACTTGTGGCCAATTCATGGAACTAATCTGTAACAGCCCACTTCAGGGCTAACGGTTTCATGGCAATATAATTTTCCATATCCCGCTCAGATGATCAGTCCCCGACTAGCATAGGCTATAGGCCTCCTTCCCTGTCCTCCTTCCTGAGACAGTACCACACCCAGATCCTGATGACTTGCATCAATCTCCACAACAAATGGCTTTGAAAATTCTGCATAAGCTAAAACTGGCGCTGATACCAATTTCTGGAGTCTGGAATGCATCTTCACACTTTTCATTCCAGGACTGTGCAAATAAGAGGGCAGAATTCCGACACCTTTTTCCTATATGAGAAACGGTAGCAGGCAAAGCATGCAAGGGAGCAGCAATCTGTGAAAAAAATTTCACAAAACATCTATAATAACCAGCAAAACCAAGGAAAGACCTCATCTCCAAGCTATTTTTTATAGACATATCTCAGCTCTCTCTCAAACTATCCTTGTCTAATAATGTTGTTACAGGGAGACAGGACGAGGAGACAGAATGCAAGTGCTTAATAGCAAACTAACAGGTGAAAAACAAAAACCAAAGACACTAGAAAAACCAAGAAACAAAACACAATAGGGGAACAGGATAACAGAAACCACTAACAGACAAAATGGACAGACATGGAGACAAACGACCAGCAGGGAGACAAACTACCGTCCACGGGGCCAGCTGCGACATCCACAGGTGCAGGCGGGCCGGCTGAGGCCTCCTCGGGTGCAGGCGGGCCGGCTGAGGCCTCCTCGGGTGCAGGCGGGCCGGCTGAGGCCTTCAGGTGAGCCACAGACCAGGCCGAGGCCTCAGAAGGAGCTAAAGGCTTGTACAACTGTGTCTCAAGAGCAGCTAGCAGTTTTTCAATAATAGGAATGCCCACATGATCAACATGAAGTCCACTTGCTGCATCCATTGTGAGGTTTGGTGTTATGTTACGCGGAGACAGGACGCAAGTGCAAGTGTTTAATAGCAAACTAACAGGTGAAAAACAAAAACCAAAGACACTAGAAAAACCAAGAAACAAAACACTATAGGGGAACAAGATAACAGAAACCACTAACAGACAAAATGGACGGACATGGAGACAAACGAGCGGCAGGGAGACAGACTACCGACATGGGAACAAACGAGCGGCAGGGAGACAGACTACCGACTGACATGGGAACAAACGACCAGCAGGGAGACAGACTACCGACATGGGAACAAACGACCGGCAGGGAGACAGAACACCAAACAAGAACAAAGGGCACAACATGGAGTATAAAACAACAAGAGCTAACGAGAGACACCTGGGAAGGGGCGGAGCTACAAACGAGGGTGTTGCCCTGCTGTAGAGTATCAACCTGAGCCTCACCACAAGCATTTCAAAGCATAAATGTCCTGACATGTTGTGCAAATGACAAATAAATCTGAAACTCGAAACTTCAACCCATACATAAGAGGAGGCTATTAGATTAGCAGGCAATGCCCCTTCATCTAATCCCAAACCTTCCACTAAAGCAGCATAACCCCTAGTCAATGCACTCTGAAAACCAGTTGCTGGGACCAGGCACATAGACCCTGCAGGTACCACAACGGCAGATGCAGACATTACTTTAACAAAGGCCTCTGACAACACAAAACCTTGTTTTAATAACTGATTGATCGGACAGGGCAACAACTCACTGCACTCCTTTATTACATTCATGCCAACCAGGCCAGGGACAGATTCTCTTTTCAATTTAGTTACAGGATCTACAGGATCTCTTACAACCAGTATCCCAAAATGGGGGATTACTTTTCCCATAATTTTCCAAAACCATTTGCAAAAAACCTAAATAGGGTATTGAGAGACCATTTGCTGCCTTTGTCAACCACCCACAGTCTTTCAAAAGGCCCTCAGCTCTACATGCAAAATGCTGTTTAAAAAAACTCTCTGTAGTAATAGTTACCATAGATCCAGTGTCTAACAAACAAGGGACCACCACACCACCCATTTCTACTTCAATGACTGGTGTAGGTCCCATCAAAGTATTAAGCACCTCTTTAGATAAAGTAATATCCCCTGAGCCCAGCTGCTCCCCACCTGTAACTAGAGTCTGCGCTACAGGGCGCTGAACTTTCCCTGCTGCTCCTGCACCTGACCCACAACCCTTGCCTGTTCCAAAAGCGCTCCTTGACTATGGTCTAAATCTGCATTTGCTGTTACCCTACTACATGACCTAGCAATATGTCCCACTCCCTGACACTTAAAACAAATAGGCCTACCGGAGGAATCAAACCTGGGCTCCTGCCTTGACCTCCCCATACGCCTACTCCTCTGCATTTGTAGACCTCCTACCTTCAGTGCAAGTCCCTCCAGTTTCTCCTCCTGTTTCTTTAGCAGGTCCCTAAATTCAGAAATTAATGAATCTAAATTAGAGGTGGTACCAGTAACTCCTGAACATTCAGCCACTGCCACCCCTGTCTCATGCATATGAGCTGTATGCACATTTCCCACTGGACTGACCTTCCTCCCAAAACAGTATAGCTTCCCTGCGAAGGGAACTAAACTTAATATCAGGATCCTGACGAACCAATCTTTTCAATTCCCTACGTAAAATGGATCCCTTACATTCTCTGCAAACTGGTTCCGTACCGTTTGGTCACTGCATAGCTCAACTCCCCCATTAGACCGATTAATATCTTCAGAAAGAGACAATAAAGCATGTGAGAATTCCCGTAAACCCTCTCCTTCTTTCTGTTCCCTATCAAAAAAATCTCTTTTGAGCAATGGTTAGTGAATATGGCTGTCCATAAGCTTCCTTTAACGTCTTCAATATTACATTAGGATTCCTCCTAACCTCAGCTGAGCTATGCCTAATTTCTTGTTTTGCCTCCCCTTCTAGATGGTCATAAAGAAAGGCTGCTTGCTCCCTCCCTACATAACGTCTGAAGTTAAATGAACTTTGCAATTCATCCACCCATTCATGAAACGACACTGTGCCAGGTTGACCCGAAAATATTACATTCTTTTTATCCTTAGGCATATACATCACTTCAACTGAAGTAACCAAAGTACTTGGAGTAGCAGATACAGGAGGTGAAGGTACGTAACGCAGTAGCAAGGCTGCCGTAATACCATAATACATTGGGAGCCCATTACATACATATCCGTGGGGCGCGCTCCCGCACTTGTTAAAGGAGCATGAGCCTTATCTCGCAACAACATATACGGTCTGAGGCGAACTGCTAACTTGTGTTCAGTAACAGACCCCGTCCTTGATAATAGCCCGAATAGCGTCACAGTTACATAAGCACCCCAGCAGTTAACCAGCCTGCTGCTGAGAGGAGCTGGGCGGAGACCGCTCTCTGATGATTCAAAGCAGCTCATTGTCGGTGGCTCTTGCACTTTACTCCCAGACCTGATTCTGACCCGGCACGGTTCGGAGCGAGGACGCAGACATGTGGCTGTTTCTGCTGATAGCGCTAATTGGAGCATATTTCATCTTTCACAGAATCTACGTGCAGAGAAAGACGTGCACCAGCACAGCGACTCTCTACGGGAAGACTGTGATAGTCACAGGTATTAATAGGCTTCAGTGGTAGAAAAGTCGGTTCGACAATGTGATAATTATTATCAACATGTTATTTTCTCTGACCTGTTTCGCAAACACAACTGCATCAGCTCGCAGCTAACGGGCTCTACAGATGTGACCACACTACCAACTAACTACTTTGTCTGACAGGCAGCAACACTGGCATTGGCAAGGCTACAGCTTTGGCTGTGGCTCTAAGGGGCGCGAGAGTGATAGTGGCCTGCAGAAGCAAACAGAGAGGAGAAGATGCAGCGCGAGACATCAGGAGGGTGAGCACAGCACCATCGACACATTCACGCCTCAGCATGTCTCATTTGGTCCATGCATCACATCTAGCTGAACATTTTTCTGCTGTTGGGTTTTTGAAAACTGCAAATAATTCCTGACCATGCTTTCTCAGGAGAGTGGGAATGACGAGGTGGTTTTCATGCATCTGGATTTGGCCAGTTTTAAGTCCATCCGCACTTTCGCTGAGAACTTTCTCAAGGCTGAGAGCAGACTTGACCTGCTAATCAACAATGCAGGTAAAGAATGCGTATCAATGAAGACCAGTGTTTAAAAGTTTGTAGACAGCTGCTTATCAAGCGTTTCCTCCAGAGATGAAGTGAGTTTGTCCCTCTTTGCTCCAGTGACCTTTATGCTTCTGGGAAGGCTTTGCAGATGATATAACTTAAGGCATGAGAACATTAGTGGGCTGTTGGATAGTTAGTTCTGGACCTTAGTTCTAATGCCCCACAGTCCAGTGCTGGGCTTGATGACCTCAGACTTGTGATGACAGTTGACTCGCATCCTGTTCTATTAGTCAGTGTTGCATCTTAAATATACAGAGCAATATATGAATCTTAAAGAAGCTGAATTTACTATTCAGAAGATACGCTTAATGTGTATCAGTAATCCCACATATAAAGCATACAATGTAATAAAAGCATGATCAATACTTT
Source organism: Semaprochilodus insignis (assembly GCA_034552555.1). NCBI lineage: Eukaryota > Metazoa > Chordata > Actinopteri > Characiformes > Prochilodontidae > Semaprochilodus > Semaprochilodus insignis. The sequence continues at coordinate 12,375,131 of CM067485.1, read as the reverse complement.
AGCCAAGAGCTCCTTTATTGTCATGGCATGTTTGGCATGCTTTGTGTTATCTGGTTGCAGGACTCGCTACACCAGGACGCACAGAGGATGGCCTTGGCCTAGTATTCGGTGTCAATCACGTTGGTCCATTCCTGCTGACTAATTTGCTTTTAGACCGTTTGAAGGAATGTGCCCCAAGCCGAGTGGTCAACGTTTCTTCCTATGGCCACGACTTAGGAATTATCGATTTCAACTGCATCAATACACACAAAAGGCTCGGACTGGGCACGTCTAACATGGATGTATTCAAAACGTACTGCCACAGCAAACTGTGCAATGTGCTCTTCACCCATGAACTGGCCAAGAGACTGAAGGGAACGAACGTGACTTGCTACAGCCTACACCCAGGCAAGTATTTAAAGGAATTTTCTGATGTTCTTTAAAAAACAGAGAAACACCATATATTGATTTTACATGGCATTTCTTTAAAATGCTGCCCATACATTTTCTAAGGGCATCTAGATTTGGGGTCAAAAGGGTCTCATACTACTGCTAGTCTTGTGGGGTCAGATGTGCTCTCTTAATGAGAACATATCTTCTGCTAATGGACTGTTGCAAAATCCACCACAAACAAAGGAATCAGCCATTCTAACTTATCATTGGCCACTTACCACTTATCAGTTACCACTATCATTGGCCTGGTAGCTCATGTCATTCCATGAAAATTGCAAAATTTTGTAGCCCATACCTTTTTGTATGACTTTCTTGATGAAGAAAACCATAAGGTGTTTCACATCTGCAGATAGCAAAAGAAGCGCTCATTATTTAGTTATTAGATTTATAGCTGCTATTCTGTATGTAGAATTTTAAATTACCTGTGTATTACTCTGGACAGATGTATAAGTGATGAGATATAGCAGTAAAGCAGCCCAGATCAAGTAATTACATTACATGCATTCTGTTCCTGGATATATGTGTTGGGTCTTCACATGGAACAGTTAAAGTAAGATTTCTGTTTTTCTGTGTTTGGTATTATATGCCCTGTGGAAATATGAGATGTCATTATTTTTTGCTTCACAGATTACGTAATAAACACACACACACACACACACACAGTTGTACAAAACATTAGTTATGTAGAAACGTCAGGCTCATTACTATGTGCTTCTTGGTTCTGTGCTGCAGGATCAGTCAGGTCGGAGCTTGGTCGGGACATGAATTCCTGGTATATGATGATTGCGAAGTCCCTCATGGAGATGTTCTTCCAGACGGACGCCATGTCAGGCTCTCAGACCACTCTGTACTGCGCACTGCAGGAGGGCATTGAGCCCCTGAGCGGCCGCTACTTCTCTGACTGCGAGGTCCGAGAAGTGAAGCCAGAGGCCAGAGACGACCAGATTGCCAGGAAACTGTGGGAAGTCAGCGAGAGGCTCTGCGGCATGGCCTGAGCCATGTCAGAAATAGGCTCAGCAACTCCGATAGAGCACCAACATACACTTCCTGCAGCATGCTACTACTAGTCATGCAGCATTGTTCAAGTACTTGTGTTTTTCACTTCTTTGTTTATATAAACTTTGATTCTAGTGTCAGTAATGAAAATGGGATCTGGAATCTGATTTTTTTTCCCCAGATACTGTAGATATCTAAATTGTATAACAAGTATCAACAAGACATGTATCGGTATTATGTATAGAAAAAATGCAATCAGTAAACAATGCCATTGATGCTAAAGGGCAGTTATAAGGACAATTATACTAAACAAAAACTATCTTTAACTAGGTATATGTTTTGGTGTCACTTTGGGTCATGCTTTGAATTACAGGGGGATGGGGGGTCTTACAACTCTTATTAAGACGTGGATCTCCCAAAACAGGTAAAACAACAGACTGGAGAGGGTGAACCATTTATATATCCTTCGTACCTGTGATTATAAATATAATAATATATTTCACACATTAATTTTTGGAAGAATCTTGTAATAGAATTTTGGAAAATCCAAATGTAATCCATGTAACTGCAGCACCATTTAAGGTGGAACAAAAAATTGGCTAAACAAGCTGACAAATAGAAAGTCAGCTTCCGCACCGACACCTTTAACAAGAACATTAATCCAAAGTTGTTAGCTATTCATTCTGCACATTTCACTTTGGACAGTTTCTCAAACTTCGGACAGTATCGAGCAGGCTTCCCTCAATGTTGAACACTGAAGAGAGGAACAGTTATGTTCCACCTTTATTAGCATCACAACCCCAACAGCACCCTATAAGTAGCAGTCATGATGTATGATTTTATCCACTTTTTACCAGTTGTTTAATTCTACCTCCAAAGCATAGGGTTATAAATGGGCATGTAAAACCACATAACATTCATTCCATGTAGACGTGATAACAATTTAATTTAATTTAATTTAAATTTAAAATGCTGAATTATCTATGGCATCTTTAATACACCTACTTTCCTAGTGTCTGAAGTAGATTGTATTAAGTGTCTATGCATGTCCTAACTGTTGCCTGAATTTAAAGCTTTGAAGTTAAAGAAGGTTGAAGGTTGAGTAATTGTATTAGTTCAAATGTATGATTACTTTTTTTGAACTCAGATTAGTGTCAACATAAGCAAGAGAAGAGGAGACATACTTTTTTTCTGTGATTGCATGGTGAGCTTTATACATACTTATGTGCTGTTATACTAAGGAAGCGAAGGGAAGTCAGAATAACAGCAGGCAGGTCAGGAGAACAATGAGCAGGCAGGCTCTACTAGCAAAAAGGCGAGTTAGAAAGGAAACTACACTTGAAAATGGACAGCTGCAAGAAACATTAAGTGACTGCTGTGGAATTACCTGGATTTCTGGATTAACAACTAATAAAATGTCTGATCATCATCATCATCAGTCATAATTATAGACAAATACAAGCTATCTAAACCAATAACATGCAACGTTATAATTGTCATATTTTTAATTGACTTTTATTGCGTAAACATTACAGTGCAAGTAAGCGAACCCTTGAATTTAATAACCTGTAGATCTCTGTTAGCAACAACCACCTCCACTGAACATTTCCTGCAGCTGCAAATAAGATTGGCAGAATACTGCCAATGTGCTTCAGCTCATCATTTCTCATTTCTAAAAAAATGCCTTGCTTGCACAGCCCTCTTCAGGTCAGACCACAGCACTCCCCGACAGGGTTAAGGGCAGGACTCTTACTTGGCCACAAGGTTTTGGTGTTTGTGTGCAGTACTCTTTTGCGTCCAAAAACTTTTGCATTTGAGCTAAAAAGTTCCATTCTTTTGTACACTGTTGAGATTCTAATGCACACAGTCAACCAAAACAAATGCAGTAAGTGGAAAAACTCAACACGTGCGATTGTCCGCACCAACTCATTTTCATTTGCATTGAACGTTCACCTGTTTCAAATGGAGCATAGCCAGAGCTGTTTGCACTGGGATTTAAACTTTGAATGCATGCCCATTGTCTGAGCCAGATACGTGTAACTGCATTCCTGAAAGGCTGTAGCGCTGTAGGGTTCCTTCTACTTGCTTTAACATGCTTGAATCTTTAAACTCCTAAGGTATCAAGTCAACAACTAATATTCAAGCCCTTCATATGTTGATCAGTCAATGCTGAATAAAAAACAATAATCTTTGGCGCAGTTTGATGCTATCTTGCCTAAGCAGCCTAGGGCCTTGACATAGCTTGCAGTATATTAATAACACGTTGGTGAACACTTGGAAGTGACGTGATTGATGGCTGGCCTTGATTCATCTAAACAACCCTCTTAACAACTCTCATCTTTAACGTCTGAAAGGCAAAGAGCACAGAATACAACTGCATGTTGCATGCATACACAGACCTACTACTATTACTATGTATACAAGAAGAATAATTTTTTTTTTGTATCTACTATGCTTATTTTTTTATTTAAAATGCTGCATGCTACATTTTTTATTGGGGTCTATCCAGTCCTGGTTTTGGAACTAGAAATTTGTAACATATCTCAGTACTGGTACTACTAGTAATGTGATTTTACATCTTAAGATAACAGCCCTCGGGGCTAGATTCCTGAATGCTATTGTAAATAAAAAACTGAAAAAGCGTCCTGGAACTAGAAGTGAGTGTGAGGTGTTGTAATTGGGAGCACAGTGCAGTGATTCTGCTATTTTTGCAAATTTGTCACAGATAGCGAAATACATTTTCCTCACCTCTTTTCCATTTAGTAAATCAAATTACCCTTTAAAAAAGGATTTTGTATTTAGACAGGTTGTCTTCATCTATTAAATTTTGTACGAAAATAAAAACCCTGTGCAGTAATATTCAGAAAGAATCAATCTGGAGGGGAGCAAATATTTTGTCATGACACTGTAATTACAGAAAAAGCACTATCTGAGCTCCTTATCGTCCTAGCTTATCTTTCCTAGAACTCCTTGAGTCGAAGGAAGGAAGCGGTACATTAGAGACTGGAGGGTAACCCATGCAGACATGGACATGCAAACGTCTGGCTGGGAAATTGAACCCGAGCTTTTCTTGCAGTGAGGTGAAAATCACCAGTCTAGAATTCAGAACAAGCAGACAAGACAATTTGGGTATTAAAAACCTGTACTGAATTAAAACAAAAGTATACTTAGTGATAATAAAGCTCTAGAGAACCATTTAGGAACTGAATTGTGCTACCTAGTCCTAATCCTCTCTAACAGTTACTAGGATAGTATTCTGTAGTGGGTTATTCAGTAATTCAGTTTACTTTCAGCTCCTGTTCTAAAAGATTAAATGGAGCAAATCCTTTTCCTCTTGTTTCTTTGGCATCACATCTTTTTAGGCATATTTCCAGTAGGCCTCCACAACCTCCAAGATAATTCTTAATTACGCAGAATAAACCTGTATATTGATCATATTTATTTATGCCTAAGGAACATATAAGGAACAATTTCACTGCACTGACAATTACAGAAAACGGACTCTCACTAAAGGTTTACAAAGTACTACTCTGCAATATGTTACTCAACCTGTGCTTACTTAAAGAAAAACGCCCTGACATAGAAATCGTAAGTGGTACAGAGGTGAACAAGGTGGGGAAAATGTAGAGTACAAGTCACAGATAAGACTGTTTAAGTCCCTCTGATAATGATCACGCTTTTTATTCATCATGACTAGGTTTTTCACAATGTTGCACAAAAGCCAAAACATTCCTGTGCAAATGTCAGTGTAACAGCAAGTGCTTTTTGTGGCACTGTGGAATCAATGTCATCATGCTGAAATAATGTCAGCCCAAAACACAAAGACTATCCAAACAATGCCTTACATTCCTGAATCTTTTGCAAATTACATTTTACCATACTAGTAAAGACTAATTATGATGGCAATGCAAGTAATACACAGATAAATGGGAGTCACCCCAAAAAAACCCTTATTTTTTACCCCCCAAACTGTCAAATATAAAAAGCCTTAAAAGGTTTTCATTAGCTCAAAGTGGGCAATGACTGTTCACCTCAAGCGAGACACACCAATCTATGTTTGCTCGCAATTGCCCAACCTTCCTAGTCAATAGTTTTAGATGTGTGCACACCCGTATGAACGTGTTCAGAACGGAAACTCGGTTATACATAGGTTGACAGCAAACACCTACATATGGAATTTTCTGATATTACATGGGAACATTTATACATTTTTGCATTTAAAAACCATGAAATCTGACTCACATGCCTCTATGTGAATGATGAAAAGAGCACTACAAGAGTATTACAGCTTCTGCACATGTACGCAGGAGAAATTACTCATTTATCAACACCCATTCCCTTAAAAACAAGACATCTACAGACATGGTCTCTATATATTTTGTCTTCAGCATTTTGTGGTAAATATGGGTACATTTGTTTTTATTCTGCGCTATTTTGACTCACAACATCATGAAATGTTCCACTATAGGTTTTAAATATTTATATATTTAGGCCAAAACCTTCTCAAAATTATTTCAGACAACAGGCAGCTCATTTATTACCGTTCCATTAACACGTTTCTGAGGCCTTAAACACTTTGGTTTGGTTCCTGTCACCATCACTGTGAACTTTTGAAAATCTGGTGGAATTGCCC
>CM067485.1:12333107-12359883 GCA_034552555.1 Semaprochilodus insignis | reverse complement strand
ACATACATACATAAGTTAGCTATATCAATCATGCAAAATAAATAATACCGTGTTTGGGAGTTCTGTGTCTTCTTTGATGGCTTTTGATCCTTTTTGGATCCTGAGCTCTTCTTCTCTGCTTGGACATCACTTTTCTGTTTTGTTTTGGCCTGATATTTTTTGACACGGGCAGGAGGTCTCTTTGAAGTGTCTGCCACATCCTGGCCTTTCGGCTGCACTCTGTCTTCCCCTGCTTTTCTGTGGGCAGTGGTCTTTGGATGACTGTCCGGCTCAGGGCTGCATTCATCTTCTAAAGCAGTGCTGTGCAGAGGGTTACCTGAAGAAAGAATTGCCAAATGTTTAAAGTTTTTACTTATAAACATTTTTATAATAGAACATCAGTTGTATTTATTTAGTTATATTTCATTTAATAGTTTACATAACAAAAGTGTTCCCTGCTGAAGAAAAAGTTTAACATGCCATGGGAAGAATACTGTTCTCCTTGAAGGAAACTGGCCTTCTCTATTAAGGACACATCCAGACATTCTGGTGACTGTACAGGATCCTCAGCAGGTTGCTGAGTCCTGTTCTGGAAATAGGAAAACAAATCTCACCTTCAGCAATGAATTCAGCCAGAAGACATGACAGTATGAACTCAGCTCAACCTATGACTGTAGCACACTTGTGGAAGTGTAGAACACTTTCTCAAACTACCTTAAATTAAAATAACCAGGGACTGATATGGGAACTGCCAGCTTGTGATCTCCTGTATAAACCTGATGCTGATGAAACAACAACATTACGCAAAATATTACATTAAAAAAAAAAAACATTCAAATACAGACACTTCAGACCAACAACACAGGACTGAAATCAGCGTCAGGACAAATCATTACGAACTAGCTTGAAAAGGTTTATCTGCCAACCTTGACTTCCTTTTGACGATCTTTCGGTGGCCTCGTCATCCGACTCATTTTCACTAACTAAACCAACATCAACAAAATCCCAGTTTTGTTATTAATTTCGTTTTTCTGTTATTAACTCAACTAGCGGCTGCCATTAGCAGCTGTTCCCTCAAGTGTTTCCCGCGAATTGTTTAGACTGTTTGGGTTATACTATATTTGTAAAGTGGGTGAGACATCAACAAAAAGGATTTATTGTTTAATAAATCTTTAGACTCGAGCTCAAGTTAATATATAACATCTCTTTTCAGATATAGTCTATATAAGTAAAATGAAAAAAATAAACAACAGTTTGAGTCGTAAATTGATGTGAACGGTGTAATGATTTTTCACGCACCCTCTTTTAAAAATGGAACCAACTCGTCTTTTTTCTACATATTCTGTGAGAGCTGTGCAGCAGCACACACAGGTAATTGTTGCCACCTGTTGGAATAAAAACGTTACTACACAGTGTTGTTATAACTCAGTTGGCATCGTATGTCAACGTTATGCTGTCCGGAAAATAACGGTGTGAAAAAAGGTTGTTTTAAGGTTGGAAACATGAAATAGTATTACAGATTAAAAAGGTCAGTACTGTATGTAGTTAGCATACGTACACATACAAAAATACGAATTTGTAAGAGGATTTGGGTCGTGCTTGAGTTGGGCATCTGTTCATTATCTGTGGTGTGACCACTTTATTTTAGTTTATTTCCCCCCCTGAGGTCCAGTTTTGATACACTTATGATGCTACATGCGTTGATAGCATCTCCAAAAGCACCTCTAATTAAGCTGTAAACGTTCAAAGTGTAGAGAAATGAAGGACTCTTTGTCTTCCTTTCGCTTTTCCAAAATGGAATATAGTCTAACAGACACCAGCGTTCGACTCTTTGGTGAGGAGCTAAAGATGCCTTTTAAAGATTACAGTTTTTGTGTCGTCTATTGACATCACATTTATAGTGCAATGGCCTTACTGTACCTTTAAGAATGACATAGGTAAATGACCTGTGTTCTGTTCTGATCGGCTGCTTTGTCTGCTGTCTCGTTAAACAAGCAATCTTGGCTAAAACACTCTTTATAAAAAACATAAATGGGCAGAACTAAATCGCCTATTTTGAAATATGTAAATATATTTATTTGTGACATCACAAAACCACTGAATTCAGAACAGGCTGTTTTGTGCTAGTGTTCATATACAGAGGACCGAGGAGTAAATAGATAGAAATTATTTTCTATGTTATGATTCATGACACATGGCCCTTTAAATGACACGGAATAAACACCATTTGACCCGACAATGTTCAAACCGGTACTCTGTTATGTGCCCTGTGCTCCGCTAGGGGCCAGTAATGCGCCCCGCAGCGTGGACCTCGCTCCACCGTATAAAAGAAGAAAAGCGCGACCTGTCAAAGGGACGACTTTTTTTTTTGGACCACTTTCACAAAATACCACTTCGGCCCGTCAGTCCAGGTAATTAAAGCCACATGTAGTTTAAACCTGCATTGTCACAAAATTAATTTACGCATTTTGTAATGAACGTCTGAGGCGGAAAAGAGGTCGTCACTTGCGAGTCACGACACGTCTATGGCCCGAACATGCCGCCTGCTGGAGCCTCAGCCAATGTCAGCGCAGCGCTGCTAAGCTAGCTAGCTAGTTAGCATCTGTCATGAAGAATTGTGCGCTGTTAAGGACTAGCTAGACCCTTCTGACATCAGGTGACCATGTAGTAATTAGCTGGATGGGCAAATATGTGCGACCACGGTATGTATGTATGTATGTGATAGCGGAGGAGCAGCCTAACTGCCCACCTAGCTAATGTTAGCATAACGTAATGCCTTCCAGTTTAGGCTAGAAATGTGCTACTTTTCAGTTTCCAACATTACGCGGTAAAAATGTAATGTAGGATGTTTATAGTACGTTTTCAGTGCTTTAACATGTGCAGGTTTGATAACCACCCAGTTGCCTGATAAGATCATCATTGTTGGAGTTATCAATGTCATGCAGGCTAACTGGCTAGTTTTACAAATCAAGGGCACTGCCCATCTAACTGTACTCTGCTGTCATCTGTGTTCGCAAGCAAGTTTTCTTTTACAGAGCAGGTGCTTAACTAGCTGCTTATAATAAAACTATCTTAGCGATCTTAACACACTTAGTGTGGGCGTTACCTCTGGAGATCCTACAATCACGAATTCTGCTCTCTGGAAAACGATACACACTAAAAACCAGTGCGTAGACAATTTATCAAAGATCTTGGGTACCAGGTCTGTGTGTGGGTCTGATAATGTCTTATAAAGGTAGATAACTAATGATATGAGAACTGGAAACTACAGGAAGTGATTTTGCTTTTAATGTTGTACTTAAAGTTTCATTTGAGAGCAGGTTATTTCCTCATGTGAGAATGATGATCTACTATCCCCTTTATGGTCACTGATCACTCCCACTAGGTTTCTGGCAAATCTATCTGTCATATGTGCTGTGAAAGATAGATGTGGACAGAGTTAGAGCGGGACAGTATGACAGTATTTAGTGTATCACAGCAGGCCTTGATGCACTTTTCTGAGTAGATCATGGATACTGTCTTAAACCACTTCCCAACTGCTTGTTTGATGAAATAAATATGTAATTGGAGATTAGTGTAGCATATGAAGTATAATGTTGAATAGAGATTACTACATTTGTTGTTCTGGTAGTATTTTTGTTTTATCTTTATGTCAAGGTAAAATTCATTATTGTGTATGCAGTATGCTGGCCAGTTAACTTGCATAAGACAAACCTGTAGCTTGTATAAAGTGTTGGTCAGTTTGTTTGATATATTGCTGCAGTGCTTCTAACGGTAATGAACCTCCTCTGCTTCCTATGCTTCACATTTTTCAGCTCCATTCTGTAATGTCATTTGATTCTATGACCTACAGTCCCAAGTTCTGGAGTGTGCACTGGCCCTGTAGTTATGTAACAAGTCTTATCGCTAGAGTTGAAACAAGTATAGACCTGTGCATTTAAAAAAAAAAACAAAAAAAAAAGTTTATGCCTTGATATGATATCTGTCCCAAAAGCTGCTGAATTATTTCTTATTAGTTATTTTTAAATGAATTAAATTTCTGGTTTTGAAATCCAGTTCTGTTGTATGTGTTCATGTTCATGAAGCAGCGCTTGCAGTATTCACTTCCATGTTATTCATTAGCCACAGGCAATTCAAGTTTGTCACAGGCTAGTCACGTTGTCCTTGGCACTGGGATGCTGAAGATATTTAGTTATTAGTTTTGAAATAGTGATTTTTTTTTTTTCTTAATATGCTCTTCAAATTCATCCTCATACAGGTTGAAATACAGTTGAAGGGCGTTCATATGGATGTGGGTTGCCACCGCACCAGCAAGCTACATTCCTGATTTCCCATGGGGGTGGTCACCACCATGGACCCTGAATCAGCCCGGCAACCCCAGGCCCCACAACCGCCGCAAGGCAAGCTAAGTAAAAGCGGGCCTGTCTTTGCTGCTGGCCAAGGGACCGGTCTCAGGCCTCGAGGGAAACACTACGTATGTGGCTCTGTAGCTGCCTTCACCAACATCATAATCACTTTCCCCATCCAGAAGGTGCTGTTCCGGCAGCAGCTACATGGCGTGCGGGCCACGGAAGCTATGCGGCAACTGCAGCACGAGGGCTTGCGCAACTTGTATCGTGGCCTCTTGCCTCCACTGTTGCAGAAGACCACCACGGTGGCCATCATGTTTGGCCTTTATGAGGACTTCTCCCGCTTGCTCCTGCGGCATGCCCGTGCCAAAGGGGCACCTGAACTGCTGACCCGTAGCGTTGCAGCAGCTCTGGCTGGCACGGCTGAGGCCGCTCTGACGCCATTTGAGAGGGTGCAAACGCTGCTGCAGGACCACCGTCACAACGGGCGCTTCCACAACACAGCCCACGCCTTCCGGACTCTGCTGCGTGACCATGGAGTGAAGGAGTGCTACCGCGGCCTGGTACCTGTGCTGTTACGCAATGGACCCAGCAATGTGCTCTTCTTTGGCTTGCGTGGGCCCATCAAGCAGCGTCTGCCTGAGGCCCACACCAGGACAACTCACATGCTGAATGACTTTGTGTGTGGTGGGCTACTGGGCGCAGCGCTGGGAATCATGTTCTACCCGCTGAATGTGGTGAAGTCGCGAGCACAGGCGCAGGTGGGTGGAGAATTTGTGCCCTGTTTGCGGGTGCTGGGCACTGTGTGGAGGGAAAGGGGTGGGAGCGTGGCCTTGCTGTTCCGTGGAGCCACGCTCAACTATCACCGCTCTCTGCTCTCCTGGGGCATCATCAACTCTACTTACGAACTCCTGCTCAAAGTCGTCTGAGGGGTGGGGTGGACGGATGATGGGACGGGCGCACTTGAGGATGCTTGCCATCTGAGCAAGTATTTCACAGAGCAAGGACGATGTTTCACAAAGCAGGATTTCTCAGTTAGCCAGCTAACTCGAGCCCAAAGTCCAATAAGAGAAGTGCAAAGGAATGTTCTTATTGGATAGTCCTGGGCCTGTTGAGCTTGAGAGATACAGCTTTACTGAGAAAACCCACTATGTGAAATGCCTGCTAGGATTTGTCAATGACATGGATAACTAAGCCAAAAGTGAGAAATGTCCCATAGCAATTACAGCTAAGTCTATGGGAACCACATGATCTTTAGGCCTAACTTATCTGGCTAAGTGACAATTCCTGCTTTATGGAATATGCGTCCTCAGCCTGAGCTGAGAATCTATTATTCTTTACCACAGCACAGTCTTTGTTTGACATCTAGGACACTGCCATTTCCTTTTGTATTCATGAACATGTTGAGCTGCACTTCATAAAAGATCATAAAAGAACTGCTAGTATTATGTTTCCTGAATGTTCTACTCATACCTGGCAAAAAAAAGTGCTGCAAACCAGTATTGACCCTTGTTTGTCTTTGTTGGGAATTGGTCTGTGAGGCCTAGATATAGGATTTGATACCAATATGTTACAAGGCTGAACACTGTTTTTGTCCCAGAGCATTGTGAAGAGGTAGTCCATTGTTTATTGTGTCAATGCCTAATAAAACACACAAAATGGTACCTGGACCATACCATATTGTTGTTCAGTCCATTCTGCAGTGCTCTGCTCATTTTTACATTGTTAAAAGAAAAAAAATCCAAAAATAAAAGCAGCTGGGACTTGTATTTAGCCATAGCAGAGAATGTGGATGGCTGTAATTTTACTTAAAGAGAAGAGGACAGGTGTCGCCTCTATTTGCCATGTTGCTGTGTCAGTCAGGCAGGCAGGCATCTGAGTTCTTATGGCAGTTGGAATCTTGGAGTGCTTGGGTGACATGGCCAGTAATTTATCCCATCTTGGTGGGACTGACAGTGTGGTAGAACAAATCCTTATACGCTGTGGTTTGACTATTAATCGGAAGGGAAATCAGCAATAGTATGTACTTGTGTGTAAAATACTGATGGTGATGGAAAGTAGATTAAACGGGATAAATAAATGTCCTCTATAGAAGTGTATGGCAATGGTAACAGTGGTATCTTGAAACTTGCGAGTGGAAAGTAAAAATCTTACTTGTGCCTTTAGTTTACTTTGTGGTGTAACAGATTACGGCACATGTGTGGACCATCAGATGTAAAAGGTTCTTAAGTCATTGCTTGTCACTTGGATGAAATCCAGGTTTGCTCATTTTTTTATTATTATTATTATTAATTTGGCGTGTGTGTTTTGTGATTGAGCGTGAAACTTCCCTGTTATTGTAAGTGGAAAGTAAATGATGAACTATTATACAGCTTTCTTATACTTTTGTCTGAGCTTTCTGTCCCTTGAGTTTAGTCAGAATTAGTGTGACTTTTTCTAAGGGTGGATCTAAGCATGTATATAACTTTAATCACATACTACACTTATAGGTCTGGCTAAGTGGGTTTAACAGTGCATTGTGAAACTGTGATATGATAATGCAAAACTGACCATGTGCACCATGGAGCTTGGACATTCTTGTTATGCTACCATCTATTGCAAGTACATTGTTTAAACACCAGTGTTTGCAAACGATTAACATTAAACAACTCCCAATAAACAACTTGCTCAATCACTCATCCAGACCCCCAGCTCTATGGCCATTAATAAGCTTTGCAATATCATTAGTCATCAGGCTTTTTTTTTTCTTTCTTTTTTTCCCCCAAATTTGCTTGCTTTGCATTACTTGCAAAACGTCCTGAGAATCCTGAATCATGGATCCAGTATCATCAATTGAATTGTGCATCATCACACCCCAGACCCCTGTATCTAACAAGCCTAGTCATTTGAGGTGAAAATGGGAAAAGCCCCTTCCACTTCTCTAACCACTACGCTCCAGCAGGATGCATCTAGCCTTTTAGATCGTTGATATTGATTTCCATAAAAGACAGCAAAGAGCCCCTTGTCCCTCATGCTAACCTTCTAATGAAACAAACACCTGCAATGTTTATGCAAATGCAGAAACATAGTTGTGTCATTTGAGTATAGGATAGTGTGTGACAGAAGCTTTGCCCTCTTTACCCTGGGAGGATCCACCCAGATGCCTAGCGTTGATTGTTAGCAGTGGTTTCCAGACAGCAAATGAGAGACACTTGGGGGCAATATGCTTTTGTTTTTTTTCCCCATTTGGATAATGTATTGGAATTTGTGCTATTGCATTACTAACCATCACCGTTTCCTCTGTTCAGTATTTCTTTTCCCACACAGCTTCTTGGCTCTAGTGACACGCTTTTTATACTCCCTCTACATAACCTCTGCTGACATAATGGGCTCAATTATTGAGCTTGAGTGCTTAGCAAGCTTGACGTTGTGCCTCTGTGGAGGCCTTCAGCTTTGCCAGAGTGCGTACAGTAGCCGGATGGAGGACATCAGTGGAAAATACAGGGGACTTAAAAAGCCTTATAGGAAAATATGAAATGTTACAGACTGTAAGCTTTAGCAGGATTGTGTTTCTGTACACCTGGAATTCTGGTTTCTCAGGTTTTCCTGAAACGCACCGTTAGAATTGTGTTTGCAGTATATGCAAAGCCGAAATCAAGCCTTTCCCAAAGCACTAAATCTACAGCAGTAGGCCATAGAGAAAAAGATTATTCACTCTATTATTAGTTTATTGCTAAAAGGATTTCCTTGTTTACGACTTGCCTGGCTGAGGGAAGAGCAAAGCTTAACCCAATTTTTTAAATGATCGCCAACCCCAATAAACCCTGCTTGATTCACAACTCAATCAGGAAGCTTTTCCTTCGGCCAGATAGCGCCATCATGAGCAGAAGCGGGTCTGCATGGAGTTTGTATTGCTGAATGGCACACTTCTCAAATATTTACCCAGACTTTACTGTCTCATTTGCCATTACTCATGCTGTGCTAGGCATGATGCCACTCAGAATGTTTGTCCTGCAAGGTTACTGTCCTGTCTGGACATGTTGACAGAAGATATTGATGGGGAAATAAATTTCAGATGGCTTGCCATACAAGTGATATTTATTACAGCATCAAATCATTCAGTTTTCAATAAATTATTTCCAGTCTTAACAGTTTCTAATTAGATGAAACGTGTCAGGATAGGCCAGCACGTTAGATGTGCTCACACAGGTGTATGCCATAATTTGTGCGTCCCTGGTGAAAAAGTACTGTACACATCCACATAACACACATCTGTGCATTTTGAAGGTGCCATAGAATGCATTTCTTACAGGTTGCTTTTGGGGTTGTGATTCTAGTAAAGGTGGATCCGTTCCTCTCTTCAGTGTCTTCAGTGTTAAACACTGACGGAGGTTTGAGAAAGTGTCCAGAGTGAAATGTACAGAGCAAACAAACAACTTTAAAATAAATATGTCCAGGATCTTGTTTAAGATTGTGCGTGCTGCAGTTGGCTTCCCATTCGCCAGCTTATTCGCCTTAAATGGTGCCGCAATTACACTATACAGGCTGCAGTATTTAAGGTGGAACTAAACATTCTATTGAGAAGCTGGCAACAAGGTATAAAGATGAACATCAGTCATGTCTGCTGACAGTTTGGTACTTTAGGAAAGGTTTAAAAAGTGCAAACATTCCCTTCACAGCCTGGAACTGTAGATTTCTCCATATAGTCCAAGTTTGGGGGGTGTAAATAATAATGAGACTGTTATGTAACAGTTTAGGATTTTGAAATAGGCCCATTTTACCATCCTGTTTTCCAAATGTGGGATTTGTATTCGAAGGAGGTCTGGGGCCATTTAAGCTTTTGCATATGGCTGTATATACAGTATAATGCCCTTTAATGAAGAATGCCAAGAAAAGCACCAATAATGTAATAGAGAAAAGCTCACATTAAAAAAAACCTTAGCATTAAAGTGTAGCCTTCTTCCCACTGGTGAAATACGCCAGATTAGACCGGATGTGACAGCTAGTGGGTGGGCAGATCCACCTTAATCTAATCACTCGCTTGGTCTGAACTGCAAAGGATTTTAACAGCATTTAATCCCAGTCTTAGTCTGTAATGACCCACCGCCAATATGCTCGCACAGAAATGGGAGTGATGATGATGTTGGTATGAAAACCATTTTGTGGACAAGTAATGAATGTAATGGACCTTTAAATATATGAACAAATAGGAAATGAACAAAATGCGAAAGAGCTTCTGCCTCACTATTCATCAGAAGCTCTTCAGCACATTTGTTTAAAGCCGGGGAAGAAAAAAAAAAAACAACACACAGGAAGCAACAGTTCAAGAACAGGTTCCATTCAAATTCATCCTTTAATTATTGACACAGTAGAAGGAATGCAAAACAATGACAGGATTGTCCCTTCTTTTTATCTCCTTACTTTACACTTCAGTCAATTTCTCATTTTTCAAATCTAGTCAGGCTTTATGTGCACTCTGAATACAAGCTATACGCATTCACATTGTCATTTCCTCTTCGTTTGCTACAATTAGACAACGCATCTCATCTCTTCAACACCAATAGCTCCAGGACATTTAAGCTTGTCCTCCTTCAGGTAGTTGGATAAGAGACTTTTCTGACAGTGTAGAGATAAGTGCCATAACTTGTGCTGACGTGCTACAAAATTATAAAACATCAACTGATCATTTCACCACAAATTCAGTGTTAAATTTGTATAAGAAAACTTCCAAAACTTCCTTCTTCAATTATTTCTGCATGTTCTCCTCTGTTCTTATGACCTGTTGCCTAAAACACAACATCGCAACATCTGACTTGATTATTAGATACGCTGTCTGGGCTGTGTCTGTGTGTGCGTGTGTGTGTGTGTGTGTGTGAGAGAAAGAGAGAGACAGTACTGTCGCCATCTGGAAGCTCCTCTCTAATGTAATGAACTCAGTTAAGCGCTGAAAATGGTTCATGTCATACTAGATCAATGAGCCTTAAGGAGCAGGTCACATTATCTGGCCAGCATCATTCAGAGCTCGCAATACCTCCTTTGCACTAGAACCAGGCCCCCCTCACACTGATCCAAACCTCAAGAACCTTACCTAATATATAGAGCTGTGCAAACATCAGAGACCACCCTTCATTTGTGGATTAGCCATGAATTACAAATTATTCATTTGTCAAGGAAAGAAGCAACCCCAAAACTCCATACAACTTTCTTCAGTATTAAGCATGTCCACACTTTGCCCTCATTACAGCGTCCATTCTTTGCAGGAGAGCTGCTTCTAGTTTTTTAGTCTCTGTACGGATATTTTTCCACACCTTCAGTCTTCAAAGTTGGTTGAATTTTCTGCTTTTCCAAGTTATTCCAAAAAACTGCAATGCAGAGATCTGGACAGTCCACAGTCCACTCCTCTCTCAAAGGTGAAAGTGCTGTCTACCAAATCTTGCACTGCTGTTAGGACTCCTAGTTCTTCATGCCTATTTCTTCGTTTCCCCCCTCGTTTATTTTCATTTAACTTCACCTCTCCTTTATCTTAAATTGAATCTTTCCAGAAGTATGAATAACCTGTTCGTGATGCCAATTTTGACTTAAAAACATCAATGAAGGATGGTCTCTGACTCTGACTGCTCAAATGCTGTATGCTATCAATGACCAATCTGCTCTCAAACCGTCAGACTTCTAATACCATGAATTTAAACATACTTAATACAACCAAATATAAAGTACTGATTGAATTTGGGGTTGTCTAAAACGTGTTGTAGATGGTAGCAGAATTAGAAGAAGATCCTTGGCAACCTTTTCCCCTCTAATCAGTAGAAGGCAAACTGGGATTTGTGTTGCAATTGCATAATTAATGAAATTTGACCTTGATCCAGGATATTTTTTTTTTTTTAAAAACCCTTCCAGATCAGGAATAAGGCTTAGGTTTTTTTTTTTAAGGGAAGCCCTCGTATCAAAACTAAATTAATATTATTATTAGTGATCAATAACAGTTTAAACAGTTTTGATCAGATATATAAAATACTCAACATAAGAAAGAATGATATGTGGAAAACTTCAGCTATGAATCGGTGACACTTGCATAGTAATGAAATAAAGACAAGTGAAAATACCGTAGGTCAACTAGTGTTATTCAGTTAGTCAGTTAGAGTGTTATGAGTGAATGGTGATGACTTCATTATGAAAAAAAGCACCTCTTTTGTGCTGTAACGTCTTTGGATAAAACAGATCGCTACCATTAACAGTCAACTAATTGGCTAATATAAAAACTAACTAATGTTCACACCGACATACAGATATAAAATTCAAAACGATCACATTTCTATTGCCACCCTGCTGCTGACATATTCCACTCTTATCCATCTTTCGAAATGATGAAATACTGCGCTCTGTTGTTTACTGAGTGTTTTCTTTTATCTCTCCTAGCATCTATTATATGTACATGTGGTCAAGAGGAAGAGGAGGGTTGGCATCTGCTTTGTCCTTCTAATTAAGTACCATGCCTAAACCATTGAGGAGCAGCACAACAAAACTAAAACAAAAACAAACAGGACATCCTAATACTGTCCATTTCTTTCAGGTCTCCATGGTTAGTGGACTAAGAGGTAGGAATTTACATAGACCAAAAAAAAAAAAAGGTATAGGTTAGAATCCACGGTGCACACACATAGTATGTAAAAATAAATAAGTCCTCAAATACTGTACATACTTGAAGATATAAGGAACTGTTTGAAAATAGCTACTGTATATATCAATAAATGCATAACCCATGTAAGTTCATAAGGAGGACTTGGCAAGACCAACACTTCTAGAGGACAAAAGTTCTACTTTTAGGTAGACTTATTTGCTTGTTAGTGTGTAGTGTATATGTGTCTGTGGTATACGGCACTTACGTTCATTTCATGTGTGCCAGCACACATTCATAGTCTTTAAATGCAAAGAGAGGGACCACCCATCTCTTTTGCTGAGTTCTCTGCTCAGTTTCAAGCAGAACGTCAGTTCAGTTCAGAAGTTCAGAGGTAAGTGTCTATTGTCTGTCTCTGGGGTATGTGTTCTGAAGAGCTGTGTAAGTGAAAAGACTGTGGAGATTAGAACCGTGCACTGTCTGGCCAACAACCTGACGCCCTCCGCCTCTTGGGCTGTTTCCACAGCCGTCACAAACTCCTTGTAAAGACAGACAATCTCCTGAAGCTTTCTTAGGGCCTCGGCTCCGTCAATATCACCATGGCAACCTCCACAGTCTGAACAGGAAACCTGTAAGCAAGCTGCTGACAGATGGACTAGTGCTCCGAAGCTGTTGCCTAGAGAGAGGAGGGCATCATCCGGTGCCCAGCCGACTCGCGTTGCACGCTGGCATCCTGACGCCAACCTCCGTGCCTCAGCCTGCACCAGGCAGCGCTCTGTTTCTGAAAAGGAGTGCCCGTTAATGCCTTTTTCACACTGCCCCTTGTGGCATGGAGGATTTATTGCAGTCTCTCCATTCTTAAGCACCAGCAGAAGCTCATCTATGTCTCTGTGCAGAGAAACATAGCCCCCTTTAAGCCCTGTACCTTTTGGGCCTGTTAGGTACCGTCTGCCCTGGAGGTCCCGCAGTGGATCCTCGACCAAACTACGTCCCAGGGGTCGAGGCTCGAGTGGCCGGGGAGGGGTGAGAAGGGGACTGAGTTCTGAGGATGTCGAGAGGGGGCGAGGCGAGTCTCTGAGCAGGGACAGGATGTTTGGAGAAGGGGCGCAAAGAGAGGAAGGTGCATTGGAGGTCTGGGGTGGTTTGCTGCTCCGTTTCTGACGGGAGAACTCGTACACAGTCAAGTCGTCATCAAAGCCACATACATCCTCCACATCCCCGCTAAAGCAGTTGGCATAAACGGTATGGCAGCCGCATGCTTCACGATGAGGTGTGCTGGTGCTTGATGGAGGAGAGGGTCTTTCCAGGCTATCCTCGCCATTATTGTTTTGTGACTGTGGTTGTTCAGACTTGCATGTTCCCAAGTGCGACAAGAGCTCAACAGAGTCCCGCAAGCCATTCTTCCATTCTGGAAGATCAGACAATGAAGTTTTTACGTTGGTATCTTTCACTAGTGAGGTCACTTCTTGTGGCCCATCTTTGAGTTTCACAACAACAACTTCAGCATCTTTCTCTTTCCAGTCATTCAAAGAAGGTACTGAAGTAGCCTTTGGTGATTCCTTCTTAGATTCCTTGTGGTCACCTGCATCCGTCGATGCAGCTGCCGATTTATCTCCACTGAGTGCTACTGTACCCAAAATTTCCTGGGATCGGCTAAGATACCAAGGCATATCTTGGATCTTTCCTCGTAGTGCTGAAGCAGACAGGCGTCCAGAAGAATTTCTGTTAGTGAAGCTCATCCCGATCCCAAATGGATCTTTAGGGTCCATGCTTATTGACCCTCTGATGGCTACAGAAGGCGATGGAGCTGGGGTGGAAGTAGGGGTTGGAGTAGTTGATGCACTAGTCCCTTTGACAGTAATGTTCTCAGTCTTTATTTCACTTCTAAGATTCTCGTGGCTCAGAGAAACACCCTTACTCAGAATAGGGGCTGGAGTTGCCCCATTACGCTGGGACCAGGGGTGCAAGGAAAGCCCATTCGGAGGCACATGGTTTTTGCCTTCAGGTTTTAGAGCAGATGCAATATTTGAAACTGACGATGGTTGAGAAACAATAGATGTGGGTTTTGGAGGTACTGGAGGTTTGGCAGAAACAGATGACAACTTATGGTCTTCTGTATTGGTTTGGGGAAAAGGCAGTGATTGGTTTTCTGTTTTCTCTGTTTTGACAGTTTCATCTTTCACGTCCTCTGGAGTCTCTGTCTGTTTAATGACACCGTGGGAATCGGTGGTTTTAATATGTTCAGGGTAGACAGCAGCATGATTGGAAATTTGGTCTTGCTGCTTGGATCCATTCAAAAGTACAGGATCCATTGTGGATGTTGGCTGAGATTTAACTTGCCGCACTGCCTTGATTAAGGGGGAAGATAGTGGTGGCCCAGCTGTAGTAACAGGCTTAAACTCCATAGTGTCTGGCTCCATCTCTAAAAGCTCAGAGGACAGTTGAGCATTGCGGCCAGGAATATCTCCGTTACACCGCTGACCCTGTTCGGAAATGTGATTATCCATGACAGGCTTAGATTCAAGCAGGGTTTGTTGAGGGAGCAGAGTCAGGGAAGGCTGATGAACCTCCAACTCCTGGTTACCATGAACAGTTGCCTCAGGTGTGAGATGAATAGGGAGAGAAGGTTTCTTCTTCAGGTGGTTTCTACTTGGTGATGTATTGTGTTGTTTGTCCTCTCTACTCCGCATGTCTCCTTGTGCTGCTGTCTCCTCTACACTGATCTTGACATCATTCATTCTTAGACCAGGCCCCTTGCTACTCACATTTGTGTCTTTGTCTGCAAGAGATTGAGAAAGTAACATTAGAAAATAGGAGCTATCAGAGATATTACAAAATATGACTAGACTGAAAAGAGCTGAAATTGTGTGTATATGTTTGTGTGTTAGCGTGTATGGCAAACTTTTGGGAGTAAGTTAGAGAGAGACGAGGGGGATCTGCTAAATTGCATATTGTGACACCAATGGCAATGGCATTTACTCTCACTTTAAATTCACTACTACAGTAAATCTACTGTCACCTTAAATCCCTGTTACCTTAAGTTCAGCGCCACCTTAAATCTCCTGAAACTTTAAATACAGTGCTGCCTTAAATTAACTGCCTTCTTAAATCCCCTTCTACCATAAGTTCACTGCTACCTTAACTCCACTGCAACCTCAAATCCACTGCCACCTTAAATGCACTGTTAGCATAAATCCAATGCATAAATTCATAGCATAAATTCAAGGGCACATTCACTGCTACCTTTAATCCCCTACTACCTTAATTACACAGATACCTTGAATTTATTGCCACCTTAACTTCACTTAAATCCACCGATATCCTAAATCTCATGCTACTTTTAATACAGTGCTACCTTAAATCTACTGCCACCATAGGTTCATGGTTATCTTAAATTCGCTTTCACCTTAAATTATCTGCCATCTTAAATTAACTGCTACCTTAAATTCACAATCTTTAATTATTACTGCTACCTTAAATCCACTGCTATCTTAAATCTCCTGCTTCCTGCCAGGTTTTCTTTCATTAATTACAAATAAAGATGCCACTGGAACTTTGACTGTAAACAGATTTAAGGGTCAAGAGAGACAAAAATGCTTTAATGAATCGTGTTTTTATATGACAATCCTACTCCATTGACCCAATTCCCATTAAAAACCTCTGGGGAATGCTAAAGAGGAGAGTCCAAAGGAAAGGAACTAGGACCTTGAAGGACCTAGAGAGACGCTGTATTGGGGAGTTGTCTTAAATTTCTCGTTCTGTATTCTTCAGTCTCATCAAGCATTATGAAGGATTACTTACTGCTGTTATGTTGACCACAGGTGAGGTTCCATCATGTAGTAAAGGGCTAAATGGTACTGCATGTTATGTTTTTTTATTTATTTATTTTTATTCTTAATCTCATTCTTTATCTCTAATCAGGGTGAGCACATTAACCACAAAGACATTTTCTTAACTAACGTGTTTCATTATGGAGTTGACTGTGCATGCAAACATTTGTCATACATAAACATCCAAACATACTAGAAGGACTAGAGGAACCTCACTTACCTGCAGGATGTTCCAAGATAGGTGGTGTAAGACGATCCTGGGCATCAAAGAACTCATCTTCTGATTCTGTACCACTGTCTCTGAAGTCCTTTGATGTTTCAGGGGCCCTTGCAGACACTGTTCTTGGAGGTGGAGGAGGAGGAGGTGGTTTTACTCTGGCCAGTGGTCCCTTTGATTTTAGCTCCGCCTTATGCATAAGGCCAGGGTTCTTCCATTCTAGCATACATGCTGGATGGCTACGAATTCTTGTTAAGAGTGCTGGAACGTTGATGCCAGCTACCATAGCTTTTATGCTGTTGGTACTACCTGATGCTAAAATTGCCTCTAGGTCTGCAGGCACACCTAGAATGAGTCTGTCATTTCCATTTTCATCTGCAGCATCCTCATCCTCATCACTAAGAGCATCATCACTGGCTTCAGGTGGGCTGGGAAGGTAGTCAGCCATTTGGGAGAGTAAGCCTGGGTGCCTACTGTAGGGAAGGTCAGAAGGTCGCATTGGGGTGTCTATATCCCCCTTCTGATTCCGTTGTCCCGGCACCTCTAATAGGTATGGATGGTGCACGTCCAGGCTAGTACCAGTAGCCTGATCTGATTTGGGTATCTCCTCCAGAAAACTGTCCAAATGACTAGGCTCTGTAGTGGAAGCCCTGCTAATCTCCTCCAGAGCATTGAGGGAGTTACTAGACAGACTAGAGAAGCTGCTATTAACCCTTGGGTCAGTGTACCACCCCGTCTCCAGAAGAGCATCTACCCTTGCTGCATAGTCCTCATCTTCAGCAGAACCAGTTGTACTTGTCCCATCTAGACCACCTTCAACTGCTTTATCCCCTTCTTCTACATGGGTCACATAGACTTTTACTGTCTCTACCCTGGCCTCATGTGTATTTTCTTCAACCCTCTCATCATCTTTTCCATCATTTGTGTAAGTTGATGCTGTGTCTTCGGAGTGTTGCATGTCCAGGAGGTTGTCCATGGAGTAATCCTCCTCTGAGCTTTCATCTGAGTCACTGCCACAGCGGAATCCATAACCTAGGGAACACATTAATTATAGCATCAATGAAGTACAAAAATAAAACAACTAGACCATGTAAAAACACAGTTTCATTCAGTGACATATGAGGTATCTAAGATTAAAGTGCCTTGCATAAATACACCAAGAGAATGTTGATGCTAAAAGGGCCCCGATCATACAGTACTGCTTGGAAGTTTTAAAATTTAGTGAATTTCTACATGAATGTGACCTAAAATACACTACATGGACAAAAGTATTGGGACACAATACTTAATTATTGAATGTGTGGTGTTTAATTCAGTCCCATGGCCATACGTGTACAAAATCCAGTATCTGGCCATGCAGTTTGGTATCATCTAATGATCTGATACTCTCTTATACTGGTTGATGTCAGTGTTCATGAGTCCACCATCAGACAAAGTATGTATGTGTATATGGATGTATGGAAATGATAGGTTTATTTGGAATGATTGCATGGAGAAAGCCACTGCCCTCCAGGAAGAACACTACTGCCTGGATGTGTCAAGAACTACTTAAATCATGTCATGTGGACAGATAAGGTAAAAATGTATCTTTATGGCTTAAATGAGATGGGATGTTATATTTGTCAAAACCGAACACTACATTCCAGCATTTGAACCTTGTCCAGACTTTGAAACACAGTGGTGGAAAGTATTACAGTTAGGGGCTATATTGCTGCAACTGGACCAGGGCAGTTTGCTATCATTTTAATAGAGCTATGATTCTGGATTGCATCCAGAAATTCCACATGGGAATGTTTGGGCATCTATCTGTAAACAGAACCTCAACAGGTGGTGGGTCCTGCAGAAACACAGTCTACAAAGAAGAGGAAACTGTGCATTTTGGAGTGGATGAGTCAAAGTCCACACCTCAATCCAACTGAAAGGCGTGGCATTCATTCATGCACCAACATAAAAGAGTTGAAGCTGTTCTGTAAGAAATAATATATAAAGGCTTCTTCAAGTGAATGTGCAGGGGGTCAGCAAGAACCACTTGGTTAAATTCATTGCTGCTCATGGGGTTACACCAGGAGAAGTTCACATACTTTTGCCAACAAAGACATTTAAATGTTACATAGTCCTTGTACGGAAAACTAAACTACAAAAACTGTGATGCTACTAAAACCAAAAAATTTCCATACATGCGTGCATTTGGGCTATAGCATATTAGCCCCGCCCTTTCATGCTGAAGGTGTGTTTCAGCCTGGACCGAAAGACTTAATTGAGGCACAACACTGGGTAGCCTATCAGAACAGACATCTCAACAAAACCAGTTCACTGTTTAATTTTAAGTAATTAAGAGAGGGTGAAAATGGTCATGTCAAAATATTTTTATGGTAGATAAAACCTCAAACGTCATGAAGGTGGAACGCGGGAAAACAATAGGCCCTCTGAGAGTATGTAAAACAAATCATTGCTTTATTCTTTACCTTCGTCTAAAGGTATTCGGCGTATTTTAGGGCGAGGGCCCCAGCGGAACACGTTCATGTTAGGATCAACCAACAATCTACAGTAGCCGGCCAGCAGACAGGCCAAGTCCTTTGCAGCTACTGAATCCATTAGCAAGGCCAGTGGCTGCACAGAAGAGATAAAAAAAATAATGTCAATTAAAAAATTAAACAAAAAACAGGTTTGACATCTATGTATCTTAAAACATATGGTGCCTGTGAGGCATTCCTTTTAATTTCTGAATTAGAAATATTAATAATCTGATAATTCCATGTGCCTGATTATGTAAGAGAGCTCTTACTTACTTTAGGGTGTAAAGAAAAACTGTGTGTATACCCACCTGGATGTCATGCAGGTATATCTTTAGCATGCTGACTCTGTCAGACTCGGAGAGCACCTCTACGCGGGTGATGTAATGGAAGTCTATGATGGTGGATATCATGTTGAGCTTGTGGTTTAGGATCTGACTGATGCCATAACGTGCTCCCACCAGCAAACTCACCAATGACTCCCGGTCCTGCAGCTGAGACATAAGCACAAATACACACACTCAGTCACCATTAGCTTTGTTCATAATACACTCACTGGTCATTTAATTAGGTACTTTTACCTTGTATCAGCACAGAGTGTAATGCAGCACTGAGGCAATAAAGTAACACTACTAAGTCAGTGTCACTGGAGTGATGGTAATGACCCACACCCAGGAAATACCTGCTCTGTAAAAGTCCTGATGGGGTCTTGACCATTGAAGAGCAGAGTTAAGTAGGGCTAAAAAATGATGCAGAGAAACAGATGGGCTACAAGCTGTAACTGTAGAACTACAAAATGCCTCTATATGGTAAGCGGATTTACTAAACTGGACAGTGAGTGTACATACAAAAGACAATCCTGTTTCCAAAAAATGGTGGGATGCTGGGCAAAATGTAAATAAAAACAAAATGCAAATGCTATGCAAATCATTAAAACCCTACATTTAACTGAAAAAGTACAGATAAACATATTAAATGTAGAAACTGAGAAATGTTAGTTTTTTTAACAAATATCTTTATTAAATTTGACGCCTGACACACATTTCAAAAAGTTAGGGGGCAACAAACGACTGGCACAGTTGTGTAATACTAAATGAAAACAGCTAGTGCAGCATCTCTGGGTAACATATTTGTTCAGCTTGTACCTAATAAAATGGTCACTGACTGTTGCTGTCCTGACAAAACTTCCATCTCCAAATTCATAACTATAGGAAAAAAACCTTATTGGCTTCAACGTATTATGGTGTCCTGTTGCTGGCTAATTTGGGCGCGCATGCATGGGAGGTGTAGTTGAGCAGATTGACAAGCAGAGAGCCCCCTGGGAGAACACCGGACATGCAGTAAGAGCGACTTAAAACATGTAAATGGCGGGGTAGTGGTGCAGTGTTAGTGCCTACCATCGCTGTGGGTTGTACAACCTGCTTGCTTTCTCACTGCTGCCAAGTTCAATAAGAGCACTTGTTAAAAAGCACACCGCTTCCCGCTTCTTCTTTCTCCATGCTGGCACAACAGTATACTAATACAGCACAAGGGCAACTGGCATTTTCAAATGGTATTAAATATTAAAAGCAAACTAAAAAAAAAAAAAGGTTTTGATGTGACAGCGATGGTATTTTCAACGTATTATCTTTTGTGTAAGGATGAATACTCTGCAAGTAGAGCATGGGGTTATACCAGATGCTGAAAAGAAGGATTAAAATATTTCAGACAGTCTTTCTCCTTTACGATACACACTCTCAGGGGATTTGTCACACAAGGAATACATTGTACATGCTTTAATCGTGAAGGGTAGCAGAGAGGTGAGGATTATCAGAGAGGCTGAAGCCAGCAGACTTTTGTTTATTCTTTGAGTGGAAAGTAGCAGATGGAGGAGGCACACTCACCAGCATGGTGGCGTTGTAGGTTCTTCCACTATACGAAATCAGTTCTGCCATCTGAGTTAAATATGCCAACCTGGCCTGAGATGCAGAGATTACCTGAGAGACAGAGAGAGAAAGAGAGAGAAGGGGTCAGAAAGGGGCAAGAGAAGGATGATATAGTAAGAGTGACAGGAGATGACACTGACTGACGTAAAGAGTTCAACTTTTCACTACTAAAAAAATATGATGCTGACAAAGTTATGAAGGTTTTGTACAGACTTATTTATTACTGAATTTAAGCACTGAGCTATGCTAATTGCCTGCAATCAATGCAAACAATTTCATCTGATAACGGGCAGTCAAGGACTTAGCATTTGCAGCAGGAACACTGTAAAAATAGCAACTGTTGAGGCACCATTTTACCTTTTCAAAAGGTTTTAGAAAAATGGCATTAGTTCTAAAGTCGTTTGTTCATTCTTGTGAACCATCTGATCTCTTCTAAACAAAAAAGGTCAAACAGTTCATTCAAAAGCCATTTGTTCTACTTTGTTCTACTGGTTGAATTTTTATTCTTTGTTCATGTTGAAAAGGTAAACAAACAAACAAATAAATAACACACAAAAACATACTTTCTGGCGAGGCTCCAGCAGTGATTGGATCTTCTTCATGTGACCTGTGAGGGCTTTTCTCAGGTCTTTTTCTCTCATGTTCCTCAGTAAAGTAGGTGAAATAAAACTCTCCAAGCCAAACTCCTTACTGAAAGTAAAGACATTTTATCATTAGTTAAATAATATTTTAATGCTTTGTGTTTGTGTGTGTGTGTGTGTGTGTGTGTGTGTGTGTGTGTGTGTGTGTGTGTGTGTGTGTGTGATGACTCACGTGATGCTCTTGACAGATGTTCTGGTGGTTTGTCCGCAGCTGGCCATTCTTTCATGCATATGCAGCGCTGCCAGCCTTAAAGCCGTATTACACTTCATCTCTACTGCAAAGCGCTCCTGCAGCACGTCCCCTACACTCTATACACACACAGACACACACAAACACACAGACACACACAGTTAAATCTCAAATAAATAATACAATAATACAATTTCCACCACATAACAGTGCACACAAACTATCAACATTTATCGTTAATGAGTTAGCACTAATCAGCACTCATACTTTTATGTGCTTTTAACAATAGTTCAGAAAGAAAACTGCCAACGCACCTGATGGAAGAGGTATTCGAAGGCGACTGGGTCATCATGTAGCAAATCCACAGGGTCCCTAGGAATGAAACACACTCTGAACAGACATCTGTAATCATGCGAGTCCTTCTTCTGCACCACCTGAGGGAATAGCACACTTATTAGAGACTCCTGAATTAAAAGTACTTGTGATATAAATTTGCCCTCATTAAATAAATGTAACATTTCACTGCAGTGGCACTGATAAGACTACATGAGAGAGCCTTTAATGACATCTGACCTAAACATATATGAACATTTATAAAGGATTATTCAGTGTGAAAAATACCCCTTCGCTTTTGCGGGTATCCCATGTTGGCTGGCTACTCCAGCTTTGGCTAGCTGCTAACTCACTGATGGTAATGGCAACAAAATTTTTGGTTTAACAATTCTTCTCCTGGAAATGCTCTTTTCTAGTTTGCTAAAATGATCTTCCACACATTAATTAAGATTTTATGCATCTCTTTGTCTATGTCTTTAGTTGATTTTGTAAATTTTTATTTCCATCTCAGAAAGTGTAAATACATGTCTATATTAATTTTATAGTCGATGTCATGAAATCCTTTTGTGGGTGTCATGTAGCCTTCAGTGTGTTTTTTTCTACTATTTTATACAGATACTTATAAAAACACACAAAATACAGCCTTCAAGATGCAACCAGCGCTGTTTATGGCTGGGCAACATACTTTTTTTATCCATACTTTATCCATTATTTAAATAACAAAATGTCATATAGTGTTCAAAAGTCACTTTTCAAAGATCTCCAAAATAGTAACTTTGCAGAAACGGGCAAAAACATTCTCTACATTTAATGTAAGTTATTGTAAAGTGATTTGAGAGCATCTCTGCTGGTCCATTCATCATGAAATTTTAACACATGTAAAGAACAGCTGCTGTGTTCAAATGATACAGAAAATAAAACTGACAAAAATGGAGATACATGTCTTTCTTTGGACAATCAAAGACGATTAAGTCTATACACAAGTATATTTCTTAACAACTATGCAAATAATGTAGGGTAAGGGGAAAACTGTTTAATATGTATTTTTTCTTCTAACTATTTTAACATGGTAGTCTTTGATCAGTTAACTTTCTCACAACACTTACACAGTTACTTTGCTGTAATCCAGCAATGTAACTGTGTAAGTGTTTGTGAGAACGGACGATAAAGAAAGCTGCAATAGTGCATAGCGTGTATGTGCATGTGTATGAAAGACAGATGGAGAGATAATAAGCGTTACCTTCTGTATGAGCTCGTCTTCATGCAGTAACAGGAGTTTGGTGATGCTATATTGCTGTTCTAGCACTAAAGAGAAATGCTCAATAGAGCGAATCGACAGCTTCTCCTTCAGAGTCAGCACTATGTCCTACATGCACAAACACACACACACACACACACACACACACACACACACACACACACACACACACACACACACAAAACCACACATACACACAAAACCACACATACACACATACAACAAAGAGGGGTGAGAACAGATAATATTCATCTAATATAATCTCCACCTAAAGTCTTTACTTTCTGCAGTAGTAGCAAAAGCAATACCAAAGGATAAAAGTAATCGCATTTACAGTCACAAAGGAATTAGTGACAGGGGCAGAAGTGCTGAGTGCGAACCTTGACGGTGGTGGTTTTATCAAATTTGAAGGCTTTGGTCTGCCCGTTCTCCAGGTAGACCTTTAGCACATTGGGCAGGAAGAGAAGAGAGTTTCCCTGTGGACACACACAACAAGCATGAGTGGCAAGTGACAACATCTTAAATCTAGATCAGTTGTTCTCAAAGCTGTCTTTAGGGAGCCCCAGACGTCTGGGAGTCCCCAGGGGTCTGCTTTGAGGACCACTGATATAGTCAATGTATCTAATGTTTCTCTTTATGGGATTGTTGTAAGATAAGTACAGCATGATTTAACTAAATTCTAGATGCTTTTTTAACTTGTTTTAAGCAAATAACTCAACAAAATCAACACTGAACAGAGACCTGCCTTTTCGCGATACATTTGCATTTTCAAAAACAAAACAAAACAGAACAAAAAAAAAACAACACACACACACACCCTGCGGTAATCAGAAATGTTTCAAAGTAGATCTGTTTTATCCTCTGTAGATTTTTCTCTCAAATGTTACCAGACACTCTGAATAACAAGACACTTAAAAAGCTGAAATGTTAATATTACTACATCCATTCTGCCAGGAAATTGTAACAAGATATCATGATGACTAAACGTCATTTTCTTTGTATGTTATTGATGCAATAATCGAGGTGAAGTGAGGTTTCACTACGGCTAAGGGATACTGTTAGGCGTGGTTTTATGCCTGTAGTTTTTTTTGAGCAATGTAGTACTACCTGAGAAGCAATATGGTTTTTACCGAATTCAAATTATTTATGCAGTCATATGTGTGCATATTGAGTATTTTACAGCGGTTTAGAATGTGGCTCAGCCATGTCAGCTGTTACAAAAAGGACACTGTCTTGTAAGAAAAAAAAAACTTCTGTGAAATATATGGAAATATTGTGACGCATGGGCGTGCATCCTGTGATCTTTGGTGAGATAACTGTTTTCGGATGTAGAATTCTTTGTGTGCGGCTAAACCTGAGTGTGTCCGTTGACGACCACCTCCTCGGCAAAGCGCACTTTAACCGGATTTCTTCTCAGGCGAGCTCTCTTCTCTGCAGTCATGAAGGAGGACTTGGGGTTCTGAGAAAATCAAACATTCATTAACAAAATGTACACACACTCTCAATACCAACACAGTGACACAGAAACATGAGAAACGCAGAATGATCCACTCTCTAAGAGCACATTCTGCTAGGTGCACAGCTGCAAAGGATGTGGCATGGACTCACCAGCATATTTCGGAGGATCGTCATGGTAACCGAATCCTGGCACTCCCTGGGAACAGAGAGGTTATGGAAACATGTTACCCAGTGATCTCTGACCTCTGACTAAAGCTTGCTGCAATAACAGCTTATAAGTTTACTGCATGTCACAGTGTACATGATGGTTCCAATAAAACCTTGGCAGACTGTAGGTAATTTATGTGCCCCATGTCAGACATTTTGATAAAGATTCTCTTCTTCTCTGAACATTATAATACTATCATACCATAAAATGATGGCTTTTAATGGCAACTGACAGCATCTATACATAATAATTCAAATTGTATCAAACGTTTATCTTCAATTTCTCTTGGCACAGATTCTACAGAACTGTACTGGAGGGATGAAACACCTTTCTTCCAAAAGACCAGAATCAGGTTTATTGGCAAAGTATGTTGACACACACAAGGAATTTGGTTTATTTCCTCAATTGGTGTTTTGATGATGGTGGCAAAGAGCACTGTCTAAAACTCATAGCGTATAATTTATACTCCTTAAACTATTCAGTAACCCCCTGTGCACTGTGGATGAGTTCTTTGTCACCCTGGAAGAGACTGCTCATTTAAATGTTTCATTGCAGGATAAAGGTCAAATGGTCTGAATAATTTTGTATTGGTTTGCAGTGACTATGCCAGCAAAATATAGCACAGCATAACAGAGCCACTAGACACTCTCACTGTGGGGGTCAAGTATTCAGGCCTGTAATGTTTTCTTGGTGTATGCTGCACATGCACTTGTCCAATTGTTAAGACTATAGACAACGATGACTCATTTGACTGCATCAGTTTTTTACTGTAGACCAGTGCCAATGTTTTTTCACACCAGTGTGTGCGTTTCTCTTTGTAATGAAGGGCTTACGTGCTCAGTATTTGCTCTGCACCCAGTATGATTTAATATACAGATTTGAATACATTACTCGGGTGTCTGCAGGATGTTAGCATGCTTGCAGGTGCTTCTCTGTACATCACAAATAGATGTGACTGTAAAAGAAAAATGGAGAGACAGAAGATGATATTTCACCTGATCATGTGCTCAACATGCTCCGGAGACAGATCATCTATGGCTTTGTTATTCACTTTCAGAACTTGGTCACCAGGTAAGAGGCGGCCATCTGCTGGTCCTCCTGCAAAACACACACAAACACGGATGTTTAAGGTTCAATCTTCACTATAAGACGACTGAATCAATAAACTGTTGCTACACTCAACTGGCACTTTATTAGGAGCACCTACTCATTTATGCAATTTTCTAATCATCCAATAGTGAAGCCGCAATCCAGTGTAAAATACCATGTAGATATGGGCCAGATATGGGCCAACCAACAAAACCAAAAAAGTTTGATCTGACCATGGCATCATTGCTGGTGCCAGACAGTCTCGATTTTACTCACAATTTACTTAAAAACAATCAAGTGAGTGTAGGTTCTGCAAAGGAAATGCCTTGCTGATTTTGTGAATGGCCAGACTGGCTTGAGCTGACAGAAAGACTCTGGTATAATTTGTACAATTGTGGTGAGCAGACAAGCATCTCAGAATGCACAACATGTGGAACCTTGAAATGGATGGGCTACAACAGTAGAAGACCACTTCAGGTTCCACCTCTGTGTCTAACAGACAGCTAGGGATGCAGTGGGAACAGATGAAGACTGGAAAAACAAAGCCTGGCCTGATGAATCTGGACGTCATTTTCTTTGTATATTATTAAAGCAATAATCAAGGCGAAGTGAGGTTTCACAATGCAAAAGGCATCTCAAACTGGTTTCATGAACATGACAATGAATTCAAAGTTCTTTAGTGTTCTTTCTAGTCACCAGATCTGAATTCAACAGAACAGGTTTGGGGTGTGGTAGAATGGGAAATTCCCAGCCTAAAAGTGCACCTGAAAAATCTACAGGAACTGCATTATGCAATCATGTCAACATAAACCAGAATCTCAGAGGAATGTTTCTAACATATTCACTTTGGAATCTATGCCACAAAGAAGAGATCGTTTTAAGAGCAAAGAAAGACCTACCCAGTATTAGTGTTATTAGTGTTCCTAATAAACTGCATGGTGAGAGTATAAACACATGCATTATCAATTACAGTCTAAAAACGACACAGTAGCATAATGGCAATGCTGAAGAACATCACCGGTGTCCAAAACACAACTCCATGTTCCAATACAATGTAATTCTAGAGCGTTTCTGTTGTGCCATTCATGAGATTCATCAGAAAAATAGAGATAGACTTTTTTTTATTAGTTTTTTTTTTTATTATTATTAGTTATTATGAACAGCAACAATATGTACATATAGCAATTGATTG
>CM067485.1:12143107-12328107 GCA_034552555.1 Semaprochilodus insignis | reverse complement strand
CTGTCCCAAAACACATCTGGTCCACTTCTAGCACAAATACGGCAGAGTTGCCTACTTTTGGCTCAGGCATGGCCCCAATGTGGTGCATGTGTGGCCCACATCTTGCTACTGGGAGCGGTCCACCCATCTGCTGTCTGCCTTGCTGTAGCACTTGTTAAAGCTAACTGTTCTGTTCTTTACTCTTTCCGGAGTTCCGTTTGGCTCGAATGCTTGAAGCTGAATAAAAGCTGGGAAACGTTGGCGTGCTCCGGTGTGACTCTGTCACTGTGGAAGAATAGGGCGTTAAAGTTGTGTTTACCCCTTAGCCGTTGGCACTAGCCCTGGAGCTAAGTAAAAGTTCAGCAGCCTGAATTACTTCCACATTTTTGTCTACAACTCAGCACCGCTTGAGACAAGTGTGTCCCAAGTTAGGCACACAGTTTGCACAATGCGTGACTATTTTCTTGTACAATGCACTATGAGTTCATTATGAGTTTGCACTTTTCCAACTTGTGCTTCTTGACTAAATTCAATTGTGCTAAATTCAGCGGACCTATTGTGGTCATTACAGTCTTATCTGAGTTATTATATAACAAGTGTGTTTGCCCCTTAAGGTGTGACATATGACGTAAATGAGTGTACACATATTTCAACATTTCACAGAAGACAGCACTGTCAGCAGTGAGGTCACTGCACACTAGAAACCACTGAACCCAGCACAGATAATTAGTAAGCTGTGTGGCTGGCGGAGAGTGAAAGCTAATGCAACTGATTTGCAAACACAATGAAATAACAAAATAAACACAACATTCAGAGATTGGAGAAATTATTAGCACCTTGTACTGTAGAACAGCAAACAGAAGCAAAGATAAATATAGCAGCACTCTATAGCTTTACACAGCAGGGTGAACTGTTCATGCCAGATTGTTTCCTTCTTTCTGTGGTTATGCTTATAGACATGTGCCTGTGTAAATGAATGTGGAGCGAAATGTAAAATGTAAAAAAAAAGGCAGGTGTAAAGATGTGTGCTGCTTTATCTGTAGTAACTTAGTCTGCTTAAGAAGCATTCCGTTACTGAACTACTCCCAGATTAGAAAACTGTCTGTTTAACTATCAGAGAATGTGGGGGGGGGGGGGGGGGGTTGGGGGTTAAGGTAAGGGTTAGTGTAAGGTTAGGGTCAGGCTAGTAGTAGTTCTGGAAAAGAAAGTTTCCAGGAAATTAATGGAAATCTATTTAGTGTTCCCACAATTCAGTGTGTGTGTGTGTGTGTGTGTGTGTGTGTGTGTTACCTGCTGAGGGAGTCTCGTGAGCGACGCAACCATCTCCCCACAACCTGCTCCACTCGACGAACCCTACGCGGGGACCGACTCCTGCTCCTCTCTCTCTCCTCCATCTAACTAGATAGACAGATAGATAGATATACCAGTTTTAACCAGGACACATACAAGTGAAGTAAAATGAAGAAGGGAACTATGCGTTCCCTTTATCAGCATCAGCATGTTTAGATTTTATCAATATTTTAATTAATTTATTTTTTTGCAAAAAAGTAGAATGAAAAGTAGAATGTTTAGGACTATAATGCTGTTCTAGGTCGATGTAGTTCCAATTACTATCTGACAAACATTTACTACATTTAATAAATGTTTATGTTGTACCAGATATAGATAGAGTATAGTTTAAAAAAATTATTAAATTATTATTCAAAGTCATTTATCTGGACATCAAGCCTGTAAAAACACCACATGGAATTAGAATAAATAGAAAAAATAAAACATACAACATACAGTAAAATGAGACTAAACAGCTGCCAGATGCCCCCAGCCCTTGTTTTGTTCAATTCTATGAGCAGCACACCTGATTCAGGTTACTGAAAGCTTAACCAGGTATTTGATAACAACTACAGTTAATACCGGACTGCTATGAGGAGAGGTCACAAGTTGTATTAACTTCAGGGTAATCTTAGGGCAATCCCCCAGGCACAAATTCAGTTTTGGTCTGACCTGCACTTGTCTGTTTGTCTTTTTTTTTCAATCCTTTTTCCTCTCGTAGAGTCCTGTTCATATTCCACCCCCTTCAAACCCTATCATCTCCTTTAACCTACAGCCACCGAACTGCATATACCTATTTAGGGAAGAGCCATAACTCTAATCCACATATATACTGACCCACACTCCTCTATGTGTCATTTATTCATCCCTCGTTCCTCCCATAGCAACCACAGCTTAACAACAAGTTGTGCAACCATTCATTTTTATAGTTTTTACTTCAGGGATTACTTCAAACCTAGACAGCATAGCCACAGAAAATACATCACATTTACATTCAGAACTCTCATCCTTCCGCCTCCTCCTTCTCTCACATACACAAGGCTTCACACATGTAAATAGCAATAGCACAGTTGCAAGAGGAGACAAGACATGACATTTAGAGGGCGACACACATCACAGCAGACATGAACAGACACACATGATGCTAAGAGGAAAAAAGCACATATGCACACGCACGCACACACGCATGCACACTCTTTTACATTCTCTCACACACACACACATCGTTGTCAATGGTGTCTCAGCACCAAGAACAGAGGCCCAGGCCACACACATACAGTGCTGTGATAAGACGTTCTCAGCAGTGAGTAGAGACACAGGGGTGCTGTTACAGCTTTAATCACATCACTGATAAATGTACTTGGCAGTCTCACAAACCACAGCTACACAGCCACCATTACTGAAAGTATGCATGGGTGTACACCTCTTTAACCCTTGCCCTGTGTACTCAGGTCAGGGTGGACGCTGCTTAAGGTGTAGAACAACAATCAATCTGATTAAATATGATGAATGGATGACCGAATGGTAAAACTAACTGATCGATAAGACTGCGCCCCATCTATAGACCTGCACTCAATCACCCTCGAGAGAGAGTGGCACAGAGAGAGAGAGAGAGAGAGAGAGAGAGAGAGAGAGAGAGAGAGAGAGAAAGAGAGAGAGAGAGAGAGAGAGACGCATGAAAAAAAGAGAGAAAGGTGGTATGAAATAGAAAAAAAGTATGAAAGAGTGCAAGTGATAAGTGTGAAATATAACCAAGAATAAAAGATAGAGAGAAACTTGAAAGGCAGGAGAAAAAAGATAAAAGAGATAAGATAAAAGGAGATATGTATGTAAGAGTAAAAGAGAACAAGAGATAAAAGGAGGTATGAGAAAGAGAGAAGTATAAACAAGAGAGAAAGAGAGAGAGAGAGAGAGAGAGAGAGAGAGAGAGAGAGAGAGAGAAAGAGAGAGAGAGAGAGAGTGAGTGCAACCATGTCCAGAACTCCTCAAGCAAACAGAAGCACAGAAAGACAGAGAGCAGCAGGAAAGGCAGAAAGAAAGAGCTCATTCATGCTTATTCAGAAACCCCACACAGCCTCCTTCCCTTCATGTTTGGTCAGTGTCATGGCAGCTGACTTCAACATCCACCTTCTTCAATTTCAAGTGTCAGTCGTAACAGCTTGTTCTGAGGAATGTAATGCAATGTCTCCTGCACTACAGGTTATCTCCAGGATCGTCTAGCACCCCAAAGTAAAGCACACCATCCCTGTCTTCACTTGCTCTCTGCTGGATCATGCATTTCATTCCTTTTCTGTTGCCTTTGTTTAAGATTGATTACGTTATTTCTGTTAATGTGTTATCGTTGTAGCTGTTATTGTGCTTCATGCTCCTGTTAGGCAGCCACAGGTATGAGAAAAGACCATATTTAAATTTACAGTAGTGCGCAAAAGTAATTTATTTAATTTCCAGTAAAATAAAAGGCCATTAACTGAAAGTTATTTTTAACTACAAGTAACCTTTTCACTTTCTTCACATTTTTTCTTCGATTTTCCTTTTCTATATGATTATTATTTATTATCTTGTCTTCTCAGAAATATCCCCCTAAATAGCTTGTTCTGATTGGGAATTTAATAAATGATTGATCTCTGACCTTTGCAAAGCACTGTATTACTAATTTTAATGAGATCATTAACATAATCACCATCGTTGTTGTTGATGCTTTCTGTATCGCAGCAGGAAGCGAGAACAGAAACCTTGAGCTTTTTGAATGACCTGCTAAACGTCTACAGGAATTATCCGGCTAACACTTGTAGCTTTTGCTGCACGTATGATAAACTTGATTAATCCAGTCTGTAATCAGAGCACAAAACCCTCAACAGTAGCAGCCAAGCCTCGCTCAAATCCCCCTTCCATTCTGACCCTGCTGAAGGGATGTATGCATGTATATTCACACATACAGACATGCTCACGTTTCCTCAGTGCATTTAATGAACATAGATATCATGGTACCTATTGTTTACACACACACACACACAGAAACACACAGAAACCTTAGGTTGATTTTAGACTCATTTAATGGAGTATGAGGAGTATGTGTGTGCGTGTGTGTGTGGGGGGGCGGTATTAGAGGATTAAACTGCACTCCCCGTGAGAGTCCGCAGGGCGCCACTTCGTCACCCATGCTGATCCAGATTGATCCGGATAGAGCGGATCTGAGACAGGCAGCTGCTGTCACTCACTTGCTGATTGCTATCCTACTTCGTAATGAAGGAATCCACGTTTCTGGCAGCATTTATTTGTGTCTGAGAGAGTGTGTGTGAGAGAGAACGAGAGAGAGTGCATTATGCTCCGTACAGTATAAAAAGCCATCCATGCCCTATACACCGTGCTATCAAGATCATCATTTATAGGGTAATTTCTGTTGGGAGGCGGCTGTTGTAAACAATAACCCCCTAAAATAATAACCACATTTTTGTATTTTTTTGAGATTTGAATGTTGTTTTCACTCACTCACTCATCTTCTAAACTGCTTAATCCTTCTGGGTTGTGGGAGGTGCTGGAGCCTATCCCAACATTCAATGGGCAGAAGGCCGGAAACACCCTGGACAGGCCGCCAATCCATCGCAGGGCAGACAGACAGACAGACATACATACACATTCTCTCACACATTCACACCTAGGGGGCAATTTAGCATCTCCAGTTCATCTGACTGCATTTCTTTGGACTATGGGAGGAAACCGGACCGCAGCCAGAGGAATCCGGCACAGACACGGGGAGAACATGCAAATTCCACACAGAAAAGACTCCTGAGGCCATGGCTGGAAGTCAAACCCAGGTCCCTCTTGCTGTGAGGCGACAGTGTTACCCACTGCGCCACCGCGCCACCCATGTTGCTTTTTTTTTTTGGTTTACAAAAATACACAGTCGAGTCACATTATTATAACCATAATATCCAGCGTAACCGCCATGTGCAGCACGGACAGCAGCAAGATGGGCTGAAAGTGACTCGATAAGGTCCTGGTAGGTTGTCACAGGTATTTGGAGTCATGCTGACTGCAGTGCATACCACAACTGCTGGAGAGTGCATGGGGGAATATCCATAAAGCGAACACAATGACTGAGGTGGTCCCACAGATGCTCAACTGGGTTCAAGTCTGGGGAATTAGGGGGCCAGGGCAGTACTTGGAAGTCTTGGTCATGCTCTTCCAATTAGTGTTGGACATTTCTAGCAGTGTGACACGTCGCATTGTCTTGCTGGAAGATCCCATTCACCCCAGGGAAGACAATCACGTATGGGTGTATGTGATCTGCAAGGATGGATTCATACCCAAATTGGTTGAGAGTGCCTTCCACATGGATAAGTGGGCCCAGAGAACGCCACGAAAACATGACTTTCTTCATGAGCAACGAATGATGACGAAAGTAGGAAGTTGGTCATAACATGGTCGACTGTGTAGATTTTTAAATTATTTTTATTATTATTTCATTTTTATTTATTACAAGTTTCATTCTAAAAAAGCAATATTAAATAAATAGTAAATAAATATATAAAATTCAGTTTTTAAGTTTGGGATTCGGATATTCATTGGCTAAATAGCTAAATGTAGATGACCTACAAATTACTGTAACATTTAGAAAAATTTAAGTGACTCATGGTTACAGTCCAGAACGCAGCTTTAGTTTTTAACTTGCTGACAACAGCTCCAAACATGCCAGTCTCTCTAACGCTAACAACAAAAAAAATTAGTCCTCTGCTCCGGAAAAAAAGTCCTACTCCGGAACACCCACCACTCCACTTCAGATAAAAGTCATAGTAGGATTTAACCTAAATAGTCCAATATAAACTACTTACTACTTAACTAGAAGAATGTTCGGCTTAAAAAACCTGTGTTATTGAGACACATTATTATTTGATTGTATTTTTAGTATTAATGTTTCAGTAATGACAAAATTGATTATTTAATGATGAATTTGAATAAAACTCATCATTACAAGCCTGATATGTGTTTTTAACTCTGACTCTGATCCAACATGGTTTAATGATCCATATAAACAAATTTCTGTATGTATATTACAATCTATTAAATCTATTATTTTGTCATTTAATAACTAAATGCTTTTTAACAGCTTTGCAATACTCCATTTTTGAGAGTGCGCCACATCTCTGAGCACCTGTGCGCTTAGGTATGTGTGAGTGCGTGTTTGTGTTTGCATGCATGCTGCTGAGTCAGTTGAAATCCCCGGCGTCCTTGCGGACTCATTAAGTTGTCTGAGGTGACATTTCAAAGGAAGGGCTCCAAATGCTTCATCCATTAATACATGAGCTCTTTCTTATTCTTCTGCAGTCATGACTGAAACACACACACACACACACACACACACACACACACACACACACACACACAAACACGCGCACACTCGGCAGCCTCACCACGAGAGCCCTCTGATCCGCTATAATCACAACTAAACTCCATTACACCCACCGCTTCTACAGTCATTGTCCCAAACTCCAAGCATCTCAATAGCAGTGCAGTTATCCACTCTAATAATAAATGACTCGATTACTGCTCTATGCAGTCATTCAGCAGCTTTTCCATTACTGTTTGCAATCATTGCTATACACTCAGAAAACCACTCACATAACTAACTTCACCAGAAAGCATCAGTAATCTGCATCTGTGTCTTTAGCAGTCATTCTGAATCCCCATATCCCAAAGTATTATCCTAAAACATGATTAAAATCGATTAAAGAGAAACTCATAGTGATGTGCTTTATTTAAAAACAACTGCATCACAAATAATGGGACAGTTTGCTTAACTGCCAACACACACACTCATGCCACAGTTTCAAGACACAGTTACTGGTACATTTAAGTCAAACGTTGCAGCTATTTAGTGTCAGAAGCAGGTCATGTGCAAAAACCTGCCATTACAAGGTTTAAAAAAAAACAAAATAGTTGCTTTAATATGATTAAATAGAAACTGTACTGTACTGAAAGACTGTATTGTACAGTATTCTAATCCAGTCTATGTGGTGGGGAAATTAAAAATCAGACTCTCTTTCAAAAGATTCTGAATCAATTCACAGAATGTCATAATTAAATCTTTATATAACCTCTGCGATTACCCTACTGCAAAATAAACTCATGTGCACCGAGGGACATTCTAAAGTAGAATACTTTGACGCAGTCCCATGTAAAGGAGAAAATAAAATGCAGGATCTTAAAGCATGTCTGCAGAAATTCATATATGTATATAAGCTCACCAGACAGAAAATGTCACCTGTGACTGAAATGACCTAATAGCGTGTAATACCTCCACAAGCACGAATAACAGCTGCGATTTGGCAAGGACTGGACAAGTTTCTGGATGTAGGCCACGTCAATGTTTAGACACTCTTGCATCAAAGTTGCGCAGATAGGCCAGATTTGGTGGATGCCTTCCCTGGCACAATTCTGAGGAGAATTTCCTGGGGATTTAGCCACTGCTGGTAGACCCACATGACCATGCGCTCCCATATGGTCATGTGGGTCTACCAGCTATGGTCTTTGGCACGCCCAAATGCAATCACTTCTTTTGCCAATCGTTAACATTTACTTTGCAACCTATTTTCCACATCAGATGAGATATTCACTGCTCTGTAGCACCTTTTCTCAATCTATGTCACTCACCCCACAGTTATTTATAGCCTGATCATCCTCATGCAAGGCCATCTGCATGAGCCTGAATAACTACAACCTTAAAAATGCAAGGTAACCAATTTTTGGTCCAGAGAGCTCATTTCATTTACATTTTGAAAAGCTAGCAAAGACAAAGATGCTAAAGCTAAAGCTAGCGAGTGTGCAGAGCCACAAGCCAGCATCCTCTGCTATCTTTCTTCAGCCATGAAAGACACATCATCTGAGCTCAGGACACACAAAACCAATCAGGCGATACTATTTGGACGTCATGTTACCAGAATTGCTTAAACTCATGTCATACCACACACAAGCCCAAAACAGCAGAGCCTGGGTGCTCATCAGAAGGCTACATATACCAGATTAATTAATTAATTAACAATAAGCGTTAATTCTGGTCAGGGACTCATTCATAGTAGATCTGCCCACCACATGAAAGAAAATGGCGATCAAGAAAATACATAACCTGCTTTCTATTTGCTCTGTTAAAGGGAACATAGATCTAACAGAAGCGCATCAGTCATAT
Source organism: Semaprochilodus insignis (assembly GCA_034552555.1). Lineage (NCBI taxonomy): Eukaryota > Metazoa > Chordata > Actinopteri > Characiformes > Prochilodontidae > Semaprochilodus > Semaprochilodus insignis. The sequence goes on along the minus strand of CM067485.1, from coordinate 12,319,616 downwards.
TTTCTTCACATGAACTGCAAGTTTGTTGTTTTTTAATTATGTAAAGGTCGTGTTATACGTCACACCACTCAAACACAGCAGAGGGACATTTGGACATCTAACTTAAGCTTGATGTCATTGTTGACCCTGACTGTTCAGTGGGTGGACAAATATTTCCAGTTTCACCATATTTTAGTATGAGAACCTAAAGGTGCCTTCTTTTTCTATTACCAGCTGCAGCTGCTTTCATTTGAAAAAGTACAAATATCAATAAAAAATTTTGTTGGAAGTTCATAAAAAGAAGAGGCTTGTCCTGTAACCCAGGGCACTTTCTTATTTTTGAGATGTGAGAATTTTCCAATAAATAAATTGTGTAGGCTGTTAAATTCAGTTCTTAAAAAAGGAAATCAAAATTGGCAGGTCAGACATAAAAAAAAAATAAAATATAAATAAGTAAATGGGTATTAACTAAAAATCAAGATGCTTTAAGATGCATTGAGAATTGCTTATACTCACATCTTGGCACCCTGGATCTATATCAAATTGTGACCCCTAATATTAATATCTCCATATTACTAAATAAATTCATACATGGTTAATACGCCTGTTCCACAGCGTTGATTTCATAGAGACAGAATGCCTGACCTTACAGTTTTAGGTCACTCCTTATGTTATTTTATGCTACCCTCAAATCATTTTAAACCTTAAGCTTGAGAAATGCACCAGTGTCACATTGTTCCCATTTTCCATCTCTTACTGCAACCTACAGAAACTCTATACCGGCTGAGCCATACTGCAGAGCTGCATAGCTTTCTCCCCTGAGAATTTAGCATCATCTGGCACTGCATCTATTTGAGCACAGATTTTTACACTGACACAATGTTTCTTAACCTATACGCACTTTTTAAACCCTCTTTAAACACATTTCTGACTGTGGACATTAGTGGACTGGTTAAATTCAGAGTACATGCTTTCTTATGCCTCATACATTGATGAATGATCATTTGCTTGCTAAACTGGATGTATTGGTGCAGATGTCAGCTGACCTATATGGCATTAAGCAGTTTGTAGCTAACCTAAATGGCACAGAAGTGCATCTCTGTTATAGTAAGCTGACTGTATTGGCACTATATCTCATTTGACTCTCCATTCAATTTCAGACAACTGAGAAAATAAGGGATTTTCAGTTTGTAAACTGAGAGAGGCAGCTTGGTCTCCCCAAAGAGCTGACACTGCAGAGTTTAGTGCACAGCAGCTTCCAAATAAAGAGATTGGAGGTGTGTCTGTAACTGCAGCATCTGCAAATAAGTGACTTTTTGCTATGCACTGTCTAAAGTATATCTGCAACCTGTTGAGCTTGATTGGATGCTGGAATTACAGTCAGCCCCTAATAAACATACAAATTAACGTGCACATTATGAGTACTGTCAACATCTGTGCAACACCTTGTCTCAAAAATGGCAACTTTCCACATGGAAAAAGTTAGTTTGACAAGAAATTTGTCCTTTTATAGTGAAATTGTAATACAAAGTATAGGGGAGTTGGTATTTTCAGCTACATGGTTTTGTGCATCCTGACAAAATATTTAAAATATAAAGTAGGCTAACCAATTAATATTATATGATCTTTTATATCGATGCTGTCCAAAGAAAAACATGTATCTCCATTTTTGGAGATTTTTTACTTTAATGCATCATTTGAACACAGCAGCTGCTGTTTACACTGTGTAAACATTTCATGATGAATGGACCAACAGAAATGGCCTAAAACTGCTTGTTAACAAGTCTGGTTCCATTGACTTACATTAGAATTAAATTAGGTCTTTGTCCTCTCCTGTAAAGTTACCATTTTGGACATACTTGCCTATCTTTGGACAGCTAACGATATAAAAGATGACCTTTCTAAAGAAGGTTTATATTACTATTTCTTTTTCCTTAAATGTACTAAAAGGTAAGCCAAAAATTCTAGGTTCCACTGCTCACTTGTTGACTGCTACACCTGAAATGCACTTGAGTACACTTACCTGGGAGTGACTTGTCCCTTAAAAGCTTTGAAACACAGAAATTCCTCAATCTGACTGGATCTCACATCCTTCTTGCTTGCGTTTGCAAAGGGGTAGCGGAGGCGGGCCTTTACAACCATCAGGACCAATTCAATTTGAGACCTGCAAAGCAGAGGATGAAAAATCTTGAACAAAGGTATGTGTGGTTGGAACATACAGTGCCACTGCACACACTGCATTACAAAGGCATGTTTCAAGCTGTGATGAAAAGAATGATGTAACAGTAGGTCATTCTTTTTGGGTCAGGGTTTCAAAAGTCCTGTAGTGCTGGCTCTAACTTTCCTCGAAAAGGTGCTACCAGGCTTTTCTTTTAAGAGTGTGGTCACACAATGGTCTTTTAACACTCTGTACATCAATAGTAATGCTTACACTTTGTGACCTAGATGTGCAGCTCTGCCTTCAGGCACTTTCTTGCCCTCTGATCTACTGCGTAGAGCTCTTTCTGAAGACTTTATTTCTTCTACAGAATGTTAACCAAAATATTGTGGTTGTTGACAACAAAAAGATCTCGCATATAAGAGCTGACAACTTTATAGGAGAAGCAAAAGAAAACCTAATTTTTATTGAACATTAATGAAATGATGTTTTATTCCAAGCAATTCTTGACCATTTCTATTGGTCCATTCAAAAAGACACATTCTATTGTATTTTTTGCATTTTCATCAATCACTGTTCTCTCACTACAATTCCTAGCATGCATTATACAAGTACATTACAAACCAGTATGATGTTCAACAAATCCTGAAGTCAAGTCACCACTCTCAATTGATCATCAAAGTTGTTCTTTGCTAAAGGAATATTTCAGTTGAGGAATTATCCAGCTAGAAAAGAAAAGCATTCAACTAACCCACCATCAACTATCCATCCCAAAAGACTTGTAGTCTTCCAAATTTACCTCCACCTTCATCCTAAGAAGGGTGTTTTCTGGTCTTTAAAACAGGGAATCTTGCTTTGGAGACTACTGTGGGATTGCTGTAAGATGAGAATAACCATGTTCAGAACAGATGTAGCAATGGTAACATTTTTTATTTTGGCCCCATCAAAAATTCACCCAGTGCATAGGTCAGTGGACATTCGCAAATGGTATAAAAAATAACAATAATAAAAAATAAATAAACAGAAAAAATTGGAAAGTTTTGGCCCAACAACAGCAATATATCTATACCCTGCATTGAAACAAGCAGCCCCCTCATTGCTTGTGATCCCCCCCCCACCCCACCCCCGCACTGGTCCAATCTAGAAGCTTGGAGGGAATAAGACACACTTTCCTCAGATTTGTGTTCTCCTCATGGAGCTAGTTTTTGGGCACTTTTAAGTTTCAAGTCCAATCCCAGAGCACAGAGGTCCTGCTCTCTCTGCTTCTCCCTCGTATGAAGCCTCCTCTGGAGTCCCTCCCTCCTTTTAATCTAGGCTAACTGTAACACTCGTGCAGACTGCAGGGTGAATGAATAATGAATTTCGTTATGGCAGCCAGTGAATTGCACCAAGCTTCCCGCCATCCCATCTTTCAACAGGGAAAGCCCAGACAGTTGAATAGTATGAGAAGCGGAATATGGTGTAAATCGCTACTCAATTGCGTTAGAATCAATTACAATAGATTACAATAACATTCCATAATGTAGGCAATGCATTTCAATGCTCTATGTTTAAACATAATAAATGGTGTTGTTTTTACTGCATATATTAAATGATTTTGAATTGAATAGTGATGACATTTCAGATTACAACATGCACTGAATCATTTCCTAAAGCACTGAAATGAAACCAAAAATCGAATCACTCTGAAGTCAGAGATTTACAGCCTAAAACCAGAAAGCTGAAGGGCTGGTTGTAGACAATTTTAGAGAAGTAAAAGGAACTATGAGGCAGGGAGAAAGGAAAGAAAGTGTATATTGTATATTTCCATTGTGTATATTATGGAATGTGAGTTTTATATTAGCACAATACTAGAGAGACTTGAAATGCTGAAGCCAAATCCTGGTGTATGTCAACATACTTGGCCATCAAACCTGTTTGTGATTCGGATTCTGAAGAGAGAAAGCAAATATAGCCTTAAGTAAAGATTGAACTGAAAGTTGAGGCAAGAGCAAAGGTAAGGCATGCCTTACAGTACAGCTCACTAAAAAATACAAGAAAAAGAACAAAAGAGAGAGAAAACAGTGGAAGCAGCATGAGTCCTAAGGAAGCAGGGTGGGGAAAATGTCAGAGGAGGTCAGGGTGGGTTGGTAAGGTGTGAAAAACAGAGCAAGGGAGAGGAAAGACAGTGAAAAAGAGCTGAGCGGTGCAGAGTACAGTAGGCTATGTCCGCAATACAGCAAAAGCTCTGTGCCACAGCACATTCATCAGCAACTGGTCAAAGGCAAAGAAAACACAAACAAACAAATGGCATGCCTACTGAGCTCATAGTGCTGTTCTCAGTCCCGTTAAACAGCTGTGCTCTCTAAAAATACAGTTGAAGCTATGGAGCTCTTTTTATGAGCACTGCGGATGTGAATAAGAGACACACAACAACTACTGAGTCAACAAACCTCAACAGACCACCTGTGATTCACAGTAGGGCACATGGACAATATACTACCGTGATTGTAATAATACAATGATGATAACGATATTAAAAATGCATAGGTGAATCAACTAGGCAGGCGTAGTTTTGCTGGAATCCCCCCCACCCCATCCACCGCCCTCAGCCGCATGGCATTTGTCTCGTAAGTGTCTGTGATACAGAATTTTAGATGTACTAGGTATCATTAACGTTTTAATCCACTTGCCTGCAGAGTCTGCCAGATGCCCAGATTTTCTGTCAATAAAAGATAATAATAAGAATAGTAATTATTACAATCTGCGTTCTTTATTGATTTATTTGTTAATTCATTTAAAAATTCTGACATGGTAAGTCTACTGGTGTAAGCACAGATGTAGTTAAGACAGGTCTAAATTATAACAGATTGTTAACACAGTAACACATAGGAGTAACAGATGCTAAGATGCCTTAATGTTCTTTGTTGAAATGCACATGTGCTAGCTTTGCCCAAGACAGGCAGCAGGTGACGTTTGTTATGTGCCATTAATGCCACCCTTAAACTTCCCACCGCTACCAGTGCAAGACTAAGGCCTTATTTAGCTATTGTTTACTGTTCCAGGTGAGGCGTTAAGCACTAGCACATGACCAGTATGTGTAAAGCAAAGGGAAGATTATCACTTTGCGAGGAGAACTCCAAGTTCATTAGCTAACTTAGACTCTGCTGTGCTAGCGCTATTTGCATCCAACAACAGTGTTAGCTATTTTTACACTCTCAAGAGAAAATCTACATTGTACATGTCTTTGTACCGGCTATGAAGTGGGTTAGCAACCTTGCTGTAACCGTAGTAAATCAATGGACACAAGTGTCTGTATAATTGCTGGATGGTTTAAACGCAAACGTGACTTTGATGACAATCAATACCAATCTGCGTCTATAAGAGGGATGAATCATCTTGTCTTTAATCTGACAGAAGAGTGGAATCGATGCCAGGCCACGGTTGCCATGTTTGTGACTCCCTCTGCGCTGGGCTTAAAGCAGGCCGACCCAAACGGTTATCAATATGCTGTAAATTTCCAGAGACAAGCACAATCTCACATTAACTGTAGCAGTGTTTTCTGAGAATCTCACCTCCCTTATCACGTTAGAACTCATGCACAGACAAGCACAGACACACTGAACTACTCTTTAAAATCAAAGAGGAAAATAATTATAAATATACTGACTGTAAAGCAGTTACATTTTGGACACCATTTTGTGTCTAAGTCATTTGTTTTACCAAATATAATTGCACTACTAAGGGCAAAAGAGAAAACAATGTCTTTTCTGATGTTTGCAAACAAGCGAGACCATACAAAATTATGCACCTCCACAAGGCAATGAAAAACTCGATCATTTTTAGCTAAACACTTGCAAACATGAACTGTTTAAGAGGAAATGGGGCAAAAAACAACTACATTAAATAACATAATAGCATAGAATGCTATTATAGAATAGGCTGACTCAATCAATTACATGTTGTTAGGCAGTGAAGGCCTACTGTGAATGTTACTGTACATTGGTGCTTGGTACATTGGTGGCTGATGTTGTTTACAGGTTGTGTATAACTGATTCAAATCTGTCTGTATAGTAAAAGCAGTTATTCAGTGTTCTACAAGTCCTGATGATATCAATGACATACTTAGAAAAACATGTTGTTAGGTAAATTAGCACAGTAAGGATGGAATATTGTTGTACTGCTCACCCATTAACACAAGACATGAACACAACGGCCATCTGGACTCCCACATTCATTCATTCCCTCTCCTCCTCTCGCTCTTTCTCCTTTTCCTCTGTTACACTGCCACTCTTGTTCCACCCTCCTTCCGCTCCCCCTTCTCTGTTGCACTGTCTCGCGTTTGTTGTCTCTGTCTCTTTCCCCGTCTATGCCTCTATCTCGCTCTTGAAACTGCCTCTGTAAGCTCTGGCAGTTGGTCAGTGCTCTGTGCAGTTAAATCCAATTGAAACCACTGTATGTCAGCGCAGGCCCTCCCAGAACTAGCCAAGCCAGAGCAGACGGTGCTGCTCTAAACAGCACAGAATCAGGGAAGGGTGAGTGCAGGCGAACTGCAATTAACCCATGCCAGACCCGGGAGAGACTAGGGATAAAATATACCTTCCACCCTGCTGTGGGAGAGGAAGAAAAGATGAGGTTACACTGTGACAACAGCACGTCCAAACAGGACTTCCACTATCGATTATATTCGACAGCAGGGCTGCAACAAACAACTACTTTCATACTTGATTAGTTGGTCCATTATGACTTTGATTGATCAATTAGAAGATGGAAATCTGGAGACATTAGCCTGACAATAAACAACTTATTATTCATAGCGCTTTTATCAAGGCACAGCCACAGACATTGTCTGCATTGCTGCTGAAAACTCAGTTTCTGAAAGATGCAGAAACACTAAAGGAACACCACAAACAAATGTTGCATGGCAGTCCAAGATAGGCAGCCTTAGCTTCTGTGTGGGCAGTAGCATCGTGTAATGAAATTTGATATTACAGATTACACATTAACAGTCCAGTCATCAGCTAGGTCAGATAAGGTGACGTAAAGCAACTCATTACACAAAACACGGCACTTACCACACGTATATATACAGTGTGTATGTATTTACCATCTACATTCAAATTGAAAATCAGAGCTTTTTAAAAAAAAAAATCTCTTCAAATCAGTTCTGAGTTCTGTGCTCATGTGGACTGGAGGCTTAAATTTCCACCTGAAAAATAGAAGAATATCCTTCATGCTGGTCAGTGTGCATTAGCGTAGAGAACCACACCTTTTAGCAGAGCAATTTTTGCCATTTGTTGAACTAATGCTGAATAAAATTAGTGATGCATTATTTTTCACTTATAACTACAGTTTTAGTACCGACAAAGACTTTTCCTGTACACATATAGTCTTTCGTACTCGTATCTGACGATCGCGATGCCATGCCCACAGAGCCTGGTTTGACATAACATATATATTGTGAAGTGTTTTCTTGGTTTTTCATTGTCATTCACGATTCTGTCCTGCAGTATCTGTTATCTGGATTTCCCTCTTAATCACATGATCTAAATGGATATCGCAAGCATCTTCAATCCAACATATAGATAACATGATTTTATCCAAGGCTGTAGAATTAATTTTGGGTGTATGTGTCCACCTTAACTATGTATTGTAATTATGGTCAGGTATAATGTGAAGATAAAGCAAGTATTCAAGTTAAGGCCAAACAACAGAAATGACTACACTGAAGAATAACAAACCACGTACTGGCTTTTTTTAGATTAACTAGCAAATAAAGAAGCCTTTAAAGACATGAAAATAGTATAAGTGTGAGAATACACTACATGATAGATTCGTCCAGCCTTTTTTTTGAAGCCTTGTTTTGAAGGTTGGGTTATTTATACATTTATATATTAAGTTAATGATAGACCAAACGCTAGCTTACAAATCTTTCAAAAGGAAAAGCAGTTATCTTCAAATGCATCTAGAAAAATCCAAAACACAGGAGAAAATCTTGGAGACGTTGCTTTCTTGGCCCATGCTTTAAGAAGGTTAAACTGACACTGGCAATACTGATGCTGGAAACAGCAATTAGGTGGCGCAGATCAAAATTACATGCTGTGGGTTCATACAGCCAAAGCATAACTAGGTCAAACTGCTTAAAAATGCACAATCTAACACAAATTCTGTTAACAGATCCCCAGTATTTTTTCTTCTTTGTTTCTGATTCTGCTGTGCAGTGGCTTCTACTTGGTGTGGCTAATGATTCTGCATTTCCTCCGTTACATTAATTAAATCTATCTGCTTTCGTACGGGCCCGTCTGTTAAAGCATTCCATTAGCATAATAAAGACAGAACCTCCTGTGTGTCGTTCAATTCAATTCCAACAGCAACGATGACCAAGGACTTTTGGGCCCCCGCATGCTTTTAATCTTACCACCATTTGGTGATTAATAGTGCACATGTGCAGGTTTCTCTGTGTTTATGCCTTTGGTCTCAATAATGGGCAAGTGGAGAGGCTTTGAAGATGCTGTGAGGCATTTGTAAGAGAGTATGCTTGCATAGAGACAGCTGGACAGACTTTCATGACCTTTCGTTCCTTTCATAAAGTACAAACTTTCACACAGGGTCACTCCAATTCTTGATTCAATTAACAGTAATTGGTTAATGGAATGATTGATGAGCTGACCAAGCAGTCAGCATTGTACACGGTCAGTGTATGCCATCAGGTCTTGTACTGAAAGTTAGGAAATTATCTAGAAAGGTGGGCTTGTCTGTGTCTGAGGAAGCAGCTGCATTTGGACAGTGTGTGCGGAAATGGCCAATCAATTCTCCACACGGTCTCAAATGTCTGCTCCCATATAACTACACGTGTGTGTGTGTGTGTGTGCGCGCGCACATATGTCTGTATGAGAGAGAAATTTGGACTACAGGATAGCAGGGCTGCCAGTAATTCCTGATGAGCAAGTAACTGCCTGAATGTTTCCTTACATCGAGCAAAAGCCAGATTCATCACATGTTCTTCATTTATCAGTGAGTCATGACACAGACCCTAGAGCAACACACACACACACAAGAGCATTGTGTATTAACAACTACACAGCACTTCCACACACAAAATACACACACCCCTCACCCCAATGGTGCTCAGCCATTCTCTGACAGTTACTTGGATTTGTATCACAAATACCTTATAAATAGGCACCATGTTGACTACTGTGAGCATTTCCATTCACACTGTATTTCAGCCAGTGACAGGTCTTCTGAATAACACCTCTGACTGTACTTTAGACAAAGCAAACCTGAAAAATAGGCTTACAATGAAACAACACTGCCAGCACCAAAACATCCACTCAAGAAAGAGGAGCTGACCGAGGGGAATCAGGTGGAGTCACAGCAAAATTAGCCAGCTTTAGCACTCCAGATTTCCTTGCTCTGATCAAATATATTCAATAATGTACTCTTTTTTGTCAGATGTCCTTATTTCTCTTTTTTCTTTTGGAATTGAGGCTGCTTAATAGAAATCACTTTTGGAATAAGAATCAACTCCATAATGTCTGGAGTCAAACAGCCCTACTTAGTACCTTAACAGAGGGATGGCTGGTAGCCTGGTGTAAGATATGTGAGCCTTGAACTGGAAGGTTGTGGGTTCAAAGCCCACAACGTACTTGATTGCACCCTTGGGCGAGGCAATTAAACCCCCCACTGCCTCAGGTGGCACTGCTCTGCTGGTGATGCTGTGCTGCTCCCAGACTGGACACAGCCAGGCAACAAAAACAGTACTAAAAGGTGTTACAGCACCTAATATAAGCTATGAATATAATGAAATAAAAGTCTTATAATTTGAACTGTATAATAAAAAAATGTATGTTCAAACAACAGTGTGTACCACCATGTGACTCTTTCGGGGGTCTCACATTTAAAGTCCGGACAGACATTTTTCTGAAGCAGTCCTGGGATGGCAGCTGTGGAAAAGAGTTTATAGGAACATATTCATCAAACCAAATAAGTTCAGTATATAAGCTGTATATAGCTATACGCTATAAATGTGGACCTGAGAATGAGGAATCATATAAGCTAGAACCTGAACTCACGTGTATCACCACTCCTTTACTAAGCACACAGCTACAGTCTGGCTGGGCTTGTGGGCACAGTAGCCCGTACATTAAGCATGCAGCTCAGGCCCCACTGAGAAAGTGAATGAGGGTCTACAGGGTCCAGCGAGCCACGCCTCAGAACAGCAGCACTTTCTCTACACCAGCTCTGTTTCTGCTCTCCGTCTAGCAGACTTTTCTCACATGCTGTAGAGGATTCGCCAGTTCAGCGCTATTTCTCCTATTTTATCCGAGCACATTAGTGCCGTTTGGGTTCAGCGCATGTCCCTTCTCACACAAAAGCCCCAGTGTAGTTTTCCACCGGCGTGAGGGGGCTTCTTCTCCCACATGAGCAGCATCCAGCAGCCAAACAATGAGCAAGCCCACTTCTCATAAATCACCGCCTGGCTAAATCTGTCAGTGGTGTAAGATCGGCTCATTCATTCATACAACTTCAGTTATGTCTTATTTCACATTGTCATCACGAGGGGCTTTATTTGTCCGGATGGTCTGACCCATTTCCCTCTAAATACGATAAATAAATAACGTTATTTCAGCACAAGCACTGCGCTGCCTTAAACGATCCCCCATAAAACATTTTTTTTACTTAAGTCATTTCTTTTATTAAGCACTAAAACGAAACAAAAAGGGCAATCTTTTATTTTCTCCAGTAATCTTAATCCGATCCGATCTTTCTCTTGTGCCCACGTTAAAGAGGACACGCAGGCATGTGTGCAGCCCGTGCGGTATAGTAGCCTGTAGGCTAAAAGCAAACAGCAGAATCACAGCTACACCAAACGCAGTCCTCGCTGTGTGCTGTGCAAGGTGCATCGCCATGCATCGGCCTCGGTGCTATTTGCGACAAACAGAGCACTGAGACAGCAGTACACGTTCACAGAAGGGAGACCTACACTCACCTCGTGGCTGTAGGTGGGACCACCGGCTCTGGGGAGGGGGGTGTGAGTGGATCGGAGGTGTCCAGGCGTCGCGAGGTGTCAGATTTTGGCTGAATCCGAGTGTGGGACAGGGATGCAGCACGGCGTGCGTGTGTATGGAAGGGCGGGTTTGGGCTGGATGCTGTCAGCAGAAGGACTTAATCCTGCGAGGTCTGGCTTGGCCACCCCACCCCCTCCCCTCCTGCTCCTGCTCCTGCCTGCCTGCCTTCTCTCTCTCCATCACGCATCATTGTCCTTGTTCTCTCTCTCTCTCTCTCTCTCTCTCTCTCTCTCTCTCGCCCCAGGGTTCGCGTTGCAAGGTCAGCCTGGGTAGCATGCGTTGAAAAAGACTCCAAATAAAATGTCGTGAGAAAGATCACAGCCTTTTTTCTCTACTAAAATGCAATAAGAAAAGCAGCAACACAGAACAACAACAAATACAAACTCGCCCTATTTCGACAGCGTAATGTGCAGACTAAACTATTTATATTTAATGCATGTGTTCATATCTACATGTACTGGGATGTTTAACGGCTGTGTGTCTGAAATATCAGTTTTACAATCACTGACTATAATAATTAACCTACATTGTGTTCTCAGCTAACGTGTACTGGCGGTTTGAACGTCTTCGGCCACCATACAATGACAGATCGTGATTTGTGACGTCAGAGCATATGACCGGAAAGCAATCATATGATCACTGTTTACAAAAAAGAAAAACTGAGCTCCATTCAGTCGCACATACACGACACTACTGTAGTTTTTCACGGTGAGTATAATGGGCTTTAACGCCCACCAACAGTTTTGGCGAGTTATTGTGCGTCTTATATCCTTATGAAACCTGTGTGTAGTCAGACATTGAGGGTTGCTAGATGCACTAACGCTTTAGCTTTGTTAGAAAGCTGAACTGCAGGAGAGGAAACTTCAGTCAGTCTACAGTCTGTGCACATATTATGCTTATTGGTTGGACTGACTAACAGGTAACAAGTTATTGCAAGCTATTGCTTGGAAACATCTTGCATAACTCCCTGTTTTCAGTTGAGGAGGTTCGGTTTCCCAATGGAAGTGTTTCCGCCAAGTGGTGGGAAAAAGTCGCCCTGTTTTTTTTTATGTTTGTAGCAACAGTACTTACAGTTTCTAACTTGACATCGAAACAATGATTCTCGAAATTTTGACTAGATTTTAACTTTTAATTAAGTAACGCTATTTTTTCCCGAACAATAAGACTGGATCTCAAATGCTCTATATAGATATAAGCCCTGAAACTATGGCTTCCACACCCACATAGCTAGTGCACGAACTGTTAAATAGGGAGTCGTGCATCCTTCAGCCAAACCCACAGTAATGCAGTATTATGTATATGGAAGACTTACATACTGCACTACAGCAGAGCAGAGAGCCATTTGAGATTTAGCCGAAAGTCAATATTTTTAAGTACTAAGCTTTTTCCTTCAGTTGGTAGGAATAGCCTTCCAAAAAAGTCTGTTTGGAACAATGGAACGTAATGCGTTCAGTGATTTCATGTCCAAACAGGTGGGAGACTTTAAACAACAAAAAGCATGTTTTGCTAAGTCACTATGAGCCAATAGAATGATGTTAACGAGTATGCAATGCTTGATGATGTACTTAAGCATACAAAAGAGTCGTATGTTGGAAACTAATGGCATGAATGGTGGAGATTGTAGAGTTGTTAACAGTTCCTTACTGTTTTGTTAGCCCATTGTGTATTGTGAGCAGTTGTTATAGACATCTCTTCCTCTTATCAGTTCAAAGTTCCTTTTTCCTAATTCAGGTGTTTTTAGGAAGTATATATGTTTAATATGGTTTTCATTTTAAAGCTTCTTGTTGGAAAAAGGATTGATGGAAGCCAAACCTTCATATGAATCCATGGTAAAGCCAACACTGGAGCTAGTCAGAGCAATGCAAAGGATGCATCTGTGTGTATGAATGTGTTCATATTTATCTTCATGCAGTATTTTAATCTGTACAGACTTGAATGATTTATCAAGCTAATGATTAGTGGCTATTTAAGAAAAACAAATCGGTCTTCACATCTTTCTGTAATGTAATTTGCAATTAGACATTATATTAAAAATAATTTTAGCATGTGCAGTAACCTACATGAGTTTCCAACTACCTTGAGTCATCTGCTTTAACATTGTAAGTTTGGTTTTTGACAAAATAATGACGTCACACATTAAATATTCCTTATTAACCACCTTATCAACCACCTTCCATTGTGTCATAATGTTGACTAATTTATTGCTACTGCCTTTTTCAGTGTAGGTTTGTTCTTATTTGTTTTGGTGATGTTTTTCCTTCATTTGTCAGAGAATAATTGTGTAAATATAGTTCACACAGGCTCTGTTTATAATTCTGAGAGACACACATGTCTCTTATTACTAAAAGTTTTCATGTTTTGCAAATCTGTAAACAGTTTTTTTTTCTGTTAACAGAAAAATAATGGATGAAAGCAATGAGAAACTTTTAACATGTGTAAAATAAGGCTTCTTTTATGCTAAGAAGGGGGCAGATTATAAAACACCTTATTGCACTAATCAAGTACTTCAGCATATTTATTCACCTAACATTAAACAGCTTTTGTGTTGTGTTTCCTTTATTTTATCTACTTCCATTATAATTAACAATATTCATGATTTAATAATACTGACTGCTCAGTAAGCATTGATGCATTATTGATTGTGCTTATCTGAACTTGTTTTTTAAAGGCAATCATGAGACTTGTGATTCTTGATGACTATGATCTGGCCAGTGAGTGGGCTGCCAAATACATCCGCAATCGAATTATCCAGTTCAAGCCCAGTGCAGACAGATACTTCACTTTAGGCCTGCCAACTGGTAAGCGAAAAGTACATAATGATGGAGGGATTCTTGGCAGTTCTTGGCTCATTCTTGGCAGTGTTTATATGCATTTATTTTCTTTTTTGTGGGACAGAGAGTAGTCTGTAATGTGCATAAACTGCATCTGTTAAGTCCACTGCACAGGCAGCACTGTCCACATATGAGGCGGTTGCTTAGAAGTGCTTTTACAGTATCTTATCTGGGGGCTTTATGCCATCAGTAAAGTGTCACTATTTAAGAATATTAGATCATGAAATTTGGAGTATTTGATTTGTTGTTTTCATTTGAATGTTTTAGGGAGCACTCCACTAGGCTGCTACAAGAAGCTGATTGAATACCACAAGAGTGGAGACCTCTCCTTTAAATATGTGAAGACCTTTAACATGGATGAGTATGTTGGTGAGTCGGTGAGTCTTATTAGTACAGATTGTTACTCAATGAGAGAGTGCTGAGCACATAGCTAATTTAATTGTCTTATGGACAGAAAAAAACAACTGCATGTCAGCAAGTCTACATGGCATAAACAGGATTTACTGAAGATGCACTGATAGCGTTTTTTAGAGGACAATACTACATCACCTTGTGAGTAATTTTAGCTTATCAACAGTATAGCTGGACCTCTCAATAAATTCTTAGTTTAATAGTTTTTATGTTTGTGTAAAAACAATGCTACGTTTACGTTTTATGTTATGCTTTATTATAGTTTATATATATTTTAGTAGTTAAGCAGTTTTCTTTAAGTATTCCTGAAGTCCTCAACATTTATTAATAATGTGAAGGTCTATGAATATGCATAATTATCCAAGCCAATAAGTAACCAATTCCATGTCCCCATAGCAGTTAGTGAGTTGCTGTACACCATATCAATAATAAACTACTTGGGCAATTCAAAAGCGCAAATGTCAAACTGGAATGGCCAGACCTACTACTGATGCCAGTTGTTTATATGTATAGGATGTTTCAGCATTTCAGAATTGGTAGTACAGTACTAGTGGCAAAGGAGTTTTTCCTCGCCACTGTTGCCTCCGGCTTGCTCACAGGGGGCTTGGACCCGGATTCCCTTTCCTATGTCTATACAATGGTGTTTTTATTTTCCTTTATATAAACTGCTTTTCTGTGAAGCTGCTTTGAGACAACGTTAGTTGTAAAAAGCACTATACAAATAAATATTGATTGATTGATGGATAGTAGTTTATGTGTAATAATTTATCCGTTCAGTAAATGACACGGCTTTCATAGTATGGTGTTGCTTAAACAGATCAGGCCCCACCATGAATTGAGCAAAGGACTTGAATGAAGAATGTTATTTGCTTAATGCAGTTTTCTTACAAATGTATCTCTCTAGGTCTGCCTAGGGATCATCCTGAGAGTTATCATTCCTACATGTGGAACAACTTCTTCAAGCACATCGACATCGAGCCTCAGAACACCCACATCTTGGACGGCAATGCAGCTGACTTGCAGGCGGAGTGCAATGCCTTTGAGACGAAGATAACAGCAGCCGGGGGCATTGAGCTGTTTGTAGGAGGTGTGATGAGGATTTTTGGCTTAGAACACTAGGTGGGAGAACACTGGCACTAATACACAGATGAGTAAGGTGCATATGTAGCCTATATCAGGACATGCTCCACTGAAATGTTGTTGTGCCTCACTACAATCATTGGGGGGAAAAAGTGAGTACCTAAGCTACAAACTTTCTAGTATTAAATATGATTGCTGGGCAAACCATATACAGCACAATCATTATGACCTTGCAGATTCACCACAGACAAAACATTTCCCACCATGCCCGTGTCTTTTCTTTGATCTCTTTCCATAATCAGGCTGTACAGCATCTGTTCTCAATGTGGAACTTGCTGTAGGTAGCTTCTACAGCATAGATATACAGATGTTTTTATGGCTACATTTAACAGCAAGCCAGGCATGGAGCAGCCAGCATAATGCTAACGGTTTTGTTAGGGGCTAAACAAATATGACCCACAAAAAATGCATCCAGACCACTAAATCAAAAGGATTATACTTATGTAGTATAACTGAATTCAGTACACCAATTCAGTACATCTGGTTGGATGACTTTTCCTGGTTAGATTATTACATCAAATAGTGAAAGCTTCTGTTTTTAGTATAGAACTGTCTGAATATGACTGTGCTGGGCTGAACAATCATTCTTACACTGAAATGGCAATTTGATTGCATTCTGTTTTGAAATCGCAGAACCAGCCATTTTAATATGAGCCTACATTAGTTTTAAGTGTGGAAATCTGATGATGTAAATAGGAACCATTTATGTTGGATCAATGAGATGCAACCAAACATGTACTGTGTTAAAGGCTACAAAGCCACAACCGACTGACAGTCTGGTGCATTGAACCATATTCCCATTTATAGAAAATAATTGCATTTTGAATCACATCCTCAGTATTAGTAAATTGTAATTAGATGTTCTTGTCACCCTATGACTGACAAGCAAAGCGAATATAGGCTGTACCCCCTTAAGTTAGTGTTCCCCAGTACAACCAGCAGTCTGGAAATGAAAATGACCTTACATGAAAGCAGTAGGCATTGTTTGTTATACTGTGTTTTTGTCAGGACTTGCATAGTATGAAGTCAATAATTGTAATATATTTTCATCACCTTTCCTCTTGTTATTGCAGGTATTGGGCCAGATGGCCACATAGCCTTTAATGAGCCTGGGTCCAGTTTGGTGTCAAGGACACGAGTGAAGACTCTGGCTAAGGACACTATAGTAGCCAATGCTCGTTTCTTTGGGAATGACCTGTCTAAAGTCCCCACCATGACTCTGACTGTTGGCGTGGGGACAGTTATGGATGCTCGAGAGGTAAAATCCACTCAGTAGAGGCATGTAGACATTCATAGAGGACATTCTAAAGGAATGTACTGAAGTAGGTATTCAGGCCCAGGCCTAAAGAGTCACAGTTTGGTGATCTCTGTGCTCAAATAAAGCTATGCTAAACCCAGCGATTAACAGATGAGATTAGAGTCATGGCCGAAAGTGTTGGCACCCCTGAAATTTTTCCAGAAAATCCTAGAAAATTATTGCAATTGTATACATGTATACAAGTTTATTTCCATTGTGTGTATTGGAACAACACAAAAAAAAGACAGACATTTGACATAATTTCACACAAAACTCCAAAAATGGGCCAGACAAAATTATTGGCACCTTTTCAAAATTGTGGGTAAATAACTTTGTTTCAAGCATGTGATGCTCGTTCAAACTCACCTGTGGCAAGTAACAGGTGTGGGCAATATAAAACTCACACCTGAAACCAGATAAAAAGGAGAGAAGTTTACTCAGCCTTTGCATTGTGTGTCTGTGTGTGCCACACTAAGCATGGAGAACAGAAAGAGGAGAAGAGAACTGTCTGAGGACTTGAGAACCAAAATTGTGGAAAAATATCAACAATTTCAAGGAGTCCGGATCTAAATCCCATTGAACACCTGTGGAGAGATCTCAAAACTGCTGTTGGGAGAAGGCACCCTTCAAATATGAGAGACCTGGAGCAGTTTGCAAAAGAAGAGTGGTCCAAAATTCCAGTTGAGAGGTGTAAGAAGCTTGTTGATGGTTATAGAAGATTTCAGTTCTTTTTTCCAAAGGGTATGCAACCAAATATTAAGTTGAGGGTGCCAATAATTTTGTCCGGCCCTTTTATGGAGTTTTGCATGAAGTTATATCATTTTTGGCTTTTTTTTCCCTCTGGTTTTTGTGTTGTTCCAATACACACAAAGAAAATAAACACGTGTATAACAAAACATGTGTAACTGCAATAACTTTCTAGGAGATATACTTCATTTTCTGGAAAAATTTCAGGGGTGCCAACACTTTCGGCCATGACTGTAGATGTCCTGTGCTCAACACTGAATCTATAGGATCAGAGTCATACTGTGGTCATAACTGTATTAGACCCTAGTATAGTCCAGCTGAACACTGTATCCAATCACTGTCCACTCTATTAGACACTCCTATCTTGCTGTTTCATCTTGTAGATGCAAACTGCTACACAGTTTGTGTTGGTCATCCTCTAGTCTCTAATCAGCGGTTATAGGCCGCTCCCCACAGAAAGCTGTTGGCTGGATAGTTTTGGTGTACTATTCTCGGCCCAGCAGAACTACGGTCTGCAATTGTAGAACTACAAAGTGCAACTATATGTTAACTGGCTGAAAAAATGGACAGTGAGTATATATACAAGAAGGTGTACCTAATGAAGTGGCTGATGGGGGTATATTTGACAAATGCAATAACCCATGCCTTTCAAGTGCATAAATTGTCGTTCATCTTTAGTCTACATACCAAATGTCACCTGGTTGTCGTAATAACACGTTACCTGAATCACATTACCTGCCTGGTTCTTAGAGCACCTCTGCTCTAGTATAAAGAATTCTGTGATTTGTATTGCATTTGCAGGTCATGATCCTGATCACTGGTGCACACAAAGCCTTCGCCCTGTACAAGGCCATAGAGGAGGGTGTTAACCATATGTGGACAGTATCTGCCTTCCAGCAACATCCTCACACCATCTTTGTCTGTGATGAGGACGCAACACTCGAGCTCAGGGTTAAGACAGTGAAGTACTTCAAAGGTATGTAAGCACATCTGCATTTTACAACCCCAAATCAGAAAAAGTTGGGACAATATGGAAAATGCAATTATTTTTTATTTGTTTGCAGACAGTACGAACCCAAGATACTTCATGTTTTGTCTGGTCAACTTCATTTTATTTGTTATATACATCCATTTCTGCATTTTAGGCCTGCAATACATTCTAAAAAAAAAAGTTGGGACGGTAAAGCATTTACCACTTTGTAAAGTTCTCATTACTTCTCATCACTTTAAAGATGTTTTGGCACTGAGAATACAAAGCAGTGTTATGTTTCAGGTGTTATTTTATCCCTTTCTTCCTGCAAACACATCTTATGGTGTGCAATGGTGCAGGGTCATCAATGTCCTATCTTTCATTTCAAAATCCTCCAGACTTTCTCTTTGGTTAGGACTGCAAACAAGCCAGTCCAGTACCAGTACCCTCTTCTTCCACTGCCATGCCTTTATAATGTGTGCAGCATGAGGTTTTTCATTGTCTTGCTGAAAAATGCATGGACCTTTTGGTGCATTGATGGCTTCTTGGAGGCAGCATATGTTGCTCTAAGATCTCAATGTACTTTTGAGCAGTGTAGATGGCACTGACACAACCCTAACACAACCCTAACACATGACAGACCCTGGCTTTTGGACTGGATTTCATGCCTGAATTCCAGGAATGCAGGTAAATTAAATTAAAAAGCACTGAAGTTGACCAGACAAAACCTGAAATATCTTGCTTTCATACAATAAAAGTCAAATGTAAAAGTAAAAAATAAAAAAATAATAAAAGTCAAAGTAAATGTAAAAAACACGGTGCGTGTGTGTAGTGTTTTTGGTTATTTGGGGTTTTTTTTTTTTGTGCATTTTCCATAATATCCCAACCTTTTCTGAGTAGACTGAGGCTGATTTCTGCCTAAGAACCTATTTACAGAAAGTTTGCTGTTGGCTGCCTTTTTGAAGACAGCTTTGTCAAGCAATTTATCCATGCCCTGTGAGCTCATATGACCAGAACCAGCATTTGAGCTGTCAACGATGTAACGGAACACTTTATTTGCTCTCTTGCTAAAGACAGTGCAGTATTTGTTTACTGCTTCCTGATTCCACAGCATCTGTCACATCTAGATAGTTGCATTTCTTACGCTAATGCTTGTCTGCTGTTGCTTTTCCCTTACTACAGTTGCTGACTAATTCCTGGTTCTACAGCATTTTTTTTTCTACCTTAATCTTAATAGTTACCCTTGTGGCTCTTACAACAGGTTAGGCTACACCATAAAACAGTTTAGAATGTTTACAGTATAAACAACATGCTCAAGTAACAGTCTCCAATTCCCTGAGTATACTAACTATTCCTCACTGCTACTACTGATTTGTCAATCATTTAGGCATGTGTTCTTTATTACAGGACTAATGCATGTTCACAATCAACTGGTGGAGCCCATGCACAGCATGAAGAACTATAAGGATTAAGGATGAGGACGTGCAATTTTATGTCTAAGGGAGCCAAACATGGGCTGGTTTTCAGAGACCACAGCAACCACCGAATGTAATAAAGGACGCGGGAAATCAGAGTGCATAGCATGTCCCACTGATCTATTGTCTTTGCATCTCAGTTGTTGCCTTCTTTCCATAGGCTTGATCTTGCGTGGTTTCCTATTGCACTCCAGAAATGCACATTTCTTGACTGCCAACTTGAAACAGTGGGGTAGGCCAATATTACGAAGAAACACAATGATGTGGTCTGAATTTATGGAAAGTTAAGTTTAAGGGAAATACAGTTTGGGTATTTGATTGTTACTAAGGTTTAACTGTTAAAACAGTTTACAGTTCCCTCTGGTCAACTGTAACACTTTTTTCATGTTTCAATTAACATGCCATTTACTTTGTACTGTCTTTTGATGTGACTGGAACTTGTTACTTGTAAAAAGAAGAGGTCATGACATTTGTTACTCCTAATGATCAATTTCAGTATAAAATTTGGCTTTGGGTTTCTGTCTTGGGTTACAAGAGGTACTTTACTCATTTGACTCCTTTTGCTCTTTCAAAGTTGGAAAATGATATCTTGCAACACTCCAGTGTTTTTTGGATTTTGTTACGGACCAAATCTCAGAGCCTTTACATATACATAAAATCACTTACATTTACTTTAGCCTTCAGTGATTGGTCTTAGTTCCTCCATGTTCTTCCAGAATACTGTTTCCTAGGCCTAGTCCTGGAGTAATCCTGCTCTATGATTCAACCATTAGCAAATTAATGAGCCTTTTAAATGTTGAATCACGTATTTAAGAACAGGGAACAACTCCAGACTATGGTGATTTAACTCACTCCATCAAGAGTTATAGTGTTGTGATGGTTGTTATAGGCATGTACCACAAAGCCAGTTACTTTAGTGAGCTGGTTTACTTCATGGTAGATAGCTTATTATTGGTGACTGCTGTAATTGTACCTGCCACTTTTGGAATAGCCATCTGTTCCCTCTGTTAAACTGTCCAGAATATTCCAGTGATAGAATTGGCTAGCAATTTATAGACCAATTTATCTAGGAAAACTCGAGTGACTTACATGTTTATTTGGGACCAGAATTGACTGTTTTCTATCTATTTCCTATTTCTGAGTGTACGTAAATCTGCTTTTTGCTCTGGGACAGGTTCTTGGTATCAGAAAGACTTTGTTATATGGTAGTTGCTGAGTGACTTTGGTTTTCTGTTCTACAAAACACAACTTTAGTGCCATGTATTAAACAGAACTGAGCCTCTTTCTGTTCTGAGTACTTTCCAATGTGTGTATTAGTTATTGCTGGTCTGGCTGCTGTTTTACAGTTACAAGAGGTCAAGCCACCAGCACATTTTAATTTTATTATTTTGCTTTCATTTTTAAACATGTTATTGCTTGAAATGTTAAAGCTTAATCATGTAGTTTGTTACTTCTGTTAATCTGATTGCAAGTTATTTGATTAAACTGTAGTTTTCACCATACCTGTGAATATGGATGGGAACAGGGATATTAACTTGATTTTTTTTCTGTTTGTTAAAGATTCCATTCACCTCATTACTCAACATGAAACACATGTTACCAGATTTGCACCTATGCAGATCTGCCTTTCATATCTTCTTATCTTATAGGAATAATAAACATTTTTTTGATTGATATGCTTATGTCTGAATGAAATAAATGGTGTCATATTGTCAGTTACTTTACAGTTTTGTGCAGTTACCTAAAGTTGGTTACCCCCATTCAAATCATGTTTTGTTGATTTTCTAAATGAAAATATCACATCAAATGCGCAGGACTGTTTTGCATCGTAAGTAGCAAAATGGATATAATAAGGTCCCTCTTTCTTAGACAATTATTTAAAGGTGGGAAATCCAAACAAACTCAGTGTCACTCATTTAAGTAGGAAAGTAAATGTTAAGCACCCATAACATTTTCAGATGTTTTTGTACTGCCTAACAAACCCATATAATTACCTGATACAAAGCGATTTTTACTGTTTACTTTGCCTAACGTTACAGTGAAATGTATCTAGTTTGTTTGTATTTTCTATTATTACTCCAAAAAATTATGCAATTTTAAAATTTTATTTCCGCTTTCAGCTTAATACACCCGATGATAAATTTAGACTGATATGGGCAATATTTATTGTGCTACATATACAAAAGTAGTGGCTCTCAGTATGACGTTAGGCCACCATGTTTGCTAACGCAACATGCCCCGATGTCTTGGCGTGGATTTGTAGAGGTTCCTAATGCTATCCTGTGGTCATCAAACCCATGCGGTCCTTGCTGACATCACATGCGCAGGCGAGTGTGAAACTTCAATCATTCGCATGTCTTACAATGTCAAACCTACCCACCAAGTTTCATTCCTGTCAGTTGATTCCTTATGGGGCAACTATTTCTGCAACTATTCTTTTACCCATGAGCGTACATAGAACCCTCTGGGCATTTCAGTGTAATTTAGTCACAATGTTAGGCCATAATAATACATAATACATAATAATAACTGCTGATTACTCTGAAGTTTATATTTATCCAGGAAATATTGTGACCGTAAAAGACAAACAGTTACCCAGTTATTTAATGCACAGATCCCCGACTCTGGTCCTGGTCCGAAAATGCCAATCTGTGCATGATGGTGTTCTCTTTTGACCACATCTACTTTAATTAGGGAAGGGTGTTCTTATTGAACCGATTGCTTGGATCATGTGTGTTGGGAAACCACTGATGTAATAAAATACTCTTTAAATAGCTGTTACATAATTGAAGTCTGTTATTAATTATTCAAGTGTACAGCACTGTAGCAGCATTTTAAAACAAGCACATAATTCATACTTCCAAGGTGTCCATCACCCATTTCCACAAGAGATAAATATACTAGTACTCTCTGTTTAAACCGGTTGTAATGTAACTTCTACTTTCTTTTCAAAGCGTTAATGAAAGCATCTTTCGGGACCTCCACATTTCCAATACGCCTCATTTTCTTCTTGCCCTCTGCTTGCCTCTTCAGCAGCTTCATCTTTCGAGTGATATCTCCTCCATACTGTTGGAAACAGCACAATCTTTAAGATTACAAGAGTCAAATACGTACAGTACTGCGCAGGAGACAGGTTATTCATTTTTCAGCATCAGGAAAACAAATGCAAAAACATGTACAGGGTAATTCCTAACAACAGCGCAAGACCTGGTAAACCACAAAAACCTCAAAATCAGATAAACAGGGCTTAAAGCTTTCAACTTTGAGAGAAAGGAGAAGATCAGACACCACCCCCCAAAAAAAAACACAGGACTCTCTGTCCAACTTTCCACTGAGAGAAGAAATCTCAAAGCTATGGGTCTGAAAGGATATGTAGCTCAAGATTACTGAAAAAAGTAAAATGAACAAAACCTGAAACTGGTTTTATGAATACATTTATAGCTGGCATTACTTGGATTGTGAAAAAAAGAAGTTCAACCAACTTCCTGAAGTCTCCTGAAGCTAATGGAATGTCTGTATTGACCCATTTTATTCTTTTTTTTCAGGCTTTTTGTGTAACTTTCTGTTAAATATTTTTCTACCTTATGATGCTTAAAAATAAGCTTGTAGTTAAAGGCCACTTGACTTGAAATTAAATAAGAGTATGGTCTCCCACTCTTGCACAGTACTGTATATTAATAAAATAATAATAACAAAAAAAAGTATGATAAAACAGAAAAGCACTTACACATTTTGCTAGAACATTCTTTCTGTATGCTTTGATTCTGATGGAATAAGCAGAAATACATAAAAATGTACTCATGACAATAAGCACTCATGGCACAACAGCCCATGTTATGAAATAAGCATGAACACTCACGTTTCTCTGGCAATGACTTTGCTTCCAATGGCGGCCTGCACAGCAATTTCAAACATCTGTCTAGGAATGGACTCCTTCAGCCTCTCACACATGGCTTTCCCCATGCTATATGCTCGGTCTCTGGAAGCAGCAACAAAGCAAAAGCAGCATAAAATCAAACCGCCGATACGTTTTAAAAATGTAATAGCTATTAATACAAACACTACATTTTGAGCAGACTCTGCTACCCATCATGCATTAACATCTTACTGTACGTACTTGTGAACAATAGTGGTGAGCTCTTCCACAGGCTTCCCATTCAGCAAGAAATCAATTTTAATCAGTTCAGCTGGTTCATAGCCAGCATCCTCGTAGTCAAAGCTGGAGAAGTAAATTGCATTACAGTGTCAAAATGCTGAATCAGACTTAAGTGTCGACTCAATTTTCAGAAGGTTTACTGAAAAACACCTTTAATAATATTCATATTTGTAGCAAAGCTCATCAGTAACATTACCTTGCGTATCCTGAAGACATGGACTTAAGCTGGTCATAGAAATCCACCACAATCTCATTAAGTGGAAACAGATACTTCATCATCACTCGATGGTCATCAATGTAAATCATGTTCTTCTGAATGGCTCTGCGGCTCTGAACACACAGAGTGAATTGTGTTACAGTAGCTCAAAGATTGCTACTCTTGGTCAGATTAGCAAATTAGTCCTGAATCCAAAAGGCCACCAGAGTGTGAGGACAATCACTTGATAGAATGAGTGTCAATTCAAACACAACACCTTTAACAGAAGACAAACAAGACTCTTACAGGAAAGGAATCACCACGGACTGGAGGTGCATATGATGACAATGTATCATCGTTGTTATAGATAACATGCTTTTCAGAGCACATCAAGGATATCATCAGTATTTAAAAAAACATTGATCAACAACAGTTCATTACAACGTGAGTGTAATTCGGCCTATTTGTAAAATGTTGATAATAATAATAATAATACCTAGAACTGCAATTATTTTTATTATTATTATTATTATTATTATTATTATTATTGTTATTATTATTATTATTATTAATATTATTATTATTAATATTATTACTACTACTACTACTATTATGTGGAAACATTATTAAATCTGAGAAAAACTAAATACTGTAAATCATGAAAATGCCCTGTAGTATCGTGGTAATGTTTTTGCCATATCGTCCACCCCTAACATGAACTACAAAGTATGCCATGGTTCTGTGTTACATGGACACACATCAAGTTAAAAATTAAATTGTTGGGCACATTTCAGCACAGCATACATTTACATAACTGTTAAATCACAGTTTTAAATATATAACTACATTTTATTTTTAAGTCAATGAAAACATCTGAGGTATCTTTCTAAAACAGTGTGCTAGCTAATGCGCGGAGCTGTGCAATTTATTGTGCAATTTACTCAGTGTGGTAATGAATCTGATATAAAACAGCCTTAATCAATTTTCACTCCATGCCTTCACTTTGGCATCTCTTAACCATTATATAGCCTGTTCTTTAATTTCTGAGACTGATCTTTTGTCATCATTTTTTATGACAGATAAAAACACACTAGGAGTATAAAACTCACCAAGCAGAGGCTCATGATCTTGCCAGTGAAATCATCAGGGCTGATAACAGTTCCCATTACCATGGGCTCCAGGTACTCCACCACCTGAGACTTGTCTGGGAATTGAGCCGGATTCACAATGGTCGCCACCTCCTCCCCATACTCCTGCACAGCACAATAACAGTGATCAGTGGCTTAAAGTGAGAATCACGCCATATTCCAAATAATACTCCCATGTTTACATTTATAATACTCTCATGTTTGACATCTGACATTTAAGAGAGTGTACATCTTTTGTTTGTAGAGGTTATCTGTCTATATACTGTATATATTATTCTATACTTAAAACTATATCCTTATGTTAAATACTAGAACACAGATCAAACAATGCTTTTCTGGGCATATATTGGATATTGCCCATTCTTCAAAAACACTGAACAAACTGCATGTTCCATGTGAGATGTAGTATATAAGTGTAATGTTGTTGTTATTGTTGTTTAAAAAAAGTGTAATTAAGCCTGATAGTCCTGTTGGTGCAGAATAATATGTGAAATATGCTGTTGGTGGTTTTTAAATCCGGCACTAATGGTGCATTGGGTTTGCATGTCAAAACATTACGATACACAATGTACATTATGAAAACATCTTTAAATATCATGAGATGACATTATTGCCATGTTGCCCATCCCTGTCATTGAGGTTGTGTGTTCTGTTATCTGTATAACTTTTAACAACATTTAAAGGACAATAATCACCTCATTCAATCGAGCTGCAAAATCCTATTGGAACGCTGATTCAATATTTTTACAGAAAGAAAAATGATTCTTTACTTACAAATTTTGTCATTTAAAACAAAAACCAAACAGACAAAAAAACAAAAAGACCCATACTTGTCAATACAAAAAAGTGTGAAGTGAAAGTACATAGTAACTTACTACATATTCAGCTATGTAATAAACATAATAGTATATGCAAAACAAGAATCAAATTTCTGTCTTCTAAGGTTTAAAAAAGCAAAAAAAAAAATCCTACCTTTATGAGTTTGGCAGAGGACAGGACCGCTTTGTACGGCACTGTTGGAGCTGTCACTATAACAGAGGCATTGTATTCCTGCTCCAACCGCTGGTTAAACACCTCCATATGCAATAACCCCAGAAATCCCAATCTGCAAAAAAGAGAATAAGCAAATCTATGTAGGAATATCGTCAAGTCACAGATTAGTAGATCTGCTATAACAGCAGTAAGGTGACTATGACCCTGACCCTTGACCCTGACCTCCACCCAGCCCCCAGAGCCAGGCTGCTGTCTCTCTGCACAGTCACACTGGAGTCATTAAGAGTCAGCTTCTCCACCGCACTACGCAGCGTTGTGTACTCAGATTGGTCCATCGGATAGATACCTACGACATGACAAGTTTACTCCCATTAATTTGAAATATTGACTTGCTCTCATATTACTTCATGACTCGCTAATGCGGTTGCTTGTTTATGTTCAGTCAGTTTATGCAGACACTAAAAGACACTACAATTTGTGACAGAGTTCAAATCCAAAACTAGATTAGATCATCACTGACAAGCCGGGACTCAAAAACAACATATCGTCACATTACTTATAGATGTGAGCACTTTCTCTACGTCATTCTGTGGGTATGTATATGTGGATATGTATGTATATATATATATATATACACTAGATATTTGGTAGTTAACACGTCCTCTACAGAAACACACATAACACTTAATATTGCATTCTTTCTGCAAATTTTAGTGCACATTTACTGTATAGACACAGTATAGCAAGATATTAGAGTTTAACATACATATAATTGAACAAATAAAAAGTAAAATGTAAATTTTAGGTTTTATTTTCCCCCCATATGTTAAATTCAGCAAATAAACCGTAATTGTGCATTAAAATGTGTTCTCTGTAGAGCAGAGAACGGGGGCCCAAAACTTACAATTATATACAATTATATGTAGTCCAATGATCCAGAAAAATACAAAAAAAAAAAAAAAAAAAAAAAAAGCATTTCAAGTAAGTATACCTGCAAACACCATGGATTTAGCTGGTTTGAAGCCCGGAAGCGCCTCCACTGGCTGCTTATGGAGATACAGTGTGTCTCCAATCTGAGCCTCCTTCACCTCCTTCATTCCAGCTATCACATAGCCCACCTGGCCCGCATAGCTGAGAGCAAAACTCAAAATTAGGACACCAGGAAGGTTCAAACATTAAGATGGTAATTACTGTTCTGACAATTCTGATATTAACCAGACAGACGGTCTGGCTCAACTAACAAACTAACTGAGTTTTATAGTCAAAAGCATAATGAAACCATATTTCTGTAGATGCAGCAGAGCTTCTTACAGTCTATCTGTGGGGTGTTCATCTGGTCTCAGAATTCCCAGTTCATTGACTTCATATGTCTTTCCTGTGTGTGCAGAGACGATTCTGTCGCCCTTAGAGACCTGTCCTCCAAATATGGCCATATTGGCTACCACTCCTCTATAGTGGTCGAAAGTGGAGTCAAACACCAAGGCCTTAAATGGTTCTTCAACATTAGCTGTGGGACTAAACATAATCAGTTCCAAGAACAGGGAGAGATATTAGAGGCTATGTAGAGCACATTCATTAAAAAAGGCTCCAAAAACATTCCGTATAAACTCACGAAGGTATTCTCTTCACCACCTCTTGAAGAACTTGATCAACATTTGTGCCATGTTTTGCCGAAATCTAAAAGCCAAGGATTTTAAAGATACAGAATTAAAAAATAACTACACAAGCTTGTTGAGTATATCATTCAGAATGTCGTAGAGTTACAACCGATGCTACAATGGCAATGCTAGCAGTACACCTGCAAGTGCTGCAAATGAACAAATTCCATTGTATTTTGCAGTAAAAGAACATTTTTGATTGCAACTCATACTCACCCTGATACATTCCTCCTTGGGAATATCAAAGATCTTTTCAATTTGCTTCTCCACTCTGTCAGGGTCTGCATTTCTCAAATCAATCTGACAGCAAAAACAAAGAATCTGTTTAAATAATCCGTCAGCAGGCCTGGCAACCTATTTATGGGCAAATGATTTTAAATGTATGTGCTTACCTTATTTATAACAGGTATGATGGTTAGCTGAGCTTCAAAAGCCAAGTAGAAGTTGGCCACTGTTTGTGCTTGTATTCCCTTTAAATATTACAGATAAACACATATACATTTTACTTTTTAAAACAACTCACAAAGTAATTCAAAATATTCTCATTAAAGTATTTCAAATTTAAATTATTTCAAAATGTCTTATAGTATAATTCAACATGTACATAAATGTTATGACTACATTATTGCAAAAAATGCTGTGTTTTAAAACCTGGATAGGTAACCTTACTGGTGAAAAGATCTACATAAGGGCACAGCCAAAAATGCTCAAAGTCAGCTTAAAGCAGTGAAAGAATGCTTTTCGGGGCAGTGCTGGTAATTCTCATGAAATGAAAAGTTCACCTGAACACGGCAACAAGGCTAACGGTTTCCTAAAGGCAACTTAGCATCAATTCAACGTAGGTGAAGTATTGCTTTGTTTAGAAAAAAAAAAGAAGTTCTACCTGATTTGCGTCGACTATGAGCAGAACTCCTTGGCAGGCCGATATGGAGCGTGACACCTCATAGCTGAAGTCAACATGACCCTAAGTACAGAAAAAACAGAAGACATCAGGGTGAACAACTTCATTCAGGGTTGGGGCCAAAGTGAAACATTTGTATGTTCAAAAGCATCCATACAAATAATTAAAACTAGTAGAAACATTATATTATATTATATTATATTATATGCACAGATTATTCATATCTGCATAATTCCATTACAGAGAGGCAAACAAAGCCATTCAAAGCTGTGTGATATGAAATCTACTGATCTGCTTCATATCAGTGGTATCAGGAACCAAGAGTTGTGATGTCTACAGTGCAGACAGACTTTTCTCTGACCTGGTGAACCTACACGTCTTCTGAGAGCTTATACACTGCCTGGCCAAAAAAGCAGTCACATGGTCTAATATTTTGTTGGACTTCCTTTAGCCTTGATTTCAGCATGTATTCACCGGTATTGTTTCAACAACCTCATCAGCAACATTTATTTCTTATTATCTAGAGTCCCATTCATTTTTGGCTGAGATGTTGTACTGATGATGGGGGGTGTCAAACCACTCCATAAAGTCTTCTCCAGCCACTCCTAAAGACTTTTGATGGGGTTAAGACAATAATTGGACCCTTCTGAAACAGAGTAGTATCTTTTTCACAACCACACAGTCTTCTTTCGACATGGCTATTTAAGAGATGAGACAATACTCACGGTATCAGTGAAGGTTAAAATAAAAGCCCTGCAGTAATCAGGCAGTGGATGAACGATGATTGAAAAAGTGGTAAATAAAAAAAATACTTACAGCGTTCTGCGTGTACCTCTCTGCCATAAAACGAGCAGGTTGCGTAGCCATTTCATTCAATAACTTTCTACGAGCTAGCTTTAATGTTGCAGACATCTGGTTCCCATACCCACTGCTGTGAACAACCGCAACTCTGTAGATTTCTCATGACTGCATTCTTTTGAGCGTTTCACATCAAAACCACTGTTAACCACTTACTTGCTTATTTAAGTATAGCACAATTCCCCTTTAACTATATGATTAACATGAATAGTGCTTTCTTCCCCTCCTCCTCTGCTCACCGGTGTGTCGATGAGATTGAGTAGGTAAGTCTGTCCCTCATGCTGGTAGAACAGAGAGGCTGTCTGGGCCTTTACAGTGATCCCTCTCTCTCTCTCCACCTGGAGTTTATCCAGCACCTGCTTATTACGCTCAGTCTTTGCGATGGCACCTGCATAACAGATTAAAGGACAAACCACATAGAACTTCAGACTACGAGTGTACATTGGAGAAGAAACAGACTTTAAGACTGGTGACATAAATCACCTGTCATCTCCAACAGCCGGTCAGCCAGGGTGCTTTTTCCATGGTCAATATGAGCGATGATGCTGAAATTTCTTATTCTGTCCACAGGAAACTCTGACATGTCAACATTATTCTGCTGAAAAATATGAAAAATGTTATCTTTGATATGCATTACAATATTTCACTTAAGCATTCCTATGAACATATTCATATTTACCTTATTCTGAGCTGATGAGCTGTACTGTCTCTCACAGTACGTGGACACACAGCCCGTCTTCATCCATCTGTGCCTGATCAGAGTGAAAGGCTGTGTGGAGCCCTGATTCCTCCTCTTGACTCTACAGACCTTAACACGAGAGTAGCGGCCTGCCAGCGACAAAGCACTGACCACCGGTCTCAATAACAGCTGCATAGCAATCGGCTAAACTCAGTTCAGCTAAATACATCAGATACTGATCTGTTAAAGTTCCTCTGTCTGTCTGTCAACACAACAATCATGTTCAAAACAGGGAAATAAAATTAATAACACTGGACCTTCCATATACACACACTGGAAGCCTGATCATATTTTTATTCATGTGTTACAGGGAGCCGCCATGTCTGGCTGAACGGTCACGTGTCTTCTTCTTCTTCTTCTAAAAGCAGCACCACAGCCCACCACCGCCCCCTACTGTAAGGGAATGTAACATGAACGTGAAAGTGATTACACAGACCCCCAGCTTTAAAATCACATCAACCGTTATACAGACCTCTTAGTAAGCGCCAAGAAGAACCAAGACGCTGCGCCAAAGTTTTCTCCTGAAAGTCAGGCCTTAGCTGCTGGACGGTTTGCTTGTTTCCACATTTAATGTCGAATGAATCGTAAGTTAGTATTCAGTTTTAAAGAATATATTTAGTTCATGTGTTCAGCACGTTTAGTCTGTAACAACCCCGAACATGCATTTCATGTTTTAAGGATAAAATGTAACAGAAAGGTCAAAGGTCAGTGAGCTTTTTAGTCAGGGAACTGCTGTTTTATTGTGAAGTAGCCCAACAGAGTTGTGTTAATCTTCTGAAAAATGTATTAATTAGATTTCATTATTTAATATAATTTAATTTAATACTTATTTACTTTAACTTATTTACTTAACTTATTTACTTTGCTTTGATCTCACCATAGCGTTTTCTATATTAACTCATATATTAATTTGCATTTTGCTATATTTGTATTTGGTCCACACATCATGAAATTCACATAATATGGGCATAAAAGGGGCAGCTCTTTAATATATAATCATACAAAATCTTAAAATTGTTAAATTAATTAAATACAAATACGGCTGTCAATACAAAATCAAAATAGTACATTTTTGAACATTTTTATTTAGTGCAATATTTTACATAATGTAAAGGTCAGCTGGTAAAAATATGTAAAAATAAATAATTAAATAAATAAAATTTTAAGAGGTAAATTATTATTACAAAAGCAAGATTTTTTAATAGATTCAATATACCGTATCATAGGAATTGTATTGTTTCTAATAGTATTTACTGTGGATCTTTTTGTGTTTCAGAGGAAAGTGTGGTTGTAATTCTGTAATGTGCTTTTATACTTGTAAACTACTTATAAACTTGTAAGGGAACTGAAAATGCAGGTCTGAAGTTGCTGTGTTGTACCTCTGCAGTTGGATACTGCTGCACTATTCAGGGGTACAACACGGTCATATTCTTGACTGTTAAAAACATTATTTAAGAACCTAGAAATTTTGTGATTAAAACCTTAACTTTACACATTCATAGATCATAAAGTCAATATCATCCTGTGACCACTGATAAAGGACTAGAGAAGGACTCACAAAAACTGTGCAGCTGAGGATGATGCACCACCCAAACAATACCTGCTTTGTGGTGGTTCTTTGGAGATCCTGACTATAAAAAGGGGTTAAGTATAAATAGAAACAGATAAACCAATCTAATTGTATAACTACAAAGTGCATCTGTTGAGTAAGTGGAACTGATAAAATGCACAAAGTGTGTAGATACAAGAAGGTGTACCTAATGGAAGGCAGGGTGGCACTTGAAGGCAAATGTAGGATCATAACACCTTTAACAGTCAGTGGCTTCCTACACCAGTTAATAAAGGGAAAACACAAACACCAGTGAAACTATTGCTGTGGTTTCAGGCAAAAAGAGCAGCATGCTTATTAGCGGTAACACCAAAACCTGCAGACACTTTGAGGAACCCATCCAAAGATGACATACTTGAACCTGAATACCAGCATGTAGGCTCAGTCCTGTAAAAGTATTAATTGGCTTTTAGGTGTTTTTTCATGCTCTTCTTCTCCACATGGTGTCACCCTACACACAAGTCTTTCACCAGAGGAGCAGAGGAGAGAACATCATTACCATGGCAACATGGCAGCCCACTCATAGGCCTACTAAGTAGGTCCCACTGAAAATTGCCTAGATAAGAAATCAAATGCAATATCTCTCTCCAGCTTTGATGCCTGATGGCTGTCGGGTGATATGTACACTTGTAAAACCTCTCAAAGGCGATGTATGGCCGCTGGGTTCTCTCTGGAGTGTAGGTGTGTCTCTCTATTATAATTCACTCAGAGGATGCACGAAGCATCGACAGAGCTTATATTTAGTTCACATTATGTAGTGATGTAGATGTTTCCATGGGTAATGGAAGGCTTCATGTATGTGTGTGTATGTGCTGATGTTTTACTAACTCTACTAGCTTCTGTGATGCACTCTGAAAGGTACTGATCATTAAAATGCACCAACAACATATTTAAATATATTTAATAAAGCGGATCCATTGTCTTTAATGGATGATGGCTGTTCAAAGACTGTAATAATACTCTTGACAGAGATTCTGAGAGTGTAAGAATTTGAAACTGAAATTCTGAAATTTAAAAATGCATCTATGCCAGGCCCCTGTGTCCCCTCCAAAGGTCTCTTGTACAAATCTTGGTACATCTGTACTCTGTACATTTGGGTTCATCCCAACAGTGTGAAACAGGCAGAGATGGAGCAGGGATTAAGCTATGTACATAATTACAGTTGAATGACTTTTTTTTATTTTGAGGTTGCTTATAAGTTATAAGGGTTGTGATTTTTGGTGCATATGTTCTTAGAGGGGCTGGGTGGCAGGCACTGACAAAGATCTGTCTGTGATTATATGCCCACCGCATGAAAAAAGAAAGCATGCCGGTCTGGAGAATACAGTCCTCCTCTTTATTTGCTGTGTTAAAAAGCATATAAATCTAGGAGAAGTGCATCAGGTATATGTTTTTCCATATTTTTCCACAAAGGTTGTGTTATATGTCAGATCTCATAAACTCATGTATCATCTACATTCCTGAGTGGACCAGTCTACCATTTGAGCACTATTTACAAGAAGGGAAAAGAAGTTTTTCCCAGTTTCGGACACCGCTCGAACACCTTTAAGCTCTCCCTGCAGGCCCTCTACTGGAAATCAAAT
This sequence comes from Semaprochilodus insignis, assembly GCA_034552555.1. NCBI lineage: Eukaryota > Metazoa > Chordata > Actinopteri > Characiformes > Prochilodontidae > Semaprochilodus > Semaprochilodus insignis. The sequence continues at coordinate 12,285,717 of CM067485.1, read as the reverse complement.
CAAATTCTGACTAATACAATCAAAATCTTTCTCTGTAACTTGGTTATCAGGTTAACTGGGATGCTGTTTGCTCTCTGTGTGTGAAATATTGTGACTCTGTTTTGAGCTGCTAGTGAGCACTGAGTACAGTGGTTACACAAAGCCAATGCACATACATAGCCAATACATACAATGAAAAACGCATTGCAGTTTCACAAACTCACTGCAAACTGTCATCAACACGACTACATCTGAACTGTATTTCACACACACACACACTGCAAATACAGAAAAACACATCCAACACAAGTGAACCACAATACAATGCAGATGTTTCCAGAAGAATCGGAAAGGAGATGGAACATCTGTGATGGGAAATATCTGATGTCTGAGAAGTTGATAACACCACAGACCCTCGAATTAAGTAAGTTCATGGGCAACTTCGCTGGCTAGTTAGCTACATAACTCTCCTAGGTCTTCTACAGTAGTTAACGGTCATATCTAGTATTGCTATATGTTCAGTTACTCTAGAGCTAATTCCTGCTATAATGCGGTGATGCTGCATCTGTTCAAATTAGAGTTGAAACTTTCTTTTACTTTTTGAGTGTCCTCAGGAAACATTTCTGTTGTGTTTGATTAACTTTGCTAGATTGCTGAAGTTGTATGTGATTTCTGTATTTGCAGCATGGCTGTGATATGTAGTGCTGCTGTAGTCATTTTGATAAAAGTGTTTTCTGAGTTTGCAGAGCATGTATAGATTTGTAGATTGGTGTTTGTAAAATGAAATGCATGTGTTGCCATTTTAAAGAATGTGTTTTCTGCATTTGATGCTGATGTTCTGCAGTGTGTCTTGTCGGCTCCCCATCAATGAGGGGTGAAAGCACTGTCCTGGCATCTTCGTAGTGCTGGATTTTAAATCTCATAATCATTAGCATAATATAATAGCTTAAAAGCTTTATAAAAGGTTTCCATTGCTTCTGCATTGCATTATTCATTAACGCAATGTTCCTCAGCCATTCTTACTGGAAGCTGGCACAAGAGTGGACAGACACAAATTTCTTAGAATGATGGAGCCACTCGCATTTACCGCAGCCTCCTCTTTAATTTCTCTGAGAGATGAGACAGTCTTGCAGAGGCAACTTTGGAAGGAGAGATGCAGAGTCAGATACGTATATCAGACTTCAGCTGACAGACCGGATTGAATTTTCAAATGAATCACCATCAGCCAAACACTTGGAAGTTATTAAATCCGGCCTGATGGCTTAAATCACAGGAAATGGTGCGGAATAGCCAGTAAGACCACTTGATGAGTAGTTCCAGTCTCTAGTCTAGATTGACAGATAAAATGAAAGGACTCACATCATAATAATTTTAATAAAAGATCAATGTATGATGTAAATATTATATATATATATATATATATATATACCCTCATCATCAAAAAAAATAGCTGCACAAATAGTTGCACCCAGAAGGAATCAACTGACAGGAATGACACTTGGTGGGTAGGTTTGACATCGTGAGATATGCGAATGATTCAAGTTTCACGCTTGGCCATACATGTAACGTAAGCAAGGACAAGTATTATCGCTGTACCTGACTGACCCAACAGCCACGATTGTGGACATTCAGTGAGCAGTGATGCCCTCCATGAGTCATCCTGTTTGCCATCACCATAAGCAGATGGCTACATGCACGCAGACTGTTACAATGACTGCCCTAAACACCAGTCTGCATCACCAAAGACTGCAATGGTGTCGTACCAGACAGCCATGGAGTAACTCAAAATGGCAGTGGGTCATCTTCAGTGATGAGTCCCGCTTTTGTCTTGGTGGAGACGACTAATGAATCCGAGTCTGGAGGCACCGTTTGTTGTCACACGTCACATGTCCAGGAGGCCTGGTGTCACTCTATCTCCACCCTTACTGCAAAATCTGCAGGAACTGGGTGAGGATATTCAAGCTGCATGGGATGGATTATCACAGGACACTATTAGGAACCTCTACAACTCCATACTGAGACGTTTGCATGTTGCACTAGCAAACATGGTGGCCAAACGCCATACTGGGAGACACTACTTCTGTATGGGTAGCTCAAATATTGCACATATCAGTCTACATTTTTCATTATTTGTTGTTCCTGGTAACCTTTATCTTCCTTCTCAATAGCATTGCAATCCAACACTTCCATCTAGGTGCAACTATGTTTTTGAGTATGAGTGTATTCATATATATTCACATATTTATTTATTTACCTTTCCGGCCTAGAGCAGCATAGACCTGCCCATTTAATTTATGTGGAGTGTTTCAATACTGCCTGCCCTTTCAACAAAGTTCAATGAAAATACAGCCGTAGGAAGACGGAATAGAGTCTATGTACATATATAGTCTTAAAGGCACAGCAACAAATATCAGTTTGTTTACATCTACAGTATGAGGAGAGGTTTGAAAATGGTCATGCATAAGTGAACATACACATGGGCAATATAAGACCAAAGTACTGAAGGCCGACATGCTATGACACCTGCCCAGCCTCTTTAACTGCAGAGGTACACAGACGTACAGTAAGCATTAAACTGGGGGTTCCAGCATGAAAAGCCCTTTGCGGCTCTTTAACTCTGAATGATGGAAAAGGGATGAGTCGTGCCGGGCTCATCAGCGCAGATTATTGGAGCTTGGGGAGCGAATCAGAAGAGGTGTAATAATCAGTGTGCTATTCAGAGCTTCATGTGGCAGAGCACAAAATCCATTTCTGAGACATCTCAGGCAGGCACTGTGTGAAACTAGAACAGGGACACACTTCTCCACTGCAGCTTTATGGTAGGGTCCATTTGTGCTGGGTCACTGCTGGGTAATTTGAAGAAAAACCTAAACTGAAAGAGAGGAGAAAAGTTTTGTAGCTACCTAGGGCCTGAATTCACAGCAAATAGATGCTATAAACCATGTCACCTTTGATGGGGGGGCCTGGTGTAAAGAGATCTAAAGATGTTGGCTTGCCCATTACTCTAAACCTCTAAACATTTCTTTATGGAACAGTTAAAAGTGGGGAAACCCTTAAGCAGTGAGGTAGTTATATTCAATAAATCGTCTCTTCCTCAATAACATTTATATTATATTCTACATTAATAGAGTGATTTCTATTAACAGATCAGACTCCCACTGGTACTGCTAGAGTCAAGACTGAGACCAGGACACATTGAGTTCAAGACTTTTAGTAGGTCAGACCAAGACAAGAGACCAGATTAAGATTTCTTTTAGTGTCTCAAACTAAACTGCAACCATTTTTGTTATTACCATGTTTTCATTTAATAATAACATTCCAATATGCTTTTTTGGGATGTTTGAGCTCTGGAACTTTGAACATCAAAAACCAAATAATACTCAGTAAAGACATCATAGGAGAATCAAATGAATGAAATAGAAGATTGAATGTAGTTCTTGCCTTCATCTGCGTGAGAACTGAAAACATGTAACTACAGCTCTGTGCTTTTCGCTCAGGGGTCTTTTCAAAAACCAACAATTCACACCATCACTTGGAGAATAAACACAATGAATATGTACCTAGACCTGTTGAACTGAGTCAGAACTCTGTTTACAGCTTTACTCTTTTCAGCTTGACATCGAGCACTCAGCAGCTGCCAAATCAGCCTTCTCATTAGGTGAGTCAGAAATAAACGTTAGTTGTTTGAGTGATGTTTTAGAAGCCATAAACTTCATCCTTTGCAAGAGCATTTCTAGTGGTGGAAAGCAATACCAATGATAACTCTTATTTTGCTTTTGGATTTTGGTGGTTGTGGTCATAATGGTCGCTTGCCAATGGCTTCAATCGTCATTGTGTTTACTGATCCTTTCATTGGCTGTCTGCCCTAAAATGACCTAACCAGGAGCAGAACCTTTAATATGATTCAGCAAGAGATTAGAAATGTCATGTACCTCTTATGTACTGATGGAAAACTCAATGCTACAGTGAATCATTATTGCCTCTTGAGGTACAGAGTGGTGTTACGAGACTGGACAGGCCAAAGCTAGCTGGTTAGCATGCTAACTTCAGTAGATAACTCTGCAACTATGATACACAGACATCTTTGAAGTATCATCAAGGCTGTTCTTTCTTCACTTTGTGTTGATAATTTTAGTTCATTCTTGAGTTGTTTTAAGCTAACAATGCAAAAGAGGTCATATGCAAATGGTCATGTAAAAATGAATTATGGCTGTAGTTGGTACAAAAATCATAATTCATAATCATAAAATCATAAAAGGGGACCTCAAGTGAAAATAATCATATACAAGAAAAATGTACGACATGGCCCTTTAAAAAAAGGAAGGCAATATCTCTTTTCATTTCCTTCAGTCTATCCTGTCAGTTTGACTGCAGCCTGGCACTTCCCCCACCTAATGGATCTACCTTTTTGGACCTCCACCAGACTCATTTTCACCCAGACACATCTGGGGTAAAGAGGAAGAGTGGGTTCATAGCTGCAGTTAATAAGTGTTGAAAACCGCAGTGCTCCCAGAACCCTTCTGTCTCTGAAGTGCACCTGGAGAATGAGTGAAAGCATTACGTGGGCGAAGAGAAAGCGTTGGAAATATAGAACCAAGATATAGGTCCCCCAGAGACGTATGTGAAACCTACAGCTTGTTCTTCAGACAGCTGATGAATAAGGCAGAATACACTGGCTATTGATTATTTATTGATGGAACAGTTGTGGGATTGCAGAAGGTGTTGTTCTTTAGTGCCACCAAGCAAATGAAAATTTAAATATGAACAAAGCTATTCTTATTGTTTTATGGTCTCATTATTGGCTCAATATAAAAATATGAAAAAATATTCTTTCCCCCTTTTTGAAATGGAAATGCTGACAGGGCGTCTGAAGTTCAGCTGCTCTCCAAGGATAACACCGGTTTGCAAATACTCATTCTATTTGCTAATATGAAAAGAAAGAAAAACAAAATTCCTGTCTGTCTCTTGCTCTATGGTTCTTCAAAGAGGCAAAATGAACATTGCCTTTAATCCAAGTAGTAAAATGTTCTTGTCTTCTAGTGGGGGAAAAAGCAGTCTGTGCTGCTTTTACTCCCAATTATCTTACCAGTGTTCTACGTTCTGCAGTGTGCAACAGTAATGGGCTGCAAAGTGGTCCTTCAGTACAGAGTAATTCCTAGGGATGCACACACGAACACATAGCTCAGCCAAGCATGGCCACAAATGAACACAAGCATGCATAAGTGAAGGCATCTCTCTCTCTCTTTGTCTCTAGCCACCAACAGTGCTATTGCAAGACGTGTCCTATAATACACTCAAGTATTACAACAAACGCTGCCAATGTTCTCCAATTACCATCCAGCATTTTTCATTTTCTTACTTCCATAATCTTACTGATTATCCATGTTGGCATTCAAAGGAAAAAATTATAACAAAAACCCCATGATTTCTCCTTTTGTACATATTGCTCTCTGGTAAAAGGTGAGGTTGCATTTATTGATTTATTTGGGTTTTAGATCTGTTTTAGCAACAGATGATGCTCAACTAGACCCCGCTGTTCCATGCTGGGCAAATAAAGTGCTAAGTCTGATTGGACACAGCAGGCTCCAGCAGTGCTGGGACTTTTCTCTGATCTGAGAACAGTCTTATGCCTGGCAGATGTTGACCTAGCGTTCTGGGATTGTTCTATTTATAGCAGGTAAGATCAGGCAGTAGAATTCAATCAGCCAATTCTTTCTTAATAAAAGATGTGGGAGGAGTAGCCTAAATCCATATGCAGGTTTGGACAAAGCAAAGTAGTGATGGCTTAATATTGAATAAACTGCCCTAAATGAGTTCAATAATACAGTATATTGCACTACAATACATGAAACAGTAACATATATCTATATGTTAAGTTTTTTTACTTAACATTTATTATTCCTCACTCTTACTGGTTGGCAGTTTTCTTCATAAACCATGTTTCAACATTCATGCAAACTCTACAGTACAATGCTGACGCAAAATGTATCACTAATAAACATGCTCACCACTGAGAACATAATTAATTTGATAATTAATCAATATTGAGTTTGATATTTGATATTTATCAGTCTACTCAGACTTTAGCAGAGCTCAGTAACACCGAGATTAATAACTGATCATCACATTGACTTATTAGTCTACTCAGACTTTAGCAGAGCTCAGTAACACTCAGATTAATATCTGATCATCACATAGATTTATCAGTCTACTGAGGCTTTAATAGAGTTCAGTAACACTAAGATTAATAACTAATCATGACATTGAAGCTCTCAGGCTTTGGTAGGGACTTCAGTGTTTGTGAAGAAGCTGTTAACTGCAAATTATTCGTTTGTTATTCATGTAACAAGCATGTTTCCTACATAGTTAAGATATGATAAGCTAAGATAAGTGTTTTATTATCCCACATTAAGTTACATTACACAGATATATATTAGTAGTTAGTAGTTAAGCAAGCACTGATGTGTTTCTTATTCTTTTTTTTATAACTTATTGGTTAAGCATTCTGAAAGTATTCTGAATACTGTCTTTCCAAAATCTAGTCTAAAATACAGACACTTCATTTCTGTTTTTTGTATATCTTAATACTTGTATTCTGCTGCATCCTAACTCTGGCCACATGACAAAGGTAAAAAGGTATGTTCACTTTTACTTAATGGCTATAATAAAAGTGTCTTTCAGTACAACAATTTCACTAGAATTGCTGCAATAAAGTCAACACTGAAGATATGTGAACCTCTAGTAGTTAAACAGCAGCAATTACAACAATACTGGAACATTTTTTACTCTTGAGATCTGCTTCCCACTTCCATGCAGCAAAATAAAGTGCACCCATAAAATCGGCACCCAGATAGCAAACACTCATTGAAAACATGTTAAATGTCAACTGAATCAATGTTCTAATCTAATGTTGATTCTGAATCAATTTTGCACAGTGAAAAAATATTGAAATAACATTTTATGTTTAACAAAAAAACACATTTTGATAGGCAGGACATGTGAGAGAGGCTTCATTAGTGACAAATAATCTTGCGCTGTACTATATATCAATTCAGCATCATTACTACCAACACCTGCGCTGGCGATTTTAATCTTACAAGTGTATGTGTATTCAGTGTTGCTGTACCAAGTATTTTAATCTGCTGACTTTCACTGATTTTAATGTTAAAACCAACCCAATTTTCACATTGAAATTTCAACATCGACCAAATTAATGATTCTAGTGGAAAATCAATAATGGATCAATGCCACCCTGCTGTTTGAGCAGTAACCAGTGTCGAAGTCATTTAGAGTTTGCCAGCTATACTAGGCATTGTCATGACTTCACTTTTTAGCAATGAGCTAGGTTTATTAAGGATAGTGCCTCATGTTCTTTGATATATAAGTATAATAAAAGTATGACATTATTTCCCTCTGGCAAAGTATTCATTTATTCTGCTTGATAAAATATAAAGACATACAATTACATTTCACTTAATCAGAGAGACATTTTGTCAGTCATGCTATTTAACTGCTCTCCAGACATTTCTTTGAATGGCAGCAGCATTTGGGCAGAGCGGGTATGTAAGCCATGTTCCCATGTTCCTTTTTTAGCAAAGTGTATAAACATTTGGCATTTTGACTCATAAAAAAAATAGTCAAGAGTGTCCTTTTTGTATTGCACAGATACATTAAATAAACATTAATTTATGGATAACTGTAAGGCTAAAATATTGTCTTTATGGTATTTAAGTATACAATATTTAATAATAATATTTAATATTTAATAATATAATAATATTAGCTTTATTATCTGCACAGGAGTTTGATGCAGTTAAGTAGTATTACATTCATCTCAATTTAGCATGTAAAACTGTTTCAGTAGTACAAAAGAAGTAGGCAGAGGAGAACACTTATTAATGGGGTGATGAACTAATGCTAGAGCTAACAGTTCAACATTACACGTGAACCAGTCATTGTCTTCCCTTTTGGTCCAATGCCAAACAGATATTATGAAATTATGTCAAAAACTGAAAAAAGTATGTTCTGACTGCAGCAATATGTAAAGTATGCATGTAGATAGTATTATACAATTGTAGGAAAATAGCCAAGACATATTTTTTAAACCTAGAACACAGTGGACCAACATGTTATTGAAATGTCTCCCCAAGTCTATTTGACATGCCTGTCTGCCTGAAACACTGACTTATTTCCCCTGTTTCTTTTGTCATTGAATGAATGTGCATATCTATCTCGCTGTCATGTCCTTTGTTGTAATGTGTAAAGTGATTCTGTTCTATGATTGTAATACAAGCTTGTCTAAGGGAAAGGCACTATGTAAATAAAACCAGTGATGATAATGACAATGATGCAACACTGTGAAATTAACAGAGAGGAATTTGTTCAAGTTTGAAGCTGAAATGAAAACAAGTAGGTTCATTTTCTCACAGACATACTTGAGTGGAAATATGAGCATTTGAAAGATTTGGAAAAACCCAACAAATTATTTTTCTTCTGTACTTTGTACTTGCATAAATGTGAGTTTGATAGCAACGAATCATGTAACGCATGAAGAATTCGTGTTGCATGCTTCTGTTTTATGTTCTGTGAGGCTATTTATATCCTGTGCTATTTGGAAACACATTGAAAGCTAAAACGGTCTGTTGGTAGAATAAATGCTCTGACTGGATAAATGAAGAGCGAGTGAAATGGCTCAGTAAATAGAACACTGGAGGCTTCTGTTGAAGTCAAAAATAGATTGTGCTTCCTTTTATACACAGGAAAAACATGGGAAGGCATATAAATGAAATGCTGATACAGGCATGTATGTGTCATTGTTTGGCTCTAGCATACATTTTATTGTAACTCGGAGAATGTTTTTAATATACAGTCAAACACAGATGCGAGGCCTTGTCAGATGAGTAGAGTGATTAGCTGTAAAAGGAACGCATTGTTCCACATTTATAATGCAAGAGAGCTGGGGTGATAGAAGGAGTCTGATGCTATTATAAAGTAATGCTGCAGGCTTGATTCTATTCAGTGAGCTGATCTTCCTGAAATCTGAATAGAGATGAATAGATTATGTAAACCAAGCAAATGCTGTTATTATTCTCTCCCCTAAAATCTTTTACAATGCTAATATTCTCCTGCCAAATGGCAAATTCAGGATCATAACAAAGAAAGTATCATTCTTCTGAAATTAATTGGCTTTGTTTGCCCTATTATTTTGAGACTTTTATGGTCCACTCAGCTCCAATGGACATAATTCATGGTTATTAGTTATGTATGCGATCATGGATGGGTACAGGAAGCCTCCTCTGCTTTGCTTTTCTAAGAGGAGCAACCCAGCTGTATTTGATTCCTGCCAACCAGACCATGAACTAATCTAGCCAATTCCAGACACTGCTGACAGGTGAGGGCAATACCAATCGTGCTTCTGCCCCAGTTAGTATATTGGGGGTAGGTGTATGTGTGTGTGTGTACCTGCATGTGGGTTTGTTTCCATATCTCTGTTAATCACACTGGACATTGGCTCTCCCACTAGCAGTTGGTGTGCACAGCTATATTCCATAGCACTGATGTCGCAGTAAAACCTCATCTCAGGAATGGAAAAAAGGTAATGTAAGATTTATGTGATAATGCACAATTTGTGTTGGTGAATTTGTCATGAAATTTAAACATATAAAAGGTCACACTCTTAAGATGGTTCTTTGGAATGATGCCATAGAACAGGTATAGTGAAGTAGAACTTGCGAAAGTCCAGTTACATCATATTTCTAGCTTTCGTAGATCTGGATAAACAAACTAACATGAATGAACAGTTACTTTTAAATGCTTAACCATGAACAAGTAGTCCAGTTAACTGATACAATAACATTAATAAGACACATTAAATGTATTGTACTCAACTGATTTGCTTTGAATGTACTTTTATTATCTAATGAGCAATTGTTCATTAGCTACTTGTTCAAAGGCTACTGGGTATGGTGTAACTAACTAACTAACTGTGACGAAGAGGCAGGATGCAAGTGCAAGTATAGTATAACAAGAACCAGTATAACTGACAACAGAAAACTAGAAAACAAAGACACTAGAAATAATAGAAACAAAATATCACCAAGAAAAAGGAATACCTAAAACATACAGAGCACCAACACAACTGACAGAGAGAGAAAACACCAAGCAAGCACTAAGGGAACACACAAGGACTAACAAGGAACACTAGGGAAGGGGTGGAGCCACAAACTAGAGACAGGTGAGGGACGTGGTAATAGGGCGGAGACAGGAGTAGCTAGAATCATAAAAAGCACATGGAAATGAAAGGAACACTAGGAAAGGTACACAAAGGCAGAAACAGGCAGGGAGGGAAACAGGGCAAGGTGTGGCACTAACCAACAAATTAACTAACTAAATAACTAACCAACTAAATATCCAACTAACTAACTAACTAACTAACTAAATATCTAACTCACTAAATATCTAAGTAAATAAATGAATGAATAAACAAATAACTAACTACCTATCTAACTAACTAACTAAATGTATAATACATTTACAAACAGCAAAAACTCTTAAGAAACTTAATCTTAAATCAATAAAAATCAAATATATTTTGCACTCATGCCCCTTTGGACTGGCACCACAAACTCTGATGGTCTCTGAGGGACACATCATATTTGATCCTAAAACATCTCTAGATGTTTCTAGACGATGTGTCTGTCTTCAGCTTTCCTTTTTTAACATGTGATATCTAAAATGATCCAATCATCCACTGATGTCTAGCCCTGTAGTCTCTGTTCTGAGGAGCTGGCTTTGGATAAATTGGTTACATAAATTCATGTGATTGAATAAACTCCAACACAGGACTCCTACAGAATTCAGACTGGGTAATGAAATACTATACTATTTCAATCAAACTGAGATGTAAAATAACTATTTGTATACCTTAATCAGCTCCGCTCAGTTCCCTGAAACGCTTCACTGGGTCTAAATGAATAAACAGTTGACGGCACCTGCTAACAGAAGTATCACTTTTGGGTCCACTTTTGGTTTGGAGACACTTTTGAATGTACACCACTGGTGATAACATGACACCGCAGATCCCATAGAGACTAAACCCCAAAATTATTTCTTTTTAATTGATGATTTGTTAAGGCAATTGCTTCTCAAAGCGGGATCTGTGATGTTCTGACAGGAAACCACGTTTTAGTCTATTTTATCTGACATGCTAGTGGTTGAAAATGTTATCACTCATGCTTCTCATGTTTTTTTTCTGAGCCATTCTAAACATTGACAAAAACCAATAGAAACAAGATATGCGACAAGGTCACTATGCTCGTCACTCATTTGCACTGTCTGATACTTCTCAGGAAGTAAGAAGGAGAAGGAGAAGGACCACATTTTAAAAGTACAATGACAACAGCATTGAGTTTGGTTTTATTGAGAAGACTGACAGTCGACCAAAATGTGTCATCTGTCTGAAGATGCTAGTGAATGAAGCTGGGAATCCAGCCAAGCTGTGACAGCATCCAGTTGCCTCACTGTTGTATCAGGAAACCAAAAGAATTTTTCTTTGGACACAACCTCAGAGAAATCATACAAGGCTGCTTAGTACTTACTGGTTGGATTTCTAAAAGGAAGAAAAACACATATTTGAACTTACTGGATTGGCCTACTGTAAAAACATTTAAGCAGAATTGTTATCATTAGATATTACTCTGTATTTTCACAGTTACTGACCAGCAGCAGCGTTTCCAGATTGTCGTAGATAGTAGTGGTATATTGTGCTGTATTTTACATGCAGCACAAAACTGTATTATTACGAGATTAGATATTGACAACAGTATATCCCATATACATGTTTATACACATAATTATTTTATACATATACAAGTACATATTAGGAAATGATCTGCAGTAAGAACTGCAGTTTAAATACAAATGTACAACATATTGTGTCCTTCACAAATATTGGCACCCATGGTAAATATCATCAAAATGGGCTGTAAAAACATTCCTTATAGCTTTTTTCTTTTGAGCTGTCTTTCAAAATATTAACAAAAATTTAACCTTTACTAATAAAAAAAACTATGTCTTATGCCACAATTGCTGGGACACCTATAAGTTTTGATGAGTGAAATTTAACAGAAGTATTTTCCCATTCATATTTTAGTTTATATGAAACGTAAAAATGCGAACAGCTGCTCTTTCAAAATAATACTCATAATTCTCACAGTTAACCTTTAAGTTGAAGTACTTTTCAAAGAAGTCAATGAAAAATTGGAGGATTCACAATTAAAATGTCTTATGTGCATGTCTACCATGTCCAAAATTCAGTTTTTACATTAAAGCTTTTTAAATTAGAACTTAATGTGGGTATATGAATGTGCACTACTGTTAGCTTGGTACTAACACACATTGCAAATCCCTTAAAGACTGAATCCCACAGCTAGCTAAATATAACTTTATCATAGTATCAGTGCCAATCAGTAAGAAAAAAGAATACTACATTAAATTTAAGTATATCATGACATATATGACAAAACAAAAATCATGAACTCAGTGGAATATCCCAGATTTTATCTTATTTTATTTTACTTTATTATGTTGGTCCAGATTGTGTTAGGTAAGCTAGGATGCTATAAGATAGATAGCAAGTGTTAAGTAGTCTTTTACATTAGGTAGGCTAATATTAACTTACTTGACCACTACTTAAGTATACGCTTACGTATATGCATATAATCTGGCTCTTAAAACAATTTAATAAACTGAATAATATGAATAACTGAATAATAAAACTAATAAGCTAAATTAAAATGAAACTTTACCTTTACTAATTCAGAGAAATGCATTAGGTGCCTGGCCTTAAAGAGATGTTGATGATACTGAATGTTTTGATGTTTTATCATTATTGGTACAATAACAATACAGTAGCAATACGGTAAGGTGTTTGATACAGTATAACCTGTGCTGTCAATATCTGCAACACAGGATGGTATAAAAATACAGAAAAATGGAAAATACATTTGGAGTATTATACTGGCTTGAGCAGAAAACGTTGAAATGAAAGAAATGGATTTTGTACTGGAACTGGTTACAAAAAGTTTGAGAACTCGTTCCCTGAATGATGTGTTTTCATGTGAAGGATCTATGCCATTAGACTTGTCTAAAGCAAGAACCATTTAAGAGACTTCACATTTAAGAGTGAGTTTCATTTATGAGGTATGACAGCGATGATAGCCTCATCTATTATACAGAAAGATGACACGCTCCAGCGGGCTCTGCTTGTGTTATGCACATTAAATCTTGTTAAGTTTTATTTGAATCCTTATTAGCTGTCAGAGCAGGATGATCCTCATCCTGAAGACCCTGAGAAACATGTGTGTGCTATTCCCAGGCGTGTACAGGTGCATCTGTGCATGTATGTGTGTGTGTGCCCATCCTCTGCTTTTTCCCTTTTTGGACTGTCGCTCAAGGGAGTCCTTCTGCTATGTTCTGTAGGAGTGACTGACGTCTCTAAAGCTAGAGAGACAGGACTCCCTCAACCATGCTGCAACCAGCTGCTCCCTGCTGCTCCGCATTCCTTCCGCTCAGAACTGTTCAGCTGGACGACCCAGCAGCACTGCTATCCTCTGTAAGTGCTCACAGTTCACCTGCCCCCTGCACTCAGGCAAAAGACAAACACAGCCAGAACCTCCAATCTGCATATTCAAAGGAGAAATACACTGATCCAGAAAGGTCTGAGGAGACTTATTCAACTTATTTTCATTCATTTTTTCATCAGTTACATTTTTAATAGAAATAAGCATACCTGACAAGTTTCAAATGACTTAATATATTTAGGATTAATCTTTTTTTCTTTCTTTCTTTCTTTTTTTTTTGAATATCAATATCAGTATCATAAACATAAATATTTGTGACAGTTCTGCCTTGTCAATAATGCCAAAACCCACATGATAATTTTTTGTGGTGTCAGCACTCTGGTGCTTTTAACAATAAAAAGACAACAGATGAGTCATTATGTAGGTGCAACCTGCTCTTCATGCCAAAGAAAACACTCTGATGAACTAGATGAGTGTTGCAGCATATACCTAACTGATTTTTCAATACTACTGCATAATTGTAGAAGTCATTCAGATTGTAGAGAAACTTACTTAGACTTCGGGAATATACTGTATTTACAGTATTTGTATTATATTATTATTATTATTATTAATTATTATTTAAATAATTATTTTTTGGGAGACTTTCTCCTGTAATTCTCTGCTACAAATGTGTTTTTTGAAATTCATTTTTTATATGTTTACATTCAAAACCTTCTTACAACTGTCATGAAGCAATCAGTGCATTTACATACACTTGGGTAGTCAGACAATGGCAAAACTATGGGTCTACATGAGTCAGGGAGTAATCAGATTTCTGCTTTGCAACTGGCCTCACAGCAAAAAGTAATATACAACTTTGAGACACTTTAGCAGAAAACATGAATATACATCATCTAGAAGATGAAGAATATTTAAATCTTTCATTTTGTCAAGCATGTCATTTCAAAGTCACTCCAAAAGTGTTTTGTTGCCATCTTGTGGCTGTTGTATTAAAACATTGTTTGTTTATTTATGGTGATGTGCTCTGTTGTTCACATATGCATAGACTGAGAAAAGTGAAAGAAATCAGAGTAAGGTTATACACTGATACACTATACACTGAGAAACTGCTTACTGAGCTAAATTCAGTTCTCTTTATCTTATTTGGATTATGCTGTTCGGAGTATGCTGTTTACATGACCAATCAGAGATCCAGTTATTATTACAAAGTGCATGTAAACCTCTGGCATCTTTTTCATAACCATTTTATGCAAATACTTTCTGTGGGGTAGCTATTACAATAGTTATTACCATCTCTGCTTCTTGAGATCTACCCCGACCTTAACAGCCTGATTCATTTAATTATTGCCTTTAAAAAAACCTTTGATCAGTTGAATGAGATTTGGGTGTAGTGTCCTATGAGCACCACAATTAACAACTTTTAACAACAATTAACAACTTACTTAAGGAAGAACAGTTATTAATGAACCGACTACATTATCTCATTGCAGTATCATCAATTCACCAGCATAGTTTTGAGAAAGCACATTCAGTCCATACAACTATAAAGTTTACTAACTTTACTAGCTTTGCATCCTTGCATACTATGATGGAGAAAGAAGTGAAAAAAAGCCTTGACATATCCAAATAGGGTTTTTTTAGCAGAAAGGTTGGTAACACTTTCTACCTTCTAAGTCTTTATTCCTACATAGTTAAAATGTAATATTTTTCCATATGAGCTTACATATGTGTTATATATTATATGTTCTATAATATTGTAGCATTATAGACTGTTGTTGGCCACAGCTATGCGGTAGATTAGCTAGAACTTGAGAACTTTGTTGGACGTCAGCTTTAACAACACTTAAACATCACACATAAAACACATAAAATCATTTACAGAAAAAAAAAACGGTCCAAGCCACTGTTAGAGGGCTGTCATAGAGAGGAAATAGGTCTATGAAAACAGTCACAGTTACAGAATAATGTAACAGTACAATAGTGTTACAGTGTTACTCTGGGAGTCACTGTGACTGTCACTGACTATGTTAGAGGCATATCAGAGTGACAAATGAGAAATAGCTATATGAAATCTACTGACTACTGTTAAAAGTGAATACAAGTATCTAATTATGTGTGACTCTTTCTGTCATAAATAACATTAAAGTGGGTAAAAGTTGAAAGTGAGGCAGATGAAGGTAATTTTTTTTAAAATAAACAAATATCTCACACTTAGGTCTGTGACAAATAATGTTTCTCAAATGACAATTAAAAAAAAATGTATATACACTATACTACCAAATATACTACTATACTACTATATACTATACTACTATACTACTCACCCATCCAAATCATTGAATTCAGGTGTTCCAATCACTTCCATGGCACAGGTGTACAAACTGCTTCTACAAACATTTGTGAAAGAGGTCGCTCTCAGAGGATCAGTGAATTCCAGCATGGTACCATGATAGGATGCCACCTGTGCAAGACCAATCGTGAAATTTCCTCGCTGTGGAAAGTGGAAGCGATTGGGAATGACAGCAACTCCATGTAAAAAGGCCATGTAAAATGACAGAGCAGATGCTGTGTACAGAGGTCGTCCACTTTCTGCAGAGTCGATCGCTAAAGACCTCCAAACTTCATCTGGCCTTCAGATTAGCTCAAGAACAGCACGTAGAGAGCTTCATGGAATGGGTTTCAATGGCCGAGCAGCTGCATCCAAGCCTTACATCACCAAGCACAACACAAAGCGTCGAATGCAGTGGTGTAAAGCACGACACCACTGGACTCTAGAGTGTTCTCTAGAGTGACGAATCACGCTTTTCCGTCTGGCAATCTGATGGACGAGTCTGGGTTTGGTGGTTGCCAGGAGAACGGTACTTGTTTGACTGCATTGTGCCAAGTTTAAAGTTTGGTGGAGTTTGGATTATGGTGTGGAGCTGTTTTTCAGGAGTTGGGCTCTGCCCCTTATTTCCAGTGAAAGGAACTCTTAATGCTTCAGCATACCAAGAGATTCTGGACAATTTCATGCTCCCAGCTTTGTGGAAACAGTTTGGGGATGGCCTCTTCCTGTTCACTGCGCACCAGTGCACAAAGCAAGGTCCATAAAGACATGGATGAGCGAGTTTGGTGTGGAAGAACTCAAACCGATAGAACACCTTTGGGATGAATTAGAGCGGAGGCTGTGAGCTAGGCCTTCTCATCCAACATCAGTGTCTGACCTTACAAATGCGCTCCTGGAAGAATGGTCACAAATTCCCATAAACACATTCCTAAACCTTGTGGAAAGCCTTCCCAAAAGAGTTGAAGCTGTTATAGCTGCAAAGGGTGGGTCGACATCATATTTAACCCCATGGATTCAGAATGGGATGTCACTCAAGTTCATATGTGTGTCAAGACAGACGAGCAAATACTTTTGACAATATAGTATATATATATATATATGATGTGCATTTTTTATCTGTATATGTATTTGCATGTATATCTATGTACATTTTATATCTTAAATATAGTTAGTATTAGCAAAGCTATTAATTGCATATTTCAGTTATTAAATCTGTGCTGGCCCTGTTGCATATTTGCCATATTTGACTGGTTCTGCCACCTCAGTTTTCAGACTAATTTCAAATTAAGCAGGTATCTACTTAGACACCGACACAAACCTTTGTCCTTGAACTGAACTTTAGATTTTTCAAATGGTACATAGTAAATTGAACCTTTCTAATCAAGACATTTTACTTACATACTTACACATATTACTGTTTTTGGCTTTGCACTTTAAAGGGCATTCGTGGCTATAGCCTGGCCCCTCTTCATGAAATGCATGTAAAAAAAAGTGCTTTGTTTTTGGTTGTTTCGTCTGAACTTGCAGACGTAAGTTTTTCAGTGAGTTTGTACTTTCATTTTAAAATTGCCTTAAACGTGCCTAAAGATACAAGTTACATAAAGTTACAAGAACTGCATATAACTAAATTACGTCTTTAGTAGTTTATGTATCATGACTGGGTGGTTGCACCACCTGAAAAAGAAACTTTTATTTTGAAATTTTTTTCACGCAAAACAGCCCATGAATGTATGTCATGTATTTATTAAATAGTTTTTTGGGAAAATAATGGACATGGACACAAAAAATGCATGTCATACCCACAACCCACTTACATTGCTTTGTGACGCTAGTAATCATATCAGAGAATAAAAAAGGTTTACCGCCTTGATATAAGTTCATTTCACTTTCACTGAGAAGTAATTTCTTGCAATGCAGCACAAAAAACTGGCTAAGACAGGCCTGCTCGATGAGACATCTTATACAACACCTTCTTCTGACACAGACAGGGCCAGTGGGCATGGCGACTCCTGTTCCTCCTCGACCCAGAGAACTGAGCAGGGGCCATCTGGGCTGGCAAGCCACTCTGATAGGGGTCCATATGGTGCCCCCATGCCATACCGCACCAGATGCTAAGACCAAAGACATGGCAGCCATGCACCTCTTTAATGCCCTTGTATATGACAGGCCGATGCAGATGACAGAGGAACACATGGCTTTGATGATAGGGATAATGACTATGGAGGTGTAACGACCTGTACGAGAAGATTTAGTGCAGTAGGAAATGCACTCAGACACACTTTAACACACTGAGACACTTTAACTGCACTGAAATATAGTGTGTCTTTCCACAAGGACAGAACAATAAAAGTAGCATTAATGAATGAATAAAAACAAACAAAAATAAATTATAGTAAAAAATGTATTCAGTTTATGTCATGAGTATTATAACTGATACTTCATTAGGTTAATGGAGGGCATTTATAAGATATACATGAATCCAAAGGTCTCAAACACTATTCTGTAGGACTTTAATACCAAATAAACACCAGTATTTAACATTAAAAATACTACCTGACTATTTTGCATAATAAGTGTCGTCTTCAAGCTTTTCAAATTGTTCACAAATAGGAAAATGCACTTATCATCGAAACAAAAGTTGCACCCAGAAGGAATCAACTGACAGGAATGAAACTTGGTGGGTAGGTTTGACATCATGAGACATGTGAATGATTTAAGTTTCATGTTTGGCCACACATGTGACATAAGCAAGTATGGGCCTTATCACTGTACCTGACTGACTATATAAAGTCATCCTGCTGTGCGTGCTTTCCATTCTGACGTCTGCACAATGCAGAACTACATGCACACAGACGATTGCCCTTAACACTACCAAAATCTGCAGGAACTGGGTGAGAATATTCAAGCTGCATGGGATGGATCATCACAGGACACCATTAGGAACCTCTACAACTCCATACCGGGATGTCTAACATGTTGCATTAGCAAACATGGCAGCACAATGCCATGCTGAGAGACACTACTTCTGTATGTGTAGCTCAAATAAATATTGCCCATATCAGTCTAAATTTATCATCACTTATTGTTCCTGGTAACCTTTATCTTCCTTCCCAAATAGCATTGTAATCCCACACTTCCTTCTAGGTGCAGCTATTCTTTTGATGATGAGTGTACATCAGATAAACACTTTAACCTAACCTAACCTAACCTAACCTAACCTAACCACTTTAATACCTAAATATTTATATTAACATATTAATTTCCTAATACAATACCTAATAATACTCTTTCATCCTAGTTAATGACATATAATGACTAACAATATACACACTGACGCAATACTACTTCTTGATAATAACTGATTATATATATATATATATATATATATATATATATATATATATATATACCTGAGTGTGTTTCTTAGCTCAGCTCCTTTTGTTTTTGCCACAGCTTTATTAATTTGAGTGCCCACAGACTTGAGAAATAGTCTTTAATAAGCTCCTGTCACACAATGGCATCCAACTGTGTAAATATCTTTTCTCAGAGCCTCCTGCTTCCCACGCCTGTATTATAATCTAGTGCTATTCCTCCAAAGAATGACACGGTTGGACTCCAAAAATACGGCACGATCGTACTGTTTGAAAAATAGTTTGCCGCAATGTTTCCTAGCAACAGTAACTAAGTAGTTTCCACTGTCTTGGCTAATTTGCTTTTAAAACCGCTTCTCCTTCACAGCACCTAGTCCCTACCTGCTGTAGCAGCCGAAGTCTAGCAGTCATACACATGCACACACACACACACACACACACACACACATATATATATATATATACATATATATGTACCCACTACTTCATTAAGTACACCTTATTGTATCTTCACTCCCATTTTTATTAGCTCTACTTGTCATAGAGGAACGCTTTATAGTTCTACAATTAATGACTGTAGCCCATCTGTTTCTCTGCATACTTTGTTAGTCACCTATCACCCTGTTCTTTAATGGTCAAGATCACCACAGATCATGTATTATTTGGATGGTGGATCATTCTCAGCACTGCAGCGATACTGATGTGGTGGTTTAAACACTCCAGCAACACTGCTGTGTCTGATCCACTCACACCAGCATAACACACACTAACACATCACCACCACGTCAGTGTCACTGCATACCACCACCCCAAATAATGACTGCTCTGTGGCGGTCCAAATGACCACCATATTGACCATCATCCATATTTCATCCATATTTCAAACATACAGAATTTTACAGAATAAATGACCTTTAGACCAGCTGGTAGTATAATAGATCACATATGCCATATGCCTGTGCCTAAAGCTTTCCAGAAAGCAAGTTTTGTGTGCATTGGTGAAAGAAAGTGAACTGGCTACTTTAATAAAGGCAGGCATATGTTACGTTATTGTCTTACAAGGTTTGTATTAAATCCACAGCTGCCTATAGTGCTATTAAACAAAGTATGGGAGAGTGAATTTACACTACCGTTAGCTTTGTGCTAACATACTATTGTGAATTCAACAACAGTAAATTTAACATCACTGTAACAGTAATAATCAGATAGGCAAAGTCTACAAAGTGAAGTCATAGACATAAATACCGCTTAGAAAATCACATGGAGTGCTATGTGGGAGTTAATCTCATATGATCCTCATAGCTGCCCACTTTATATATTGTATCTTAAATCTGATTATTGTCTGCTTATCTGTGACTGTAAGGAAATACAGTTACTTTGTGTATTCTGATTACGTAATGCCATATGCCTTTCAAGCCTGATGCCAAACGTTCATAATCACAGTTGCAACCAAAAACCAGTCAAATTCATGGAAAACTGTCACAAAGTGGAAAAAGATGCAACTGAATGAAAGTATATTTGCAGTTAATTGGTATTCACACAGATGCATTGCACTATTTAGATAATTACTTAATAAATAATTACAGATGTGCCATTAATGATAAAGTACAAGTCAAGTGAAGCTCAATACCAGTCAGCCTGCAGGAGAAGATACTACTTTGGCTGTAAGGTGACTAATATAAAGCCTAATGGCCATGGGCAGGAATGACCTCACTTAGCGCTCCTTAACACAGGGCTGTTGTGTCTGTAGTAGAAGGTTCTTCTCTATTTAGCCAGGAGAAAGAAAGGATGGGATGCTTTTAAAAAAAACGCTCATGTTGTTCCTGTTATTAGCTTTGGTTGCACCATGGGATGCTTAGGTGTTCTAGCTGTTCAAACCAGAAAATCCCCTCTTTCTACCGTTACCAAGGAAACTATTTACAGACTGCCTTTGCCCTCGGCTTCCATTTCTGTATGAGGAAAAAACATCTCACCACATTCTCCAGATTTGCCAGTTTGTGCATAAAATACAGTTCATGTATGAAATAGACATGAAATAATCTGTGTGTTGAAAGGTCAGTTAAAGACCAGTGGCAGAACCACTAGACTGCCTTATTATGCTGCACTTTGGTTTATGAATGGATACTAATTACTAATGCGCTGTTCTGTCAAATTTTAGCAAGCCAATTTTGTGGTGTATAAAGGTCTGAAAAAGTTCTTAGTGCATTTCAAAAGATTATTGTAAAAAGGGCCATGATCTGGCGATGAATGCATTCATTATTTGACAAGTAACTTGGCTCCATAATGACGAATCAACATTTATGAGCATGCAGGATTTATGTGCTTATCTGGGGCACTATTCAAGTATTGCAAAAATGGGTCAGAAAACATGAGAGAAAAGGAAACTTAGGAGATTAATAAGACAGCTCCTTTTTATCCCAGGCTTTGTATTCCAGTATAAAGAAGATTTTTATGCCAACACTGTATAGATTCTAGTGTTCATGTTTGACTGATATCATGACTTCCTCAAAATTCACACAAATAACAGGAATGCGAAATTTAGAAAGTTGGGCTAAATGTCATCAAAACTGATGTCATCAAAAATGGTTTGGCTATTTCTGCCTGAAAACAAACACTTACTAGCAGTACAAAAGCACTGTGAACATGGACAAACATTACTAGGTGAAAATTGATAACTGCACGTCATTCACTAACTAAGGATTACATAACTTCATGTCCTGAAATAACTTTATTGATTATGGCTTGAAGGTGAATTTGTTGACCTGGTCAGTTTTCAACCAATCAGTCATTAATTTGGGATATATCATAATTGAATAATTGAAATTTTGAGTTTCTATATAGTTCTCAATTTCTACATCAGCTCTCAAAACAAATGATATGTAATATGTTTGCAAATGACATTTCCATGCCCACAAAGGTGTTCAATGGAACTGTTGCAATTTTGGCTTTACAGACCTTTGGTGAAGCTCCCATTTGCTAATCAACATTGATTTTTTACTTATATATGCTGTGCTGCTGGGGTGGATTGCATTGTTGTTGTTAATTGAAACTCATTCATTCATTCATTCATCATCTTAAAAGCATATCCTCCTGGGTAATGGGGAGTGCTGGAGCCTATTCCCACCAGAAGACAGGAAACACCCAAGACAATAATTGAAACTAATCAACAAAAAAAGGTTCAAAATAGTGACAAATTTGCTGCAAATGAAGCATGTGGACATTTGTGAATTCAGCATGGATAATCCAAATGACCATTTGCAAAATAATGACTGACATACCTTTCAGCCAATCATAGCCGGTTCAAAACACTGCCTTCTCTTTGCTCCTTAGAGCAAACCTGCAGTTTAAACAGCAGTGGCAGTAAATCCAGTCAGAATCACTAGGCTTTGGTGGAAAGGAGGTAATGAGGAATGTGTAATTTAGAAGTACCTCTAGAGAATGTTTTTTTTTAATATTTCGTTTCTGAAGATGATTAAACTGGATTAAACTAGGTGGAAGACAACTATGAACAGGCTGTAAAGTAAGCCAAACTTTTTCTGGGTTACTATATTTGTTAATATTTATTATTATGGGTTTTCCTATTTCCTAAAAACTTCTTTCTGGACCACAAAAGACCACTTTTTGGATCTCAAAATTCAGACAAGAATTTGAAAAAAGTCACCTCTATAATAATGCTAATTTCTTTTAGCAACCTTACAGGACTTTAGCAGTAGCTTAATGAAATGTGCACAGACATTTTTGGCTCACATTTGAAGCTGGTAAAAGACATTTTTATTGGTTGAAGCTTGTAACAGATAAATTACTTCATATTTTACCATGCAGCAGTTTCACAGTGACTCTTTTAGAACCCAGACCTAGGACATCCACTGTTTCCCCCTGACTGAAATGCATTAGTGAGACTAGCACTGGTATTTTGAGTCAATGAGGTCTAGACTCGCTGGCACTGAATTTTTTCTCACAAAATTGCCCCCATTCATTGTCACTCACAACCTGATGACTTGATTCCATTGTCCATTTCTAATTGTGATGTGGTGGTTAATCTGACATGTTGGGACTTCAGTCCTAACACTTCAGTCCAGCTTCTAAAGATGCAGGATTCCCCAGGTTTCATTTATGATCGACTTAAATAAAATTGATCCTAATTTCCCTTCATTCATATTTTATTAAAAGATATGTCTGCACTGAACATTTTTTATATATATATTTTGTTGTTGAGGTGCTCTTCTTTCTACATGTACGTTTTCTTATTAGTCAGTAAGCCCAAGTGAAAGCTACCAAGTTGCCTGAGCTACTTTTACAGACATAACAGTAACTAAGTAAGAATTTTGCAAACGGTCAATTAAAGGTGAATCAACCGGTTTTGTGTATTTGTGGTCTTCCTGGGTGTGTGAGTCTGTTTATGTAATAGATCATTTTGTGTGTTCATGCTGATGTTTATTAGCCACATGTCTGCCTATGTGTGTGTGTGCGTGTGTGGGTCTGAAAGTCTCTCCAGCAGAGGTAAATATGCTCAGTGATATGACGTGTGAAGTGGAAAAGGACACAGGGCTGCCACAATCCCCTACAGAGCCCTACAGGACACACCTGACATCTGCTGCTCTGCATCATCGCATCTACAGCCTCCAAACATCCAACCTTTAACATCATAAATATCTGCAGCAATAACAAAAGCATGGTATCTTTTCATATTAATTATGTTGCTCTGGTAGTTCAGTGAAATGAGGTGAAATGGTGGATTCTAACATTTCAATCCATTCTATGCAGTTAAATCATTATTATTATCATTATTACAATATTATGACAACCAGCTGATAACCACCATGTGCAGCACGGTGGGAGTGACTCAGGTTGTCACAGGTATCTGGAGCCATGCTGTCTGCAGTGCGTCCCACAGCTGCTGGAGGGTATGTGGGGGAGGATTCATAGAGCCTCAATGATTGAGGTGGTCCCACAGATGCTTAATAGGGTTCAAGTCTGGGGAATTAGGGGGGCAGGGTAGTACTTGGAAGTCTTGGTTATGCTCTTCCAACCAATGTTGGACATTTCTAGCCATGTGGCATTGTGCTGCTCGAAGATCCCATTCACCCCGGGAACAACAATAAGCATGTATAGGTGTACAGGATCAGCAAGGATGGATTCATACCCAAATTGATTGAGTGTGCCTTCCACATGGATGAGTGGGCCCAGAGAATGCCATGAAAACGTGACTTCCATCATACGCTACGCGCTGCCACTGTGAAAGTACTCAACTGTATATATTTGTGATGACATGGACTAGAAAAAGTATTTTGGCAGTTTTGTTTATAAGAACAAAATACACCCTGTTTCTAAAGACTGCACACTCAACCTTGCAGATACAGACTGCAAAGAAAATGTTACTGAGAAAATGTTATTGAAAAAAGTATGTAGTTATGTAATTACTAGAGACTGACTACTAAAAATTGTGAACACGGTAATATTGGGGTGAATTTTAGCCACAGATGCTCCCCCTACACATTGATGAAGACTTTGGTATCTGTAGTGCATTAACCATGCAACATTGTCAGGATTCTGCCAGTTGCATTCTGATTGGGTTTCCACACGTTCATGTATATGCACTACCGTGTATTCCATGACTGGTCAGACAGGGATCAAAGTTTAGTTGTTCAAGCTTAGTTAAGTCTAGCCAACAGTGGTCTCAGTCAGTTTTCAAGATCACCTCCTTCTATATGCCTTGCCAAATATCAGGCTTGTGATTGGTTGTTTTTTGTGTCAGTCAAATGTTCTTTTCTTACAAGGGTAGGTGGTTCTTGCCCATGTTAAGAAGCAAAAGGAACAAGACTTTTCATAGAGAGCCTGGCAATGCAATACTAGGGATGCACTGAAATTTAAGCCACCAAAAATGTTCACTTGAACAACAGTAGAAGAGAATGGCTGAAAGAGAATAACGGGCAAAAAGTTTGACTGCAAATTAAAGATTCTAACTTTTCAACAATGGACTGTCGAAACACTCTGCAAACTATTTTAATAGCAATACAAATTAGAACTAGATTAAAATGTTGTCTGTTCCATTTACTGCCTTGCACTGGTCAGCAAAGACATGTTCACACAAGTTGAGCCACAGGAGATTGATTAGCATTGTTCATCCTAAGAATCAAGAGGAATACACAGAATACAGCAAATCAACACCAGTGTACTCTTGTTTTGCTCTTGTTTTTGGCATAAAGTGGCTAGTTAACCAACCTGATGACAACAACCTGTTTCTTGTCATCCCTCGGTTAACTGACAATGAAAATGACTTTTATTTTCTTGTCCATTGAGTGCAGTTTGTATTCAGTCTTTTAAAACTGTGTTATTCGACACAATCACATGATGTGGTATCAGCGTTTTGATCAGATGTTTCATGAAATTGAGAATGCAACTTTGTTTCATGTAAGTTTCCAGTTGCATGAAAGTTTCACCATGCTGGCCTTAGCCCAACTAATGTCCTAATCACGAACCAACATGCTAACCACGATACAACATAACAATACAGTTTAATATGATGCAATACTATACACTTCTAATGATTTCATTTGTATACTGACAAAAATAGCAAAACAACAATGATAGTGCTAAACAAGTGTTGACTAGTATAATCACAGTGGTCAGTGCAGGGCACTGAGGTTTTGCATTGATCTGAACTGCCATTTAATGAACATTAAAAACTACAATAAGGCCACAGAAGGCAGAGGGTGAATCGGATGCAGGAGGGTTCATAGTTGTGAGGTGAAAACAGAGCTGATTAGGTTCGACTGAGCTGAAAATGCGCCAGAACGAGGATGGGATGAGGACCTGAAGCCAGTGAACTGAAAAAGCTTTACACCTGCTTTTGGGGTCTTTCTGCAATGCATGGGGGAAAACACATGCGAGCAGATGGAGGTGGGGGCAGGCTCAGAATGGCAGCACGAATATGAAATCGGTCTCAGGCAGCTCGGAGCATTCAACTGGAATCTGTCTGAGATTACACACTCGCTCACACTCTCAGGCCATGTGAGACACCAAACACACATGAACACCTCGTTGTCATCATCAGCAGCATAAAACACCCAGTCACCAGCTTAGTCTCTGCTGAGTGTCAATTCACTTCAGACTTGCACAGTTACATCTCCTAGAACTGCTGTTTTGTAGTCAAAGCAACCAAAACACTTATGCAAACATATTCAGAATAATTGATTTCATAGTCCACTACACTAAATTCAATTTCAACTTACATTGTGGAACTGCCCCGATAACTCACAGTCACAGCAGTGAAAATATTTTCATTTTAGATATTACAATTATATCCACTGTGGCACTCATCAGTTTAAGCTTTACTTTTCATTAAAATGTACTGCAATTAGAAGACCACCACCAAACAGACCACCAAACAGAGTTTAAACATCACATAGACTAGCGCAACACGCAGAGGGCAGGCCCAAGTGCACCGTAGCAAGCATTCTTTGGCGTATCATTGTCCAGTGCAGATTTGTCATGACCCAGGAGAGCGAGAGATCGAAAGAAAGGGAGAAGGTTCACCCAAGAAAGAGAGAACAGACATTTACACAATAATACATCTCTGGATGTAATGCTCACATATAAAAATAATACATGTCTGTGGATTTCTTTTCAGACCTTTTTTTAAAAACAACAAATCTCTAACTCACTGGTTCAGTGGTCAAATAAAGTGGCCACATGTATGTGCTGTAGACATTGGTTCCCATCACCACTACTGGGAATGCACAATTTCACATCAGACTACTCTTTATTTCTCAGAGTTTGGTCTATGCAGAAATGTCAGAAGATTGATGGAGTTCATTTTTAATACAGAAGCCAGTGGAGCACAGTCAGTGAACTGTACCAGCCACAGGACTACTGATGCCGTATTCGTTAGACTATGCGTGCATAGAGAAAAAAGCAAAATAAGCAACAAGTATAAGGTGTGCTCTCTGACAGAGAAACAGGCTTGCACAGCCAAGTAGACTAAGCCCCAGGCCTCCCTGGGAAGCCTTAGAGTTCAGAGCGCAGTGCAGGATCAATCTGATAAGGATATGTGTGGTGTAACAGCTTTTCGCAGGATTTTGAGCTTTAGTGAAAATCGCCCTCACACCGTCTTACCTCCAGGCAGCAATTTTCCTCATTCAGCACCTCGCTGTTTGCCCCCCCCTTCCAATGCTGGATATTGCATGAGCTGTCTGACAGGACCAAACAGAGTGAAAATGTACAGTACACAAATAAACTGCATTAGTGTCTGTGTCTATTGAGGATAACAATGTTGAGTTGTCACTCACGTATTAGTATTCCATTGCTAATGCAGTAATGCTGTGCTGAGACACACTCTGGAATCTTATTTATAGCTGGGTTTTTAGCCCAAGAGTTCATTGTTACAGTAAAGGACTACAGGACATACCAACGCTGACAAATGAAAAGAGTCTAATAGATGGAGTCTGTTTAGTGTTTTAAGAGCAGTAGTGGGGGTATGTGTGAGATTGAACTTTAATGGAAAGCACTAATACATCCTTTTACAGCTTTGCTGCTCCCGCTATCTGTGGGTCATACCTGACGCAGTGTATCATTCTCGGCTAATGCGATCACATTTGCATTTGGTGGTGCTAAATTGTGCAATCAGCTGCGCGATTGTAATATAGGTGCACTAGAGCCCTGCAGCGGCCCCACAGCACAGCGGAGAGCATGTAAAGGATGGATTACCGCCATGCAGATGTGCTAGGAATTAGCTGGGTGAGTGATGAGGGCAATTTATTTTGCACTACAAAAAATAGATTAAAATAATACCACAGAGGAAACATTTCCAGGTGCTTTTAGGAGCCCCACGCAAAAGCTTAGGATAGTTAGTGGTGTTATTTACTCAGGCACACACACCGTGAAAAAGTGATGCATGGAATTCACTGATTCAAGTGCATAGAGTCAGAGTAAACCAAAGGATTAGCCTGCTAAACTACAGTACTATCTGGCCCTAAACAGAGAGTATAAATTGGCAGTGACCACAGATCTCACTGGCAGGGATCCACAGTAGAGACAGATCCTACCCTGAAGTACAGGCACAGTGACCACAGTCTGGGCAGATTAAAAAAATCCTGGCTTCCCAGAGAGAGGACATTGTGTGATCACTGTGTGAGCTGCACTTCCTCCTTCCACTGTGAGAAATTCACAATAAAAAATTGAGAAGCTTTCTTCCTTAAAATTCTAAAACAATCTGAAACAAATCCTTGTAAAAGCAACACAGCCTCCCTTATCATTGACCAATTACCAAACCTCCCACTGTGTATAAGAAGTTAATAATACACAAATCATCAAAAGAATAGCTGCACCTAGAAGGAAGTGTCGGATTGCAATGCTATTGGAAAGGAAGATAAAGGTTATCAGGAGCAATAGATGATGATACATTTAGACTGATATGGGCAATATTTATTGAGCTACACATACAGAAGTAGTGTCTCTCAGTATGGTTTTGGGTTGCCATGTTTGCTAATGCAACATACCAGATGTCTCGACATGGAGTTGTAGAGGTTCCTAATGTTGTCCTGATATAATCCATCCCATGCAGCTTGAATATTCTCACCCAGTTCCTGCAGATTTAGCGGTAGGGATGGAGGAGGAGGGAGACCAGGCCTTCTGGACATGCAATGGTGACAACAAACCGCTCATCTTGGCGCTGACCACGGTGCCTCCATGAACGGATTCATCTCCACCAAGACAAAAGAGGGACTTGTCACTGAAGATGACCCACTGCCGTTCCAAGTCACTCCATGACATTCTGTCACGACACCATTGCATTCTTTGGTGAGGTTGACGTGGTACTAAGGGCAGTCATCACAACGGTCTGAATGCATGTAGTCCTGTGTTGTGCAGCTGTCTGTCAATGGTGCTGGCACTAACAGGATGACTCATGGAGGACATCACTGCTAACTGAATGTCTGCAATCGTGGCTGTTGGGTCAGTCAGGTACAGAGATAAGAGGCGTTCTAAGGCCGAACGTGAAACTTGAATCATTCGCATTGTCAAACCTATGCACCAAGTTTCATTCCTGTCAGTTGATTCCTTCTGGGTGCAACTTTATTTAGTCTATTGTTATTCTTTTTTATTTTGTACATATTGTCTTCTTTTTTAAATTCACTTTATTTCTTGCTTTTACTATTTATACATTTTAAATGTTTTTAAAAAGATTTGTTTATTTGTTAACATTTATTTATGTCAAGATGTCGGAGGTACAGAATGAGAAAAGAGAGAGAGAGAGGGTAGAGGCAGAGAGAGAAAAAGATAGAGAAAGAGATGCCAGGACTGGAGAGAAAGAGTGAGAGAGAGAGAGAGAGAGAGAGAGAGAGAGAGAGAGACAGAGGTAGAAAATAAGAAAAGAAAGAGAGAAAGGCAGAGAGATACAGAAAGAGAGTAAAGATAGAGAGAGCGAGAAGAGATAGAGGGGTGACAGAATGAGAAATGTGAAATGAGAAGACTCTAAATAAGTAAGAAAGAATGAGAGATAGGCAGACAGAGATAAAGAGAGACAGAGATAAGGAGAGACAGAGAACGAAGAGAGAAAAGCAGAGAATGATAGGAGCAAGCATGAGCGAGTGAGACCGAGAAAAAGAAGGAGAGAGGGAGATAGAGAGACTAGAGAACGCTAAGGCATTCGAAACAAAGAGGAGAAAGAGGTCGATGACAAAAAAAAGTCAATTTCCTGTCAGTGGCGGGCCAGGAGAAGGATCTCTTCAGAGCAGAATCTGATGGATTACACGCCTGAGAGGCTGTCAAATAGTCTCTGACACCTTCTCCTCTACAGGACATCACTAACACTGTAGGCAAATTGTGAGAATGGGACGGCTTATATCGCATCATCACACTGCCTGAATCATAAAGCTCAGCCAGCCGGGCATTTCTCAACCAGACACGCTGCCACAATTTCCTAGTGAATCACTAAAAACAAATCTCGTTTCTCTCTGAGCCAAACAATAGACTTTTAGGCCTTTGCTTGGCAGTCAAAGTGAGGGATTATCGTTCTCTGCAACTGTGTGATTCATTTTGTGGATCATAAATAAAAGCTGTTTTGATACAATTACAGTGGAGTGGGACGCTTTTGCAGGAGCAATCCTGGCAGAAATGTTGCATCATGTTCTTAAGGAGATGGTCTTGATCAAAGAGAAGCAGCCGTAATCTCGTTTTTCTCTCAGGCAGTCCTGCTGTCCCAGCCACTGTGTGGGCATGTGGCGTCTCTTGTGAAAATAAGTGGGAAGAAATGCAGAAATGGGAGGGATGTGAAATGTTTCTTACCCTCAAATCCTTTACCTGTCTGACCACGTTTTACTTTCCTAGTGTATATTCTCTTGAGGCGGTCTGTGGGCCTGGACTGAGTGGTAAACATCCTCAGGGAGTTGTCCCAGTGGCTGACAGCTCCACGGACAGATTCAGTCTTGAACGATGCTGAATTTAGATGGGGTTACACTTGAGGGCCATCAGCTCACCGTGGCTGGCGATTTCAATCCAATTTTGGACCTCGCGCTTGCTGTCACGATCGCTTTTCATTATGCCGCCTGGGTAAACACAGCAAGCCAACCAGCACCCATGTGGGGGTGTCAGTCTCTATAGCATAGCAAGGCCTTCTAACCGCATAGTGCATAGCAGCGCTGAAGAATTATACACAGCGCACCATTCCAACCGATTATATCACTTACTGCCAGCGGAATAAAGTAATGTGTCCATTAACCTTCTATAAGGTGTAAGCCAGGGTCAGACAGATGCTCCTAACATAGGAAAAATGGGTGATGGAGTCATGCTGTCTGTGAAATATTAGAAGTAAGGTAACTGCAGCTAGGAGCAATATTTTTTCCTGCTAGCCCCTGAGAGACAGTACATGTGACCATATATGTATGGAGCAAGATGGTGCTGAAAGGTTCCTTGTATCTTTAAGAAAAGGTAAACTTCTCTAAAACATTTTCATTTCAGTTCATTTCAGTTCCTTGATAAGGTGTACGTTTTTAGGGGCAACAATTCTTCGAGAAATTGTCCCCGCCATAGGCCACGTCCTGGGCCAAGGTCTTGAAGTGTTCAGGTCCTTGAAGATCCTGCTGGATATGAACGGCAGGGGTGGAGCCTACTCCCTGGACAACAGGACTGGGACCAAACTGGTGGTGGGGGAAGGAAAAAGAGAATGTTAAAACGTAAGCACCTGAAAACAGCAGAATAAGAAAGTAAGTTGAATCCTTTTAAAGACAAGTGGCAGACTGCGATTGGCCAGAGTAATGAATGAACAAGGGACGTATTGGAGTCTTCTTGGCAGAACTTGCGCTATAGCTTTCATAACTGCCCAAACATTTTATTTTTACATAATTTGAAAATGCCTTCTGCCCTTTATATTTAATGAACAATCCATAGGCAAATAGAAATGGTTTAAAGTTGCTTGGAACAGGATCTTATTTAGTGATGGGTACTCAAGTCATCGACTCAAACTTGAGTCACATCCAAGATATTTGGCTGCTTGAACTTGCATATAAATGACTTGCAACTTGACTTGGACCTGAGACTCACAACAAAAACCATAAACCAAACTGATTTAATTAGGACTGATTAAATTACACTGACATGACAAAAGTCATGGGATAGCAGCATATAAACTGATTATGAAATCCTGTTCCCTCAGGGGACAGTTTGGGAATGCCCATACCTGTGTTAGTTATCAGTGATGCTGAACACTGGCCAGTGTACTCATAGCAAGGCAAGGTGAACTGTGTTTGAATGAGGAATGCTAGTGGGTGCCAGAAGGATGAGACATTCCATTCCATTTAACGTTCCTTGAGCCACAGTGTCACGTGTGTAATGAGAATATGCCATAGAAGGCATTACCACCCACAATGGACAGTCCAGTGGCCAACACAGTGGTTAACACCATGACACTGGATACAGCACCTCACCTGGGCTTGTAAGATTGCAACTGGACCCTAGAGGACTCCATGAAGCCATGGATCCCAGTTGTTAACAATCTACTTTGCAGGCTGGTTGTGGTTCCATACCGGTGTGGGTATGGAACCACATGGCATGGGTTGGGTTCATGGGTCCACCTAAACTGGTTTGACCGTTGCCCGCTATGTTTCACTGCTTGGGGACCATTTGCAGCCCTTCGTGTGCTTCATGGACCTCCACAATTATGGGATATTACAGGGGGATAATGCACTGTGCCACTGGGAACAACTTGGGAAGTTGTCCAGAATTGGTTCAGTGAGTATGCATCCTTCAAGTTAACGCCAGACGTGTGTGTCCTCCAAGTTAACGCCACTTCATAATCAGTTTATATACTTTCAGTCTTTGGTTTTAAATTATAAATAATAATAATAATAATAATAACAATAATAATCACATATTTCAGCTTGTTTATGATGAAAACCTGTATTCACATTAACAGGAGTGAGATGTCAGATGAGTTCAGATGTCTGGCAGTATTTCTGGAGTCTGAAAGACTGTGAAGGGGGTCAGCTGGAGATGGCGCGACTTGCCCAAACACACTCACATGCAGTCCATCTCTTGCTCAAACATTAGGTAATTACACTTGTACAGTGTTCATTTAACCTGGCCTCTCTTTTTCTGAAGTCATTTTTCTTATTGACTTACTGTATTGAATACCATTGATGGGGATTCTCACACTAGTTAGTGACTGTCACACTTATTTTGTTTGCTGACTTACAACCTGGGAGTTATGACAAAACATCAATAAAACAGACTTAATTAGGGCTGCCAACATTAATACAAGAACCTGTCACTTCCAACCTTTGATGCAATCCAGTTTCTTAAAGGGGCTTTAAATAATAAGCCTTTCATTATAGCGAAAAACATCATCCTGACAGACACAGCGGAGCGTTACATGCAGTAAACACACTATTTAAGGGCAAGAGGCGAAACCGTGACTAGCATGTAGATGGGATATGTTAGGTAATTGAAAAGCGATTATAGCTGAAGTTGTCCGTTTATCTAGCTAACGTTTTAATACATCACAGATCACATTTCTTTAGAACTAAAACGTCACCTGCATTAGCTTTTGCAGTAAAAGGCATATGTGCAATACAAACTAATAAGCATTTCAAGTTTTTCCTTTTTCCTTTCAACACAGTATTTGTAGTGTGTAATGGTTCATTTAGGCCAGGCTGAAGGTTTTCTATAATGAAAGTCTCTTTATATGAAGCTGTGTCAGACCTGGCAGGTTTTCAGTATAGGTTAACTTCTGCAATATATGCAGCAATATGTGCAGCAATGAAACCAAATTACTAAATACTTGCAACTCAACTCCTAGATCCACCTCAGCCCCCTCAACCCCATAAAGAACATTTTAATGATCTAGTTCCTTTATTGTGTTTAATGTGTTTAATGAAATGAAATCTGCTTTGCACTTTACCTGTTAGCTAGCCTGCCTATTTTGGCTGTACATTTTTGTCATTGAATTTGGGGCCACAAGAAAAAAATCTATTTAACTTAATGAAGCTGTTCATTTCAAGCTGGTGGATTTATGTATGTATTTATTTATTTATTTATTTATCTATTTCATTGCTGTTTTTCTGATAGTTCTGTGCTCGGATGAGCCTTCAAATAAAGAAATTAAAATCCAAATAAACCTAAAACACTTGTGTGCAATTCAGTTAGAAAGCTTTATAAATCCTTTCCATCACCCGTTGTAAATGTATGCTATATCTATGTGTACATTACTTAATCTTCCTTTTATCCCATGTTTGTATTCTCTCTTTGTACAGGAATTCAGCCTGTCCTGGGTTTGTTTGCTTAGGCGTTTTAGTAGTACCTGTACATACACCCTTGCTGTCTTACTTAGTTATACAGTGCTTGGCGTTCTATATTATCAGCCTTGACACTCAGATCCACTGTTGCTAAGCTGTAAACACTCTATGTACTTCTGTATGTATTTGCCAAATATTGCATGATTTTTTGATTTTCTAGATGAAAATAATTACCACATCCTCTACAACAGCCATTCTCACATATTTTTAGTCCAAGGCCCCTTTGTGGGTAGTAAGTGGTATATGACTTAATAACGTTTAATAACATCAACATTATTTGTTGATTTGTTGCTATGTAGAGATACACCCTTTGAGACTCTTCTGGCATCCCATTAACCCCACCCCCAGTTTGAGAACAGCTGCTTTCCTGATAACACACTTTTACACATGTTAAAGCAAAATTATTGTTCATTTGTTTATTAAAATTAAAAGACAGTAAAACATAAAATGTCGCTGGTCCAAAAGTAGCATAACATGTCCCAATATGTTCTGTTGAAATTGTGGATCATTATTTGCAGTAAATAAAGTCATATTTAAGTGTGTTCTCTCTAGAGGATGAATACCCATTTTGAAAACAGACAATATGATTTGACTGGGGCTTTTCAAACTGTTGCATACAATTGTTGAACAGTGTGTTAAACTCCAGCTCTGTGGAACCTCTGTCCCAAATATTTTCAACTATTCCCCACCCTAACACACCTGATCCTTTATTGGCTGGATAGGGTATTTCATGCATTTTGACAGAAAAGTTTTCAAATGTACATACTGTTACTACCCTGAAACAAAAAAAATATCTCCATTTTTCAGATTTCTGCATTTTTTCCTCCAAACAATAAAACTCCAGAATGTAAAAACATTTTTTATGTTTAGCCCCTTCCTAAAAACAGCTTAAAAGCAGCAAAATATAAATACCTTGACAAAATCAAGCCTTGGGTTTCTGAGCTTTAATTCAATTCATTATAAAGCAAGCCAACTAAACATTATTAATTTTAGAAGCACTCTGAAAGTTGCTGGTTCAAACAGAAAAATGCATTAGTGCCTGATAGTGATGTATAGCAGATGTAAGCTTCCATGAAGCATCTTCCCATGTTGCAAATGTTCCAGTACTGCGCTTCCCTTAGCAGCTAATCACAAATGAGGAGCAGGCCAAGTTTCGCTTTCTCCATGAACTCTGTGATTATGTTCTGCTACTTTTTTTCCCCTCCCTGAATCACCAACCAGATTTGAAGTGACTCATCTGCATGCAAATTATCTGTCATTTTGGATATTTATTTCTTGCCTGTGAAATGGCAAGGCTTTATTAAAATCTCAATACAGAGGAAGATAATTTGGAGAGCCAAAACAAGAATAACGATTCTGCCAGAGAGCAAAATTGTATCTCATGCATCAATTTGTGTATGTGGTGGGGATGAGAGTGGTATTGGGGTCTGGAAGATTAATGCATACAGTAATTATTCCTCCTCCTATAATCAAAACCCTGTGATCCAAACCTCTCCAGGTTTGGTGACTCAGTTAACTAAGTTCCTTAATTTGAAGTTGGCTATTACATGAAGCTGCTTTTGCTAATGTGATCGTTGCCACATCCATCATTATGTATTTTATATCAAAAGTTAGTAAACATAATGTACTCAGAGTGTAATCATGTCAGTACCTCCTGTTCTGTCTATCGGAATGGAATTAGGCTGAGGAGGTCAGGTCAAATAATCTATTAAATTGGAGACTGTCAAGCGTGCCATAGCTTCCACCTGACTAACTCAGAGTTTAGCAGAGAGCACAGTAATCAAACAAAGTGTACATTGCAATGTTGCCATTATTTGGAAGCTGCTGTTATTGTAGAATAAATAAGAACCTGTCATTCCCGTTTGGGCTTTGTAATCCTGAAAGAAACAGAACAGAAAGAGCAAACAGCGCAACACGATAATGCAGTTAGAAACTCTCAGCATCTTTAAAAGCTGTATTTAAATTGTAGCTTGTTTGCAAAATGCAAGAGTATTGCTCCAAATGTGAATGCGTTTTACATCAACCAGGGCCAACAATACAGCAATAACATATATACTATAAATATCATATATATTATTTTTATTTTATAGTTTCATGTAGTTTTATTGCATTTATATGCATGCAGCCATTCCCACATTAAGGGCATCATTGTATTAGGGCATTCTTTGTGACAAATTTAATTGAGAATTACACTCTTAAAAACTCTTGAGTGATCATAACAATAGAATATATATATTTTTTGGTTGCACATAGAACCATTTTTAAGAAGATTCCATTTAGATCCATATAAAGCATATTTTGTATTAATCTGAAGAATAATTTCACCATTAAATGGTTCTGTACTGTATAGCAGACCTCACGGTTCCAAATAGAACCATTGGCTTTACTAAAAGAACTATGATGAGCTATTTTTTGAGAGTGTAGGGGTGGACAAAATAACAATATTTAATCACTGTTGTTTATTGAATATCATGTGTATCATGCGTCAGTGTTTTAAAATCACTGAAAAATTGTTTAGACTGATTTTAGAGAACAAGTAAACAATAACAAACAGTAACTGCGTAAACTGCACTTGGACTAGTAGCTGAATAAAGGAAATGTTCACAAAGATGACTCAAAAACTAAAAAGAGTATCATTGTATTTTCAGTGTATTGTGTATAACCACTATTTTAGTCTTTAAAGTTCACTCAGGTCCTTCAAGGTTCAGAAACAGGTTGTGTTTTCTGCTTCTCCTCATCCAAGTAATTCCAAACACATTCAGAATCTTATTTTCTTGATGCTTCATTATTATTTTTTAAAAACTTCCAAGTTTTTCACGCATTCTTCTTTTAGTTTAATTTGCATAACCTTTGTTATGTGTTATATCAAAAATATGCTCTTAAAATGATTAACTTGTACTTAATGGTCATTTTAATTGGAAATGATAAATGAAGGGTGGTCTCTGACTTTTGCTCTGTACATGACATGTGTAATATGTTTTTTTACAGTTTCATTCCACTAAACTGCTTTTAGCTCAGATAGGCATTCTGATATTTTAATACTTATTATTCTATTATTATATTATATTTATAATGAAGCTGAACTAAACTCAGCTGAATTTAATCAAAGTGAATAGAGTGAGAGTCAGTATTTTGCCCCAGAAGGTTGGCATGAGACTAAGATTGGATGTAATTTGGTGATGGCAACCTACTGATTCCAAGCACAGACTGTAAACAAAACTTTTTAATTACATTTAAATATCTATTCTGCTAATTAGTTTGACAGTTGCCTAAGCCTGTGTCGATCCAAGCCTGTCAACAATCATTAACATGTCTGTCTGGTACAATTTGGCACTGATGGATGTTCACTTATGTTCACAACCACAGTCTTTTTAATATATGCAGAAGCATTAATCCTAATTTTCAGATGACCTTTCATAGGAAACAGAATGCCAAACTTTGACCTTCAGGCATGAATAGCTTGATAGGTAGTGTATGTCCTTTCACTTGTTTGATGATCATATTTCTTTCATTAGATTTCCTAAAGCTTCCAAAAAAGAAATAATCAACTGACTGGAGCAATTAACATCAACCACAGAAGCTTGTCAGCTTAGTGGAGCCGCCGAGAACAGCCCAACTCTAATCATACTTTCATTCTCATGGACTTTAAGCCAAGTAAACTGTGACACATTAATCTAGCTACATTTAATTATCATGCTCGATAGAGCAGCGGCCAGTAGCAGAAGTACCGCACTTTCCATTTCACTTAGCTTTCCATTAAACCAACAAATTAAAATAGATACATAGCTATGTGGTAGGTAGGATGGCAGCAGGCTTATATATTAACTCCTAGAATGAGATTTTAATGTGCAACACGTACTTATCCATGCACTAGTGTAATAGGTTAAAACATTGATGCTGAGGTACATTGCTAAAGAACATGGATGATTTTCACCCTTTGCCAAAAATAGCTTTGTGCAAAAACCCTTGGTGACAAATCTAAACTCATAGAAAACAACAACAACAACAAAAAACAACCATAAACAATCATTTACTTGGCGCATGCATCACTGCTACAAATGCCAAACAATTGCCTTTGAACTGGTAGATAGAGACAACTGCCTGGCAGCAAAGTTTGAGTCGCTTTTGAAGCCAGACGGGGAGATCTGTTATACTGCTGACATCTTAAAAGCTTGGCATCCATCAAACGCATGGAAATAAACTCCCCCATTTCCAGGCACCAGCTGATGCTCCCAACAACAATCTGTTTATTGCAGCCCTAAGCGGGCCAATGCTAGGCCTACGCGGAGCCTCTGCTGTGCTTACTCATTGCTGTAATGAAGGAGAGGTTGCAGTAATGTGAGACAAAGATTGGAAGAACAGTGTTAAAAATAGTCCACCTGAAGCAACCATCTGTGTGTCCCCGACGTGTACGCCGAGAAAGGACAGTCCACTTAGCATGCTAATAGGTCCAACTAACCCTGCTTAGTCTGATGCATATGATAATATCCTAGTAATTGGATGCCTGATTAAAAATTTATCTCCACTGTAACTGTAAGCCACATGTTCCGCCTGTGGAATAGTCACTAAATCTAACAATGGAAATGGCATGCTATTTTATGATTTCTGAGGCCCACATAAACAGAAGAATCATAGTTACTTGCACAATACTCGCATATATAAAATACTTATAATCCAAAAGAGCCTAATGGTAACTCCCTTAATGTAACTCTCAGACTGCACAAAGACGTTTCTGTCTAATAATTATCTGACTGCTTTATTCATTATCTGCTAAGAGCTCATGTCACTTCAGTAAAGAACATGGCCGAAACCATTCCTAATAGCAAAGTATGCTGACATTTCCGAAAATGTCATCCAGGACAGACACAAGTATTATTTATTTCTATACTTCAAGCTATAGTCATTTCCAAGCTGTATATAGGCTATCAGTTCCAGGCTGAGGTTCTTGTGTGGTCCCTGGTGTTCAGGTCATCCGTAGCACCAACATAATTGCTTTTGGTGACCTGAATGACCTTGAAGAATGGTCACCAACTTCTGTAAGTTCAGGAGACACACACTAACTTTTCCTGTTAGCTTTCTGCTACTGGTTCCCTATACATGGCTTTCATAGTCTGGATGCTATTAGACATTATTTCAGAGGTTTTTTTTTGTATTCAAATTTGGAAAAGAAAATCTAGAATTGATTTATCTAGAATCAGAAGAACTGATGAATTGTGAATTGCAGAATTGTAGAGGGCTGAATGATTTTTGTCATAACTAATAGCAAGAATGCATTTTCTTTCATTTTATGTCATTTATCATTTATGACACACAGCATTATTAATGGGAAGCACAGCTCCTATGAAACAACAATAGCTATTTGACTGTGATTGCACCCCTAGTGGAGAATGGTTAGCCTGCTAAATGTGAGTAATTGTTCAATGAGGCACTTTATACATCTAAAAAATACAAATCTGTATTCCAAAAAGTTGCAACACTGTGAAAAATGTAAGTAAAAACAGAACGGAATGATGTGCAAACCGTTTAAACCTTATATTTCATTAAAAACAATACAAAACCTATCAGTGTTAAACAGAACAACTGTATTATTATTTTTTGTATTTGAATCCAACAATTTGATTCAAAAACATTGGAATGGGTACAACAAAACTCATAAAGATTATGTCTTTTTCAAGGAAGACCATGCTTATTTCAGAAAGACGTAGACTGGTCACATATTGAAAGCATTTGTCGCATTATGACCAATACGACCAAGAAAACCCCGAACCCCTCAAACCCCCAGCAGCTGGAATCCTATATCAAGCTAGAATTGGGACACGTTCACATTCAAAGCTGCAGCAATTGGTCTCCTTAGTTCCCATGATTTAAACAAAACATGTTGCTATCAGTTTCAAAATAGGCATATATTTTCCAAAATAATACAATTTCAACATTTCCTGTGTTGTTTTTTTGAAACAGTGTTGTATATTGTCCTTGTCATATCAATGTCATATAATATTTTGCAAGAATTTCATTGCAAACAGACCAACTTTAGTGGCACAAACATACTTGGGGGTTTTGTTAATGTTTTATTAGGACGGTAACAATATATATAATACCAAATATAAATTCTACTATATTGTATATAGAATGCTATAGCGGATCCCTTCATATAGCAATCTGAAGTAATTAAACACTTCTTCCTAATACTTTCACATATTCACCTCAGATTACACAAATATGTCTTTTGACTTCACATTAATTAATGTGAATAGAAAGCTATTCAGACACTATATTAAATATCGATGCACACAAACATTTAGACAAATCAGGACTCTTTTGTAACAAAGTACTTTGGTCAGCCAAAACAAAAAATAGAACTCTTTGGCAGTTCAGCTGGTCTTGTTTGGAGAAAGAACAATTGCATGTATGATCCCAAGAGCACCAAACCCGCAATGAGGTGCAGAGGTGGGATCATAATGATATGGAATGGCTTTAGAAATATAAAGGAGACTTTTATTTAATTCTACCAAGACAATTAATCAACAAACAACAATCCCAATATACAGTCAGTCACATCATGGGTTGATTTGGCTCCGATAAATGTTCTCAGATACAGCTTTTCTAAGTTTGTAGCTCTTGAATATGGGCCCCAAAAATAATCTAGAATCTCCTAAAATTTATGTGCAACTTCAGAAAATGTGTGTGCACTTTCCCCTCTGCCTCCCACTACTTTCTAGGATACATTCAGATGTATGGTTTTGATTGCTGGCTGGCAGTGGTTTTTAAGAAAAAGGGCAGATGAGAGACCCTTGGAACAGACAGGGGGACGTAACAGCAACACAGTTTTAGATTTCACTGTACTGTTTAAAAGTTATTTTTATTGTCTATCAGTTTTTTTAAGTTAAACTATAACAATTATGTCTCTGCTGTATAGACAAAATTACAATGGATAAATTAACAAATAACAAATTGTTTACATAATTAGAATGAATTATTTAGATAAGTAAATACCAATTTAATTATGATATGTGTAACAGAGTTAAAAAGTAATGATTTAATCCGTCACATATGTACATCTTGATATAAATCAGATGATAAGTCTAGTTGAGTGCGTATACATGACCATAACGTTCCATTTTTTTTCCAATCTCTCTCTCCTCCAGGAGTGAGATGAAATGTCATGTAGTGGATCTGAAGTGGACATATATTCTGTCATCTGTTTCTGCTATCACTGACTGATGAAGATGTCTTTGCTCCAGATAATGACCTTTTCCATCCCTGCCATTTTTAGAACTCCATTTTTGGGGTTTCGCTTTAATCAGACCACTCCATCACAGATGTGTCAGTCTCATTCGGACCGGCCCAACAAAAGAGCCAGCTCATCACTGCCAGACCTCTCTGCCCTCTGTCTAAAGACCATAGCAGGGCTGGACCTCGTAAAATGAGTGTGTCCCATGTGTCAGAGAAAAACATATGAGTGAGTTAATGTGAGCTTGACAAGCAAGCAAAGACAAACAGCAAACTCTGAGTCTTAGACTACACTCTTAAAAAAAGGTTCTTGAATGGTTCTTGTTCAGATAGATGGTTAAAGATACCTAAACCATCTATAGGGGAAATTATATATTGTAAAACTATAACCTATAGGGGAAATATAGGGGATTCATCTTTAAATTTTAGTTTCTTAACAGACTGTGTCATATGTGCTTCCAGAATTAGCTGAATTAGTGGAATGTTTACTTTGCAATGTTTTCCATGCCACCGGCTCTTACACAACCCCAAAACATGATGGATCCACCCCATGCTTAACAGTTGTCAAGGTGTTCTTTTCGTTAAATGATGTTCCTGTTATTCTCCAAACATCTCTTAGGTGATTTTGGTGAACAAGTTCTGTTCTTACCAGTGTACAGCGCTTGTTTCCTGAATGCCTCTGACCTGTCTAGATGTTGTTTGGCATTCTTTAGATATTGACGTTTGTGACGTGATCCTGAGAAAGGTTGACTTTTCCAGGCAGATCATGTTTGGGCAAGCACAGTAGAA
The DNA here is from genome assembly GCA_034552555.1 of Semaprochilodus insignis. Taxonomy (NCBI): domain Eukaryota; kingdom Metazoa; phylum Chordata; class Actinopteri; order Characiformes; family Prochilodontidae; genus Semaprochilodus; species Semaprochilodus insignis. The sequence continues at coordinate 12,243,653 of CM067485.1, read as the reverse complement.
CAGGGCACCACTACTCCTTTGCTAGCCAGATGTTCCTTTCTGATCAGCATATGAGCATTTCTTCCAGATCTTGCAATACCTTCCACAGTGGCAATTACCTGCCATGTGATAATGACATTTCAGTAGTTTGCTCTTGAAGACGTCTGCTTTGTAAACTACTTAGAGGAGCCCAAGGCTGTTAGCCTAAGGTCTGAAGAGTTATGAGAATCAATTACGTTCTCGAATTGTGATCATCTGGCTTTAATGCTAATTAATGATAATCATCATAATTAATGATTAAAGGTAATTCTTGACATAACTAACCAGTTGACAAGTTGAGCCTACTATGCTCCAGATGTTCCATTTCACTTAGTGTGTTATATAGCTTGTTGTACATATAAACTATCTACAAAGTTATAAAGCCCAAAGTACATGCCAAGAGAAGAAACTCTCTCCCATACAAACCACTTTTCACAGCTACTGAAATTCTAAATACTGTTCAGTGAAAATTGGCATAATAAACCCTCCTTAATGTTGAGACTTCATTTTAATTAACAAAAAATGAAATATGTCATTTGTTAACTGGCACTTTTGACAAACTTTTGCATTTAACTAGAGCATGACTGAAGTCCATGCCCAGTCATTTGTGCTAAAAATTGAGTCACCAGTGAGTAAGGTATTCATTTAAAAACAAGTCACCCATTTTAAAACCTGACAAGCACTTCCAGTTCCTGTGACAGGAATAAATCAAACAGATTAAAACACTTGTACTGCTTGTACTCAACAAACAACACAATCCTGTTATTGTTTGTGATAAAAAATATGGTTCATGACTGAGATTACTACATAAAGTTCACAAAGGCTCCTGGTTTTATATTAGAGTTACAGCATGTCTATCTGTACTGTGAGTTTGTATTCTTGTCCTGCCTTGCTTTGGCAAGAATTCAGCCGTGTCACTGTATAATTTATTGGTGTTAAGCATTTGTCAACAAATCACACAGCTTGTCAGAAATATCTGATTCTTCGCCAAAAGAGAGCACTTTGGGAAATTAATTTATATTCATTTATTACATCCAGCCATGATTCAAGCAGCAATGAACCAAACTGCAGTGACATGTCTTGTTACTTCTTGTAGTTATATATTAGATATTGTGACTTCCAGTGTAGATGAGAGGCATAGTGACAAGACTTAATCTATATATAGCATTAATTGGGGAATTTAATTTTAAATGTATTTTTATATACTATTTAAAGCTTTTTGAGCTGCTACATGAAAACCGCTCCATAAAAAGTTTTCAATAAAGTAATATTCCTGGACCATCCACAGGTCCAGCCTACATGAGCCTGTCTCAGGCCCAGTCCACACTCAGGCGTAAACACTGTAATGGTATCATCATCTATTCAAGACATGCACATTTACACTTGCCCTTTTCAAATGTAGCTTCTCAGATCTCATTTATCCATGTAATATTTACATTTTGAAATCAGGCTTGGCTGGCGCAGAGTAAGTGGAGTGTATACATCCTGTGCAATATCTGATGCTCTACAAAACATTTCGCTTTACTGAGCAGCCTCAACTGAAGCGCAGTCAGAAGACAGATATGGCATAGAAACACAACCAGGAGTGGTGGGAGAATTGTGTAGGTCATTATAGCATTATATAGTTTTTCAGTGTTCTGGTTTGAAAGTCTGCATTATAATATACATGCAGATGGCTATAAAAACATGTTTAATGAGGGAGTTGAAACAATATCGAAAGTTGTGAGTGGTTTGCACAAGAAGTTAGGCCACAAACATAATGTAATGCCAGGCACACAGATTTGATCCCAGTGCGTCCTTGACTTAGCTTGGGGTCAGGACAAAAACATTTCAATGATAAACGCAGTTACATTTGTGTTTTAAATATGTACATGCAGATATGCATTTAATTAGTGTAAGCAGGGCCTCAGTCACAGCCTGACTGATAGCCATTGTTAAAAAAAGATGCACTAACATCGCCTCCAGAGATCCCAGATACATGTGTAAAATGTGCAGAACCAAAAGGTAGGTTATTTCATTGTTAATGGGACTGTGTACGGATACAGAGCTTTTGGAGGCTGGTAATGGGTACTATTTCTAGGATTCTCTCCAAAGAAATACATGTCTGTCCAACACTTTGCATTCTGGGCCTGTACATAGAAACCTTATCACTTAAAAAACACCAAAGCAAATTAGTAGACCTCTATCTAATACATGCTAAGCACCTGGAATAGTATGTATGTACCTATGCTATATTCGGTTCTGAATATAATAACTATGTTGGCTATAGGTTATCTGTCATGTGGGTTAGTCACATAGGTTGTTCTTAAGAGGAATTAAAAAAAGAAAATAAAGAAAATTCATAAGACATTTTTTGAGGAACAGTAATTGATCTCTATGTTTGTATTTGTTAAAAAAAAAGACATATTTAAGATCTTTTTCTTTTGTGAGACTCTTTTGAGAGTCTGGCCACTAAATGACAAACTGTGAATTAATGAGAATGTGCTTATAGTTGTGAAGAAACTGTGATTCTAGGATTTTAGTGTCAGAAACGTATTACTTTGTGTACACATTAAGTTACAGTGTGTATTCAAATGAGAAAAACTGTAAATGCCACCAACACTAACGATGACAACATAACAAATAATTGAAGAAAACATAAAGAAATTCATTCAAACACCTCAATACTATTACAAAAACCTAATAATGTGTGGATATTAGTATTTGAGCTCAGCTGTGTCTGACTAAGCAGCCTTGCATATCTAATGTTTTGTGTTCCAGTTAGAGGTCTATGTTCGTCTGTGTGCACCCACAGAGTCAAGAGTGATCTAGTAAAAAAACAATTTGCTGATGGGACTGATTCTGAGGTACCGCGGTTATTATAGGTAAACAGCCAACAGGCTGCAGGCTTGTGTGGGAGAGTATTATGACTAGCTGGGTGTAACAGGTTTGGACAATTGGCTGTGTGCAAAAGTGAACAGGCAAGAAACAAATGAGCTGCATGTGTGCTGTGTGAAAACCCAATAATAACCACAACCAGCAAAACACATAAAGCTATATAACATCCAGTAAATAACAAAATCTCACTGACTATCTTTCTACAACAGTTTCTTTGGCTTTTTAACCTGTGTCACGGTATAATCAGCATGGTGTAGGTTTTGCAGGTAGGAGTAAGCAACAATCACAGTAGATTTTTCCGCAGGTGGACGTGATTAGTGGTTGAATCGGGTGGGTGCAGGCATTAATAATCAGGCCCAGGCGATGCGCTGCTTCAGGGAAAAAATAATTCAAGCAAGTAACTAAGTGTATTCTGTTCTTTTATTTAGCAAGAAGCTGTTGAAAGAGGAACAGGAATGAAAGAGCAAATATCACTATTTAGAACATACTGTAAAACCCAGCAGCAGAGAAGGAAGAGTTGACATTTGTCACCTGTCCAAATATAATAGATAGGAATACTGGCACCAGAAAACAGCTGTGCTGGATCTGACGAGTCTGTGTTTAAAGGAACGTACAATCTACTGTTGCACCTTCGAACCCTCAACAGAAAGGAATTTTAATAATACTGATAATAATAATACTTTGTTTTCAGCACAAAAAACAACCAAATTAGAGAAAAAAAACCACTTCCATCTTCTCTCCTTTCCCTAAGAACATAAATGAATGAGTGCTTTCCCCATGGGAACAGATTTTACAGGTCTATCTACAGGAAAATGAAACTTTTGAACAAGCCTTTTACAAAGCATTATTACATTCCATACGTAAGCAGTTTAATCTCACTCTGTAACTTTTTTTTATTGCTCAGACATGTTTCTGCATAACCATGAAGCGTGATCCTCTTACACCGTCAAAGCAGGCCTGCCAAACTTAAAGCAGTGTTTCACATACGAAGAGTGGACTGAGATCCAGATTTAAGCAAAATGGGAAGGAGATCTGACCATTAAAGACAGACAGACAGATAAGGGTACAGACAAAAAGGTAAATAAGTAAATTGGTAAATAAATAAATAAATAAATAAATAACTTTAAATGTTTAAATCAGTGTTAAATGAATCTTTGAATGAAACAATCACATGCAGAACGCTAACTATATGCCACTTCAGAGAGATTTGCCATTTCTTCTTATAGTGAAGACAACACTGCATGCTCTGATTATGTAAATACTTAAAATAACTTTTAGGTTAGAAACAAAACAAAACAAAAAGCGACTGCTCACTGTAAAAAAAACTGCACACGCACTATAAACTCATGGTATATATCGTGCACAGGGGTAATAACAGTGTTTTTAGTGAATAAATATTATATGATTTCATCTAATTCCAGTGAAAACTATGCACTCCTGTGTGTGGATAAAAACGCTTGTTGACTGTCACCGGGATGTTTATCAAACACATGACTTCATAGTCCAGCAGCCATAAATAAAGAAATATAAAAAAATACTTAACTTTGTTATCAAGGGTAAACAACTCTGGTAAACATGCAGTATTTGAAGCACTTGTAGGTGTTTTGGTCCACATTAAGCCACTGAAGTAAAAGTAAAATCTAATCACAAAATTAAAATATCACTAGTTCAAAGTATAAAGTTTTATGCAAGCAGAACAACAGCCAAATCCACCAACCCCTCATTTTTATGACAATACAACCAGCAATGAGATAAAATAAACAAATCCAAATGAAAAGAAACAAACAAACAAATAAACACACACACACACACACACATAAACTGTATATATGCACATACACTGACTGGCCACTTCATTAGGTACATCTTCATGTATCTACACTAACCGTCCATTTTATCAGCACCACTTACCATATAGGAGCACTTTGTAGTTCTACAACTAGAGACTGTAGTCCATCTGTTTCTCTGCATACTTTGTTAACCTCCCCATTCACCATGTTCTCCAATGGCAGGTATTACTTGGGTGGGTAAGTGTGTGTTGTGCTGGTATGAGTGGATCGGACACAGCAGTGCTGCTGGAGTGAGGAATAGTCCACCAAACAACCTATGGGCAACGTCCTGTGACCACTAATGCAGGACTAGTTGATGACCAACATAACCTGTGCAGGAACAAATGACTTTACATCTACAAAGAGGACCAGCAAGGTAAGAGTGTCTAATATAGTGGACAGTGAGTGGACACAGTGTTTAAAAACACCACCAGCACTGCTGTGTACTTGAAGTGGCCACTTGGTGTGTGGCATATATGTATCTATACATACATAGGTTTGTGTGTCTATGTGTAAGTATGCAAAGAACAGCGCTGTTTTTCCATTCACTCCTGTCTGAATGAAAAGTCTGTAAGAAAGAGATATGCTAAAACTGTAAACCTTAACCAACAAACCAACAAAAAGCTTACATGGATGGGTTATAAAAATGCATTTAAGGCCTTTAGTGCCCTTAATGTCATAAAAGCCTGATCTCATTTCCATTACTCATTTAGTTCACTGGACCGGTTGAGGCTTGTTTGAAAGCTTTCACATTCTTAATTTAATGCAATAGACTGAAATGAATAAATTATATCTAATTAAACTGTTTTTTGTTAATAATTATTATTGATCTTTATGCCGGCCAATGTCTTATTGGTCTTGATCTGAGAAAAGTAGTGGTCAAAACAAGCACCATTACAAAAAAGGCAACATTTACTACAACATATAGGTCAAATAAATAATCATATAAATAAAAAATAAATAAACCATATCATATAATATTCACTACAATATCCTAGTCTAAGTCACAGAAAAAGGTCAAAAATCAGATTTTAGAAGAACCAAAAAAACACTGAAAAAAGTTTACAGAACAGCGGAACATACGAACACGCACACTAAACCAAACAGGAACGACCAATAAATAAATAAATAAATAAATAAATAGAGACATACAAGGCATATATAATTTGATCCATAAATACATATTTACAAAGGCCAATGTCATTTCAAAAGCACTGCAGAAAAAGGTGTAGAAAAGAGAGGAAAGAGAAAGAGAGGCGTCCTGCAACGATCCATGGCTCGGTGGTCTGTTATTAATGAACTGCTTGCGTATGTGAATGAGTGGATGGAGTCCCTGGATGTTTTTTGGCTTTCTCTTTAGTCCTGATCAGTGGATCTTTAGCGCTACTACAGAGAATTACTGATTGGAGGGGACCATATCGTCGATAACGGGTTCTCTGTTTAAATAGGTGGCCCAGTAGACCAGGTTAAAGGTTCCGAAGAGCACAGGGAACATGATGCGGGACATGCGGTCGATCTTGCTCACGCTGTTGAAGGATTTCTTGTTCTCGGCTGGTTTGCTCTCAGTTTTGGCCTTGCCCGGGTCCGCCACTCCGCCCTTAGCGATGGTGGGCAGGACAGAGTCCTTGGTGATGTTGGGAGCGTAGTTAGCCACAGCCACGGCATAGGCGTTGTTTTTCTTAATCACAGAGGCTTTCTCTTTCTTCTGGAAGATAAAAAAGGGGGAAATTTTCACTTTTGAATGAAACAATTCCTTCAAATAAACCTCTCTGGGTGAAAGTAAAGAAAGCTGTGGGTTAAAACACAAAGCTCTATAGATGTTGTATGTTTATCTAAATAAAAAATATGGAAATGGTAATGGATAGTGGTTTGAATCTGAGTAAACAAATGTTGCTGGACAGTGTCTAAAGTGTTGGAACTCCAGTAAGTACTGGAATGCTTTATTTGTAGCACTCATAGAACCCTAGGGTAATTTAGTGTACCTATTTTGGTGTTTTGATCAATTACAATTACAAAGTATGTACATGAGACAGTTACACATCCAAAATGTTGTTATTTGCAGGAGACCCTGGGCTACACAGATTTGCCATTACTTGACATGGCAATGCTAACAGAATTTTGATATTTTTATGAATTTGGCCAGTTTTTGCTTATACATGTCACGAAGAGTTGGGTCAGATACGTTTTCAGAAATTTTGTATTTTGGGCTGGTTTTGTAGATGGAGTACTGATTGGATGGATTGGATGGTCACAGCTGGATTATGTCACGCTGACTAGTTAGGGCAGGGTCTGTTGAGTGTTCTGATATGTGAATCCTGCCGATATTTTAACCCCTTGCTGTTAATACGAAGGCTAAAAGCAGAGAGCTAAAATAACTGTAGCAAGTGGATTCTGGATGGTTTTGGAGCTGGATTGCCGGCTGATGGCTGAACCCCTGTCAGTGAGACGAGGATCTGCAGAGTGCTATAATATGTGAATAATGTCACTGTTTGTAACCCTTTATAATATAAAGACTAAAAACAGAAAGCTAATGGCAGGGTTTGTGGAGTGTTTGTCTGTAGTTTAATTTGTGTAGGCTAGAAGGCAGCACTGACACAGAATTAAGCCAATTAAAATAACAGTGATAAAATGAAAATGCAAGTGGTCAGTTTAAGCATCCTCTCATTAATGACTGTTAAAGCACAACCAATCATGAGATAAACAAGAGTCAAAACCTTCTTCATGTTTTAAGGAGCGAATTTCTTCTAAATTACTCACTTGGTGTAAAAAATAACAAGCTAAGAGGGTTAATTGGATGGTAAAACACAATGTAAACTAGTCATAAAGTAAATAACATAGATATAAAGCATCTTAAAATGTTCACTGTTGAGGGTTGAGGTTTGGAAATAGTTGGTAATTGCTAGTGGTTTGTACTGGAGCAAACAAAAGTAACTGGACAATCGAGGTCCAACATTAACTACATTGTTTCATCGCAAATAATCTGAAGTCTTTGTTTGCTACTCAATCTACATCCTCCAGACACACCAGCTAATCATGTTCTCATTCACAGCCGATCAAAGAATCCTCTAAAAGGCAGCTTCCATAGCTCCTGCCAACCACATTCTTCCATGTCACGCCTGCTGAACGTGCCAATGGGAACAACTTAATAATAATTGCAGAGACTGAGGGAGAGGGTAATGTTGCAATCTAAATTCACAATGGTTGTTAAGAGAGAGCTAATTTGAGATTCTGCTATGCTGTCAGGTCCCAGACCATTAGGAGTTTGTCAGCAATGTACGCTTTATTATTGACTTTAATGTTGTGGATCAAATCGGGCAAATTGCATTATAAACGCATCCGATGAGGTGTGATGCGTAATGATCAGCGTGTGATATGAAGTTTAATATTAGATCAAACTGAATTGTGGGTACAGCTTAAGTTAGGACTGTTTTAGTGCTTAAAACACAGTGTGACTTTTATAACATTTCCTAAAGGGTCTATAAGTCCACTATTTAAAGGCACATAATGCGTTTACACTAGATATATCAAAAAAGGGCCACTTGAAGCCATAAGCAAGACTTCCCCGTTACTTATTACATATGGGCAAACTTATTTAACAGTTTTATTACTGCTTTAAATGGTGAGCAGTAATTTCTATTGTGTTGGATCAGCAAACAGATCTTTCCAAACTCTTTTGTTTAATGCAAACCAATTAGTGCTGATTGGTCGATAACCTACATTAGTAACTTTACACTCAGAGTTAATTATAGATGGCTTGACCCAATAAGTAAACTGACCTGAAGAAATGAATAACAGGATAATTTAAATGTCACCAGAACTCCATAATAAAATCTTAATAGACTAGTCTATGATAACATACGAAGTTTGCTTTTTGTAAGGATGTGTTAACTCACTTTTACTTAGGCAATCAACAAATGATTTTTGACCAGAACTGTTCAAACTGGAGCTTTGCATGGGACCAGATTTTCAGTTCCGCTCCCACAGAAAACGTGCACCACTTGTTCCACTCCTGACTGCAACCTGAATTTTTCCTCCTGCTCTTGCCCACAGTCCCGTGTATCTGGTTTCCACCTGAATTTCTCATGTTTGAAAATGACATGTTAGACATGTCAGACATTATTGTTGTGCATTCGCCTTTATTTAGAGACCCTTCCACAGCTGTGGCTGTTGGACTGTCTGAAGGCTCCCCCATTTCTTTAGCCCATAGGAAAGCAGTTGTTTATTAGTTTTTGTTATTTTGCTGTTAGATATGATTTATGTACACTAATTATTAAGTGTTTGTTATCATTATTTAGACAATTCTTTAACTGTAGGAATCTTTAGCGAAATCTCTCTACACATATGTGTTGTCCCACTCCTACCCACATTGGGCTGCTTAACCACCAGCTATATATCATCTATATTTTTTATGTTTAATTTACGGTTTGCGGTTCTATTTTTAATTTTTTTTTTACTGTGCAGCATTATGTTTAATCTATGCATTGCATGAATAACCTTGATTCAGGTTGTTTAATGTTTTATGTTCTAATACCAGTGGAAATATGTGGCCTTCAGATGGAAGTATAGAAGAAAATGTGTGATTTTTTTACTAGAAAGAAGAAAGATGGGACAGCAGTTTTACAAATGCTTCTGCTGATTGTAAAGGCTATTAATATTAGAAACCTGATGACCTCCCTGCTGCCACCAAATTGCTCCAAAACTTAATGAGTTGGCCAGCACGCCAATCAATGGCATCAACAAATTACCCCTTCATATAGGAGAAAGCCTCTGGGTAATTACTTATTCTCATTACCTTGTCATTGACCACGCTCTTGCCATCCCAGGCCCAGCCACGCTTAGTGAAGTAGTTGACAGTAGCAAATTCGATGAGTGCAGAGAAGACAAAGGCGTAGCACACAGCGATGAACCAGTCCATGGCTGTAGCATAGGCCACTTTAGGCAGGGAGTTACGGGCACTGATACTCAGTGTGGTCATGGTCAGCACAGTGGTCACACCTGAAGAAGATGAAGACATGGAGAAAGAGACTAAATGTAAATTCCAGATTACAATAGAGAAAACCAAGTAACCTGAAGGAGGTTATTACAATAGAGCCGACTGAGTAATGAAATAATTGTAATGTATGAATGAATGGGCGAATCGCCATTATTCAAAAACAATGCCAGACTCTGCAATGCAAATTAGCAGTTCAGCAAACAACAGCAGACAGGAATGGAAAAAAAATCCTCTGCCCCAGACCTATTGTTTCAGGCTTCTGAGCGTCTCCAAAAAAGGCAACACTGCGGCCCTTAACGGTGAAACAAAGCTCATTTCCTCGCTCTTTCTAATTTCCCTGTCTCGCTCCCTCCGACCTGAAAACCAGCATTTAGCACCAAAATGTAACATATTTTTAGTCTGTGTCTGGAAAATTAGCCAAAAGTGCCGTGTTGAATCTCTATGGCCTACTTTTTATGCTCTAGCTGTGAAGAATAATAAATGGCAAAGGCTGTGTTTTTTATGCAGGGCTGAGACTTAACACCGAGTTTAATGAAGCCCCTCTGGCACTTTCACACCTCCCAGGATGCACTGCACTGATCAAGGGGCCGGTGACATCATCAAGGGATTCCAAAAAGAACCACATATGGGGTAAAAGAACACCTCTGGCTGCTGGTCCTGATTTAGAATGACAGGAGTGTCTGACATGCACAGGGAGCTTTAGGTTTTGCATGCTAAGTCTGATAAACTAACGCCTCCAATTAATTTCAAATGGCATCAAGCTCTCTGAAGGAGACGGGCGCAGCTGTGGTTACAGCTCATGCATCAACAACATAAAGGCTGTCAAAGGCTCATGTCACTCCACTGACCATAAGAATACCCAAGATGTTCACCCAGGAACCAAACAGTGGCCACATTGGAGTCGGAGGACAAAAACACCATATGGATGCAAGCAATGAGGCAGCACAGCATGAAAATGGATGGGCCGGGAATGCAGGGGGGTCGGCTGTGAATGAGGGAGAGGGCAGTTGTAATAAAAAGTGATTGCGCACACATCAGGTGATTTGTTTGCTGAAGCGTTCCAATCTCTAATCGCCTCATCCATATTTATGATGGGGAACGTACAGTGTGGTGCTAATCTTCAGGATCCGGAAGCACTGGGCCAAAGGGGATCAGACACTGTTTAGCTCTAAGCAAGAAGCAGCCTTCTGTGACTGAAAGAAAAAGACTGCGGTGACTACTAATGAATGGGGGTGGGTGGCTGTTATCTTCTTTTCAAAGATATTTCTGTCAAGGGGATTCTTTTTCTTTTTTGTGTGTTTCTCTCTCCATTAACAAGAATCACGAAGGGTCATGATTTCACAGTATGCCAAATCCTTTCAGTAGCACTTTATTTTAGGTGGAAATTATGTTGCCCTTATAAAGCCTGTAGCTGCTAACTAACTGGCTCCTCTGAGTACCAGAGACAAATGAACATGTAGTATCTTTCATACTTAGTATCTTTCATACAGTACAATAGAAAATGCATTGCAAAGTCAGAAAACACTGTAACCAACATGAGTACACATGGGCTACACTTCACTGCAACTACATGAAACACATGAAATTTCAGGAACGCTGCAAAGACATTCATAACAGGGCATAACCAGGGCATAGCTAGTAAATTAAATGCAGAGTAAACGAAATGCATCACTTTTTCAGTGCACAATGTTAACATTCAGAAAATATTTAATATAGACAGACCATAGAGGTTTATTCTGCATTTATAACAGGTTATAGATGATTCTAATGACCCAAAAGCTAACATTCAGTACGACATAAGCTAACCTACAACACATGCATGCATGAACGGACCACCTCTGGCCACCCCTTGGCTATACCCCTTGGCTATACCTCTGACCTCAAAACAACAGAGATGTTTCTGGTTAACTCTTAAAGGGGACCAAGAAAGACCAAGAAGGAGAACAACAGAGAAGACTGTGGAGACTCATATTCCAGTTAGTTCATGGTTCATGGCTGGTTAACTATTTGACATGTCATGCCTATACTACTCTAGTTATTAGTCATATTTGGTATTGCTACTTGAAATTCTGATATCGGTATATCATTTTTTAGGTTGTTCAGTGATTGTTAGCTTGTCATAACACTTATCGGACTGTCTCTGCAAAGCACTGGTCGGATGACTTCAAATCAATAAATGATGTGCAAAAGACTATTTCTGATGTACAATACACAAATAAAGGTGCTGTGTATAATGTTTAATAGAGGGATGTAGTGATGGTGGAGCTCTACTGATTGGAGCAGAGGTTTTGAAACAACACATTCTGGATTCAGAATTCACTGTATCTCCACTGTTTATGTGTACCAAAATAATGCTTAAGTGCATCTCCACCTGTTTTGGAGGTCCCTCAGCTGAACTACCCATTTTTGTTTTCGTTGATGGAATATACATTAGAATGGAATATACGGAAGCAAACTGGATTCTTTTTTTCATAGAGTCAGCAAGCCAAAAGTGTTTTTATTGTTTACATGCTATACATGCTTTTTATGCATAGTTTGTTATATCAAGAAAGTCGTTTTATCTCAGAACAGCCATGTTTGTGGAGTGGTTTTCACAGCAGGTGGTTCTCATCCATCACTGCCTGCTAGCAACTCAAAACAGAGTCACCATATTTCACACACAGTCCTAGTTATTCTAAGTTATAGGGAAAATTTATTTAAAAAAAATCAACTTCCAGGGACTGGCAACCTGTCCAGGGTATTTCCAACTCTCTGCTCAATGAGCGCTGGGATAGGTTTCAGCACCCCACTGCGACCCAGGAGGACAAGCAGTTTAGATGATGAGTGAACTTCTATTCCAGTGGCTGAATGGCCACTATAGGGATGTGCAGAAGCAATAAAACTGAGAAAAACTGAGAGAGGGAAAGAGATTTTCTTTGTATGGTTCAATCTGACTGAGGCTTCTCAATAGCAGGTGAATGGCATGAATAAACAGTGTAGTAGAGTAGATTATATTTAGGAGTCCACACCGCAAATTTAAAAATAATTACATTCAAAAAATTACATTTTGACATAAATATTCCACATCCAGGAATGACAAGTTTTCAGCTCAGACCAAATACTATACATACACCTTAGTTATTGCTTACCAAAGTAGAAATGGGCCATCAGTTTATTACCAGTTGATAGAATCCAAAAACAAAGTATTATAGCATCTGTTGCAGGAAAATCAGGTGAATTCCTGCTTGAATGTAAGCAGAAATAAGAACATGCCAATCACTGAACTAGAGGGAGGAAGGCACCACTACCCACAGACTTCACACCACACATAAAACACTCTCAACAGCACACATCCCAGACACATAACTAAGCACATACACACACGCTTACCCAAAGATAAAACAAGATAAACAACACAAACAGTTCTTTTAACTGGCCTCACACTTCTCCCATTAGACTGGCCAGTGGCAAAGCACCACAGCATTTCCATACTTCCAGAAAAAATCCCTATTATCATACATTTAACTCTGTTAGACAAAGGACTGACATGCAAAAGAAATCTGTCAGCGATGTAAACAAACAAACCCTCAAACACAGTAAAGCTTAACATTACTATATAACACAGTTTCCTGTATAAAAAACAGTGCATGGGATTGGTACAACATACACACACACTGCTGAATCCTGGTCATGTCTCATTTCCGCACGCTACACTAGACACAACACCCATTTCACGAATGCTGTTACTGTTACAGTACTCTAAAAATAATTTCCTAGAAGCATTCATCCCTACAATTTAAATGCCCTCTACACAAACACACTCTTTCCGCCTGTCTCTCTCTCTCTCTCTCCTTCTCTCTCTCACACACAAAATAACCTGCATCAGGCGACATGCATTAGTCACGGTGAACAACTATTTGGCCTTGTACCATATAGCTAAAGGGAGATGGTGTTCTCTCCTGGCTTTCATACGGCCAGGCTGACTCACATCTGAGCTGCTCCACATTTCAAGACCTTTCTAACATATGCACAGACCAGCTGCCACATCACCGGAAATGAAAGACTGACATTCATTGTTATCATATTAGATTAACAGCCAGAGGTTCACCAATGCTGTCCCGCAACAACATGTGCCTGCAGTGGACACTGTCATAAACAAGCAAATGACTGTACACTCCATGTGTACACTACTGTTCAAATGTTTGAAATTGGTTTAATATAAAACCAATTTGATGCAGATACATGTATAAAGTGGTTCAAACAATAGGTTGTTACGAGTAACATGATTCTGACGACCAAATCCAGGGAAGTCAAAAGCAGAATTGACGAGATAGAGGCAAGCCCGTACTGTGCTAGTTTAAATGATGTTATGAAAGAAATGTGTATACCGAAAATCCCAACATATGTTGGACATGATCCTTATGCTATGAAAAGGAGTGATTTTCAACTGAAAATCTATTCAATATATGCAACTACCTTCTTCTCCTACACATTTCAAATTAAATCAAATGAAAGCATAGAAAAGTATTGAGGCATTCAACTTTTTTTGTTAGTGGTTGGGTCGACTTTTAGTGGTTGGGTCGACCTCCTTTCCAAGGTGCTCCTCAATGAGGTGCTCATTTGGTTTTCTTTTATTGTCCTGTAGATTAACCAAGCAACAGTCATTCTCTGCCACAGCGCCTCTCAAAATTCATGTTATGGATGTTAATTTTAAATCTGCCACCATTCCACACTCACAGACTAACTGTGCTAAATACGTTCCTCACCACTGCACAAAGCTCAAATCAGCATCTTATTCAGCAGTTCCACCTTATATGGTGCAGCAGATGCTAGAATGCAATGGAATGACAAAACTAATCAAGTGAGATTAGTTTAACCTGTGGATGTGGTGTGATTTGAAAGATTACCAACGACCTACGTGATTTTAATCCAGTGCGTAATCTGCCGTGTCTGTAAAGCGAATTACCTTCTATTATTCACCAAACTCAGAGCTCTTCAGTAATAACAGTACTGTTCTAATCTACATCTCCGTGATGTAATAATAAAACCGGGTATAAGAAAATAGATGGCTAAAGTCAGCTCCTTGTTCAGTTTTTCTTATACCAGCTTAAACAGTGCAGCCGTTACATTCTGGCACCTGACGTGTTACAGTAAATGCTGCACCAAGAAGCGGGCGAATGAGAAACTTACTTCAGCTTCATAGAAAACGTTGCCTCTCTTTATTTTCTTATTGTGACCTGAAGACCATGATCAGCTGATATAGAGCTTGATTTGATCCTAGGCGCATCCTAGGCAGAAAATCACCTCCTGCCCTCCATTCACACCAAAGCAATGCAATTACATGACATGTCACAAGATCTCAGCAAGTATTGTGTGATAAAAATGGCTTTTGGGATTTTAAATCCACACTGTATATTGTCCAAACTTTTGAACTATGGTAAATATCTATATCTGTGATCTATGTTGTTGTCATGGATGCTTTATGACTGTCCTGTGAGAGCAATGACACAGGTGAATCACATAAAAGGTGACCCAGATTTCAGATGGAAGGCAGGAAGAGTAACAGGCTTGTGGATGGATATTAGTTCCAGAGCCCAAGGTGAGCTTCTAACTCCTCTGAAGCTGGCTGCCGGTCAGGTAGGCTGGCTGAGCTGAGCATTAGCTCGGAATAACCGCAGACAGTAAAAATCTGGAGGGGAGTCTATCAGTGAATTCTGGGACAGCAGACGAGAGAGAGAAAAAGACAGAGAAAACTGGAAAACTGCCAAAACAGCTAGGGGCAGAAGGTGTAGAGACTGTGGTGGAAGAAAGATGAAAAAAAAAGAAAACAGGGAACATGAAAAAAAGGACAAGGGAGAAAAAAAGAAGATGGCANATGGCAAGAAGGGAGGGGGGTTTGGTGGGGGGGGTTATCTCCTGGACCGTGGCACAAAGCTGAGGGAATCTCCACGGTAACCAGATAGAGTTTATTACCTAAATCCTATCATTCCTTCCAAAATTCTCATTAATTCCCTTCCTTTTCCAGCTAAAAGCCTCCACGTGGAGCAAGAGACAAGGTGAAACTTGAAGATAGTTCACCAAGAAAATTTCTACATATATATAAGCATCTCTAATTCACCTGACAGCATATCTTTGGACTGCGGGAAGAAACCAACACAGACATGAGGAGAACATGCAAATGCCATCCTACCTGGAAATCGAACCCAGGTCCTTCTTGCAGTGAGGCGACAGTGCTAGCCACTGCGCCATTGTACCACCCTGAATTACTTACAGTATATTAAGGTATATTACTTACACGTACTTAAGGTGCTTTCACACCTACCTACCTTTACCTTTAGGACCTTAGACGTTTCAGTTTGGTCCAAAACAAATAGCATATATGAAAGGCGCCTCAGACCACAGTCTAGACCAAAAGACCAAAATTTGACCCAACCAATTGAGTTGGTCTTGGTCCGTATCGAACTGAATGGTTTGTGTTTAGTGTAATAACACTTTTTGGATTGTTCAGTTACAGGAAGTTGAGAAATGAAGTTGCCACCCATTAAACATTAGAAGTGGAAAAAGAAAGAAGTGAAAATGAGCTGCGGTAGTACATGAGAAGAGAAGGAGGCTAATTTGGTCAGATGAAAAAGTCAAAAGTCAACTTGAACAAACACATAAAAATGTCTAATCTTGTAGCCTATTTGCTGAGAGCATCAGAGAGAGAGAGAGAGAGAGACAGACAGATAGAGGATATGACAGGATGGGTAAGAAATGCAGCTGTGGGACTCCAAAATGTGGCACTTCATTCAAGATTCATGAATTTGAAGGGAGATTCTTGAGTAGGATCTCCTCTACAGGCGCATACATAAGAGTTCTCTCATATTTCACAGGGATACTGGAATAACAGAAGTGCTTCAGGTTCATGTGCTGTCTGTGTGCACAGTCTTGTGCTACACTGGTGCATGATGCCATCAGAAAAAGCAGCGATTCATACCACACTGACATCAGACACTCACATCTCTGCAAACCAATGTCAAGTATAGGGAGATGTATGACAACAGGACGTGGGTGTGTCATGCAAAGGTCTTTTGTGTGGTCACTAAACTGTAATGTTGTACCAAAACTAACTGGACCAAATGTATACAATGTAACAAAAACATGAACCTTGGTTCAAACCCTGGTCAGGACTTTCAGGTGTAAATGCACCCTTATTCAGGATTGCTGTGTCCCAGAAAAGTTGGTGCTTTAATGTGGATTACACTGATGAATAAAAATGTAAAACATTTAATTGAAATATAATGCATGTCCTTATTCTATTTTTAATAGAGCAAAATGTAAGCTTTGTAGTTCCAAAAATTCCAAAACGAGCTAAAATTATCGACAAAATGTGAAGAACTTTTATGTATCGTGTTGCAGGGATATCTACTCAGCTTGGCATGCTAGCCCTGACCCTTCCTGTCTTGTAACAGTATTTTGTTCCTTAAGAGGTGATAGCAAGTCACTGTAGCTGTAATGATTTAATTCAGTCCAACATGAGAGGATGAAGGAGTAGCACTGCCCTGATGGGGTTTTCTAATCTTGTATCAGTCATGTTGAAGGTCCTGCTCACAGTTAGATCACTGAAGGTAGCCAGTGAAAGGAAGATTAAACCCAATGATGGCTAAAGATTTTGGTGACCATAATAATGACTGCTACTGCTGGCTCTCTGCAAGAATCCATGTTTGGCAGCAAACAAAAGAAGTGATAGAAATAGAAGCAATACAAGAGTTAACATCAGCATTGCTAAAGGTATGAAGTCTTATGCTGAACACATGACATTTGGGACTGTGCATTTTCTGATATGTTGCCCTCTACTGTTTGGAGTAATTTGACAGGTTGTGTCACTCTAAATTGCTCCTTTAAATAACCATATATATCCATGAGTCACTGGGATAAAATTATATTATATTATATATAATTATATTATATACATAATATCACAGCAGCAATATAAGGGATCTAAGAAAGACCTTAGACCCCATACCACACTACGGGCTTCAGTGCCATTGCTTTACCTGCACTGCAGGCAAGTGCACAGCTGACTTCATTTCAAATTCAGATTCAAGGTCTTAAAATTCTTTCCTAGCTGGGCCCCTACATCTACAATTCCTCCCAGTGTCATCGAAGATTAATTGCCATTGATTTTTGTCATAAGCAGAGATCACAACTGCAGCAGCACTATATAACCTTCAGCCATAAAAGCCATCATAAATCATAAACCCAGTGTGACGGATTTATCTATGACACATGCCACCTTCTGACTGATTTAGTGAGGTAGACGGAAGATAGGCTCATTTCCATACTGCCTATTTATTGAGTGGAATCTGCATGCTGGGAAAACAAGACACGACAACGAATCATGCAGTGCTGGTGTAAGTGCAGTTTAACTAGGCAATAACAAATCATCATGTGATAAACAGCGTGGGGTACTTGTGTAGGCTAAGGGAGAACTAGAGGGAGATGGATTTCAGGAAAATTGGGAATTAACCTGTGTGCCTAAGGTTGTCTGGCTGCAGTTTCGTTGATTAAGGGACCTATTAAAGCTTGATCACCCCATATTATCCCAACATATTATCACTGTCCAAATTAAAACAAGCATCTCCAAAATTAACTTTCAATGTCACTTTCAATGTAAGCAAATTTATTCTATCTATAGATATTATTCTAAGCAATTTTGGATCAGTTTTATTGGTCGATTCATCATGAAATTTTCACACAGTGTAAAGGACAGCTGCTGTGTTCAGATACATAACAACACATACACAACACTGCGTGTTAAACAAGCCTGAGATTGATTTGTAGGACTCACCAAACACAGTCCTGGCAGGCACAGACTCCCGGTTCAGCCAAAAGGACACCTGAGACAGGATGACTGTCATGATGCATGGCAGGTATGTCTGAATCACAAAGTAACCAATCTTCCTCTTCAGATGGAAGTGAGCTGTCATCACTGTATACTCGCCTGGAAGGGAAGGGAGAGAGATCTTATTCAGTAAGTAAGCCATTTTATACATTATCAATAAAAATACTGTGAACGGTTCTAGTTACACATCACTATGACAAAGCGAGTGTGAGAAAGGCTGATTACATTGTGCTGGCTTCCTGGTCAGATTTGAAAGTCTTCATATTCAGCAATTTATAGAAACACTGCATAATAAAACATATTTTGTTGATTAACTACGCTCAGTCTGGGAGCAGCACAGGATCATCAGCAGAGCAGCACTGTCTGGGGCAGTGGGGTTAAGAACTTTGCATAAGGGCAAAATCAAGTGCACAACACTCAGTCAGTGCTAGGGTTGGAACCCACAACTTTCCAGTTGTTGGCTCACCTCTCCATAGACTGTGTATCACGTATGCAGAGGTTTGGGTGCCCCAGACAAATGGACTGTGTTTTCGTTTTATTTTAACACACCTCTGCACATTTGAACTCAAAATTTAATTAGCTAAATTATGTTTAATTCATTTGGTTTTTATTTGTGAATTGCTGAATTTTACATATTGGCAAAAATATGGCATACTGTGCAAAATTATCTCACATTATGTACACTCATCAAAAAAACAAAAACAAAAAAAAACTGCACCCAAAGGTAATAAACCGACAGGAATAAAACGTGGTGGCTAGGTTTGGCATCATGAGACTTGATTCCAGTTGTGATATATGCAAGAGCAGACCTTATCGCTGTACCTGACTGACTATGTAAGGTCGTCCTATTGCATGTGCTTTCCATTCTGACTCTGCTGTTGTGTTGGTAGCAGTTGAAGGAGCAGTTGGAAGAGTTTGAGAGGGGTCGCATCAAAGGGCTCTGGGAAGCGGGATGGTCTTATCAATGTATTGCGTGCCATACCGGTCATGTGAATACTACCATAGCATGCTGTTGGTCGCAGTGGATAGAAGAAGGCATGCACCAGCGACATGAAAGATCTGGGAGACCTACACAAACCACAGAGAGAGAACTGATGGATTGTCCAACACCGTGAGACATCCTGTTAGTGTCGGCACCATTTGTAGACAGCTGCACAACGCAGGACTATATGCACACACCAGCAACACAAAGAATCTAGGAGACCTACACGAACCATGGAGAGAGAACCAATGGATTGTCCAACACAATTCATCCTCTGGGAGTCAGACTGCTGCATGACGCAGGACTACATGCACACAGACCATTGTCATTAACACCTCAGCAACGTTGTCAAAGACTGCAATGATGTTGTGCCAGACTGTCATGGAGTGAGTGAGAATGGCAACGGGTAATTTTCAGTGACAAGTCCAACTTTTGTCTTGGTGGGGACAACCAATGAATCTGTGTGTGGAGGCACCATGGTCAGTGCCAAGATTAATGGTTTGTTGTTAAGTGTCACACGTCCAAAAGACCTGGTTTCACTCCACTTCCACCCCTACCACAAAATCTACAGGAACTGTGTGAATATTCAAGCTGCATGGGATGGATTATCACAGGACAACATTAGGAACCTCTACAACTCCATGTCTGACAGAAACATGGTGGCCCGACGCCATACTGAGAGACACTACTTCTGTATGTGTAGCTCGATAAATATTGCCCATATCAGTCTAAATTTATCCTCATTTACTGTTCCTGCTCATCTTTATCTTCCTTCCCAATAGCATTGCAATCTGACACCTCCTTCAAGGTGCAACTATTTTGTTGATGATGAGTGTATTCTATGATTTATTTATGTTACACTCAGGCAACAAACAAACAAAAAAAAAGTGCCCTTAAATGTGCAGAAAAAGACGTCAGATATAGTTCCTCTTCCAACACCTCGCTGGAGAAAGAACTCAAGATATACTTGGGCACAAAACTTTCTGGGTTTCAGATTAGTCATAATTTCATCCAGCAGTTGCGCTGGTATGCTCTCCATTAAACCACATTTTTAAACATCAAATCAGTGCAGATTCAGTGCACCAGAAACTCAGTAGCCTAGGAAGAAGACTATGGGGGTGAAGCTGGAGAATCAGCGTGACAATGGCATGAAGTGGTTAACACATTAGGCCGGTGTAATTTGCACGTCTCAATAGCTCTGTGAGCTACAGCAACATGGCACACTGCCTGGCTTGGAAGAGAGGACCTCTCACAGAAAACTGTCCATGAGACAGAAGGAGAGAGAGCGTGAGCAAGATGTGCGTTGCCCATGGCAACAGAAGAGAGAAACGTATCTGGATTCTTTGCGCTTGGTGGAGGACGCCTTGATGCTGTCACTTGGCAGAGAGGGAAACTCCTTCTCTCTTTCTATGGAGCGAGCACACAGAAAAGGCATTTACCCTGCTCTAATCCTCTAAGAAACACTCTCCCCTCTTTTGTCAGAGTGCACACTCTACACTTGCTGCCTCCGATTGCCCCTCGCACGAGCGCACAGGGCTGGACTGGTTAGCGTGGAAGAATTTGACTCAAATGAGCTTGTGTACTTTCAGTGCCCTTTGGTGCTCTCTATCTCTTTAATTCAATTTACCATGGCTCTCCCCACGCCTGTGTGCACAGCGGATAAGGAGAAGGATGAAGTGCAAATGCATAAGCGAGAGTGAGAGCGAAAGAAAGAGTGACACAGAAGAGTGAGAGATAGAGAAGAGAGGGATAGATAGTGTAGTGTATGTGAAGCAGCTTAAGGCCATTGTCTGTGTAGCGTAAAGATTGTAATTATGGTATGAAGATGAAGATTCGTTATGCGTGTCCTCTCAATTGACGACAGCAGTGTACGTACGGGGCTGGGCAGCAAACGGCTTCTGCATACTGGCAGCATGCCACTAGAAGAGTGCATTCGCCTGAATTTTGAGCGGGTTAAACATGGCACCAAGCCACAAATATGTAGCAGGATATACTGTGGTTCCACTTGACTTAGTGATGGGTTGTTATGTCAGGCACAACAGCATCACTGAGGTTTTTACACATTGTGTACTCTCTCTAGCCAATTGTTGGTACAAATGTACATTTAGACATTATGGCTCATGTTCCCTCAGGGTTCAGGTTCAGAGCAAACAACCACTTTTGGCTAGATTTTGATGGATTATTCTCATCTCAGCAGTGACATTGAAGTGAAGCAGCACAACGCAACCTAAGACACTGTTCATACCTGGTCACTTCATGTGCTTTGAGTATCAACATTTTATCTGGAAAAGGCCAAGCCATATAAAAAATTCCAGTGAAAGGGAATTATTAACTCGCTATGATGGAGTATAGAATTTTAGCGCTCTCATTCAACACCACCTTCAAATGGCTTATGAAGCAATAACGTCAGCACTTTGGGTAGACTACAGTGGACAGTACTTGCAGAAAACCGACAAGCAGCAATCTAACAAAAGCAACAGCAAAAAGGAAAGCTACATTTCCTCTGAAGAACCTCAACTGTAACAAGAGTCCACTAGTTGTATGAACAATTCCAGGCAGTTGGAATCATTGACTATATGACAGAGGGGAATTCTCTTCACAGATGGTTTCTCTAAAAAATGTATGTCTGTCGTTTCTGGGTCATTTTCATTTAATAGAACCATGCATGTATTTAAGCTCTGCAAAGGTTGAAGTACTACTCTGGTTTCAGTAAGTATAGGATAGAAACAAAAGGGTTAAATTCTTGAAGCTGCACAGCTTTTTCTCCATGGAATCTAGGAAGACATAGCTAAGTGAACTCTCCTATTGGTTAGGACATCATGATTTGAAGAGTACTAAAGCATTAGATTAACTCTCAGCATAATTACGAATCTGGTTGAATTAACCAGTCATGTCTTGATTTCTAATGGGTGGGACCAATGTTATGAGAACACATTCTTTAAGGCTGATACGTCAGTGACTGATTACAAGTGACAGCCTAGTTAACGGGTTGTTAAAAATGGAAAACAGCAGCGGTAGCTCTATACTAGCCTTTCTCTACTGAAAGTGTCATTGTGAACCTGCTACATGGTAAACATGGTTACAAGCTGCAAGTAAATCATGGAATGTCTTTTAAAGGCTTCAAATGTCTATATTTAGAATCTTTTTTTTCATCCCATCAGTGTGGCAATTACATTCTGGTGCCAACAAATTTTACCAACCCGCCTTAAATGCCTCATAAGTTACAATCTGGTGCCTGAATACGCCAGACCATAACTGCTGCACTGCTTAAGGTGGTAGGGCAAATTTGAAATATAAGTTAACTTCAGTCTCGTCAGAAAGTGCTCATGGGAATTACTCTTAGCTTAGTGCAAACAAACTACTAGAATCCTATAGGAGATGTTAGTTGTTAGCTTTTAGTGATTATTATTAATTTTTTCCTCATGTTTGTATCAAGGTTTGGCATTTATGGCTGAAATTGAAGACCTAGCTCTAATAGTTACTCGCCACTGATGTAATATGAAATTATATTACATTATGTGTATGGCGGAACATGCAGCCAGTGTTGCTCCCTCTGGACATTGGTGATAAAAAATTGGAACTGGCATTCACCAACCAAATACTCTGGTATTGAGCAAACAAAATGAACGCAATTCATTGAGCTTAACCAGACAAAATAAAATGATGTGAATAATCCCGATTAATTATTCAAATGGTTTGAGAGGCCTAGATTTACCTGACCTGCTGCTATATTGGCAACTTTACACATAGCGCAACAAACACTCTACAAACACTCAACCATACTCTCTCTTTCTCTCTTGCCTATGCTCCAAAGGAGGACAAAGATGTAGCCTCCAAATTGCTATGAGCGATTGTGAGCAGCTTTCCTCTCCCACCAACCACAGGACCATCACCATGACGATCGTTGTTTGAAATGCAGATGTGTCACCATCGAGCAGGGTGGCACTGCGGGAACGTGGCGCACTGTTTCTTTGATAAAAGTATGAGTCAAGCACGCACCCCCACCAATTACGCCAAAATGATGAATGCTTCTCACAGAGCAAGACATGAAGGAGCAACAAGACTAGAAGAGCAAGGATGGCAGGCACAGGACAAGGAAATTCACCTACAAAACAAACATGAGACGTAGAGCAGCCATGCATTTATTATGGATCTAGTTATCATCTCTCCATGCAATTATCTGAGTGGAGGGTGCTATAAATAAAACACTCCACTACAACTATAAAACCTGATTAGTTCAGTTTACTCTAACGCTTTCATGGTCAGTAATTACCTTGATTCAATTCTGTTGCCTTCAGTTTTGTGTACATTGTATGGGGTCTGTGGGGTTTTAAAGTCAGATTCATATTTGCATGTGATATGCACTTAAAATAATCTCTTCATTTTTCAAATTGCTATTTAAATGTAGACGATTCACCCTCAAGTGTTTTAGAGCCAGCGGCGTTTTTAACAGCCCTTCAGATAAAGTGTATGTGTTCGAGTATACCGGATGACCCAGATTCGCCCCATGCCAGATTCCACACTGAGCCTGTTGTAATGAATGATTAATCTAACATCACACAATCAGGAGATTTGCCAACATCCCTGGTGAACATGCTGGGGCCAACATTGTATGTGTGTTGAGATTACATGCACACATGTGACGTTCTGTTTGTCAGGTTCGGGGGACTTCAGACATCATTTGTCAAATAAACTACATCGCCAAAAGTATGTCCTGATTATTGAGTTTATGGGATGCCACTTTTCCCAATTTCCCAGATCAGTGCAATTTCTGCCCTGCCAGATTTGCCCACTGCAAGCGTTATTTGTGTAATGTGAGTTCTAAACCCTCCCTAGAAGCAACATCAACCCAAGAACTGAGCACTGGGAGCGTCAAGAAATGGGTTTCCATAGCCAAGCAGCTGTACATAAGACTAAGATTACTATGTGTAATGCCAAACATCGGCTGGAGTGATATGTGTTCTCTGGAGTGATAAATACGGTGGCCGAGAAAGCCCAACGCACTGCAAGTTAAAAACGCGCTGCAAAGTCTCAAAACACAAGCATCAAAATGACACGACTTGCACAACATTAGCCAAACGTGCTGCAAGATCTGAAAACACAAGCATCAAAATGAGACCGCTTGCAAACCATTAACCGAACGCGCTGCAAAGTCTCAAACGCGCAGCAAACACTAAAAACACATGCAACTTCCAAAACACATGCAGAAAGCCTCAAAACACAACGGAAGTGTTTCCGAGGGACACTGAAAGTGGACGGACCCGGACCTGGACATAGAGCCGAGACAGCCCCAGTTCCAGCAAAAGTAAGTTTTATCTGTTTATTAATGAATATTCAGTCGGGTTATTGGCCAGGTTCTTGTGTTAACTTAATAAACAGTTAAACCTTAATTTTAGCCACTCGGTGTGCATTGTTTAAGGTGGAACGAAATGTAAACACGAGAAACTGGCCAATAAACCGAATGAATATTCATTAATAAACAGATAAACTTTTCTTTCAGTCACTCGGTGTGCATTGTTTAAGGTGGAACAAAATATAAACACAAAAACCTGGCCAATAACCCGACTGAATCGACGACTCTACGTCCAGGTCCGTCCACTTTCAGTGTCCCTCGGAAACACTTCCGTTGTGTTTTGAGACTTTCTGTATGTGTTTTGGAAGTTGCATGTGTTTTTAGTGTTTGCTGCGCGTTTGAGACTTTGCAGCGCGTTCGGTTAATGGTTTGCAAGCGGTCTCATTTTGATGCTTGTGTTTTGAGACTTTGCAGCGCGTTTTTAACTTGCAGTGCGTTGGGCTTTCTCGGCCACCGTAGATAAATCACGCTTCACTATCTGGCAGTTTGACGGACTAATGTGAGTTTGATGGATGCCAGGAGAACGCTACATACTGGAATGCACAGTAAAGGGTTTGGTTCCTTTAGTTCCAGCGTAGGGTAATGTTAATGCTACAGTTATTTCAGACGATCACTCACCGCCCGCCTCCCATGTTTAATAATTTTTTATTCTGCATTTCCTTGCTTTAAATTTGCTCCTAATTTTCTCACTTTCATTACCTCAGGATAATTTTTAATCAGCAGTCAGATAATAACTTAGCATCAAGGTTCACAAGGCTCACATCTCTGCAGATCAACACGAGCTGCTCAGTGTTGCTCACTATACAGAATGCTAAATAATTGAACATGTTAGTAACTGCAGCATCATAGTGCTTATAATTTGTTTGTGTGACACAAAAAACTCCTTAGTGTGTAAATCTCATTTGGATGGAAGAATGGCACCTACTCACATCCCTCCTAAAATCAAGCATTATATATAATATGCTCTATGTACAGAAAGAGTTAAAAAAGTTAAGGCCATTATCTTCTTATATCAGCACGTCATAGTGTGGAAAAACAGTGCAGTATGTCCGGTACGGTTGTTCAAAAGCACCGCGTAATTAACAGTTAATTATCGATTAAAGTGGAATCAAAACCATTTTTGACAGCTGGCTATGTTCTATTTTTTAGTTTATTTTGTGTTTTATTTATCCACAGTCTACTGACGGCTATTATTTTCTGTATATAATAAACAATAATTTAACTGGCACTATCATTAAAAACACATGGTTTTGTTTGTAAACTTTGAGTGATGATGGGCTGGTTTCAGATTGTAGATTGCTTAGAAGTTTAAATATG
Source organism: Semaprochilodus insignis (assembly GCA_034552555.1). Taxonomy (NCBI): domain Eukaryota; kingdom Metazoa; phylum Chordata; class Actinopteri; order Characiformes; family Prochilodontidae; genus Semaprochilodus; species Semaprochilodus insignis. The sequence goes on along the minus strand of CM067485.1, from coordinate 12,217,421 downwards.
TTTGGAATCTGTGTGCCTATACCGGAGCTCCAGTGGGCCATCTATGCAAACAAGCCTCCAGAAAACAGTAAATCGTTTGTTAAATCATAATATTGTTTTCAGTTGAATTAGTTATATGATTTCTGGTCTTTTTCATTTCTGTTTCTGCTTATTTAAAGTACAGTCAGCTGCAGTTCACTACTTCTGAGCATATTACTGCCCTGCTTATACTAACCAAGCCGTTTCCATTGAATCACGCAGAATACATTCAAAGGAACACATTCATACATTCAACAGATACATTCAACACGTCCACCTACTGCTCGTTATCCTATGAAATCCATTTCTGGTTGAACAACAAAATCAAATAAGGATGTTAAGGTTCATATTCCTTCACTGTTGCTTTTAAAAAAAGTGCTTATTACTGTGGTTATAGCTACAGTTCTATGTTATAGGTAGGCTCTTAAGATTTATGCAGCTTCTAAGCTGTATCTTAGCTTTCTCACTTGCACCCATATACCGAAAAGTTCTGCTCCTGATGTCTGTTTTTTCACTGTCAGTAAATCATGCTATGTATATATATATACATATTTATAGCTGTTACTATTATTATTATTTTAGGTTTTTTTTTTGCCCTTTCTTGGGCTTTTTCTTACAAATGTCATTGACTATTAAACTGCAATAACAGATATTCATGTTACTTATTTTATTTTTAGTTTATTTTTAGTTTTGCCTGTTATATGATTACTTTATAATGTTTGTTACTATTTTTGCGGCCTACACTGTCTTAAGGACTTTATATTTACAATATTCAAATATTTGTATGATCTAAGTTGTGAGTAAGAATATCAGCCCCCAATTAAAGGTTATTGGCATCCCTGCTTAATAATTAATAATAACTGGTGTTGCTCCTGAAAAAACAGATCAGTCGACCTCTAGTTTCAGATAGAATTTTGTTGTATGCATGCCAGCGTCTGACTCAAAACTTAAAGATGTGGTTTGGGCCGGTTCAGACGTGGACAGTTCTTGGATGGTATTTTGTTTATGAGCATCAGGCCTGATTAAGCTCTTGTTGTGCTTACATGTCCTTGCTGTGTTCTTGATGGGCTGACTGAACAGCCCTCTAAAGACAGCATTAATGCCTGATTCCCCTTAGGATGTCTCAATTATCACCCTGGGAATTCTGTCCTCAGAGACATAAAAGAGCCACATATATCTCCAGCACCACAGCCTGGCAAATTCAGACCCCCACTACGGTCAGCTTATTTCCATGTTGCCCTGACAACCACACAAGGATAAAGGCCAGAGGTCACCAGAACTCTGCATCAGGATGACCTTTACACAACCTCATCCAGGGGCAGGACAATATGTGCTGCATTTCAGATGATGTGTGTATTGAGCCCAGGAGGCTCACAGGCCACTACTGAGTACAGTTCAATCAACCAGTCTGTCAATCCGCTGCTGCTAGACACTTAAGACATCAGCATGCACAATGTATCTGTCTCTAAATCACTCACAGCGTCTCAGTATGGTGTTTCACTGTGTACAGAAATGGCAGAGCCAATCATTTCTTAGCATCCTTTACAATTTATTTTTGACATTGTTGTCAAGATGTCAATCGGCAGGCCCATCTATTCTTCTTATGTCTCTTGTCAGAACACAGAAGAACAAGTGAAACAACAACAATAAACACAATGTGTAAATACTAGTGCTGTCAAAAGATAATGATAATAAAACACATTTAATCGCAATATTTTTAGTGGATAGCTGCAATCAAATCCGTTTTTAATAGCTGTATGTTTTATAAAATATGTTCATCAGAATGTATGTAGTACTTTTGAAAATTCAGTACAAATATTTTCTGCAAGAGAAAACCATATGAGTGCAGGGTAAGGCCTGAGGTTTCCAGGTCTCAGTGAGATAGCAACTATGGCAAATCTCAACTCTTGAACTCCCGGCCATCAACCTCTCTTGGTGATAGGACTAACAATGGAATACAATACTTCCAATGTGTATACATATTTTTTACAAAGTAGCGTCACATATACTCTTTTTGTTGCAAGGGCTCAGCTGTTAGAAGCCTATCACGATGAATTAATTAGAATAAACAGGTGAAGAACTACAGAAATACAGTGTCACTCGGGGGGCTGGAGACCACTCATTCTCGTTTGCACAGCTTGTGGATTTTTGTTATGAAAAAGACTGTCAAGGGTAACTGTAGCGTTCTACTTTACTGATGCTTTTGCTAGTTTGGTTTATCCATTGTTTTGCTTGTAAATGACACTTAGTATCAATAACATTACTGATCATTAGTATAAGTATCACTATTAATAAGCAGTACTGATGAGTTGCTAATGAGTTAATGATATAATCTCAATGATGCTCATCCCTATGTGCCAATAATAATCTAGCTGGTTGTCAGGACTAGTATATATAGAAGATGAAGCCAGGTATTGTGGAATATTGTGTACAGCCTTACATTCATCTCAAGGTCATGTACGCTATTGTACCTCTTATGCCTTGCATTAAAATACAATTCCAGGATATGTATTATATGTATTAAGGAAAGGGGTGTTGGGGGTGTCTTTCTGGAAGACCAAGAGGATGTAAGAGAGGGGTATTGATTTACATTGATGCATGTCTTAATTGCAGGGTCTTTGGAATGACTGCATAAATAGCAGTGGGCTCCAGCCAGTCAGGATTATAAAGCTTGAATTGAGATTCAAGAGTTGTGTGTTCTCTGTAGCTGCGCATGTCCATAACAGTGAGAACCTTAAAAGTTTCTTGAGGAAGGTGCTTTTTGACATCCTGCATTCATTCTTCCAATAAAGACAATGAAACCACACATGAACTACCATGTGAAAACAATGTAATTGCTATTACAAATCTTATCTTGTGACTAGAGCAGCCTGTACTGTTATTACTAAGAAACTAAGAATGATAATGTATTGTGTTGTTGCTGTGTGGATGCCTGTACAGTGAAGTGTACACTGTTTCTGCATGACTCCAAACTCCTCTGTCACGCTGTTGTTTTCCAGTCCACAAACTCTGTCTGAGGCAGAGAGGTATAGACGTGTGTAGGTGTTTCCCTCACTGTTGTGTACAGCAGTTCCCTCTACACATCTCTTCCCATTCAAACAGGAGAGGGACAGTAAAAAGGGCATGAGGAAGAAAGGAGTAGAGAGGGAATAGACGGAAAGACATATGTAGAGAGAGAGGAACTGCAAGCAGGAAAGAAAGATAGAGTGTTCTTTCCCAGTGGAATGCTATGCTTGTCTGTAATGCTGCTGAGATGGTGTGCTGGGGCTTTTCTACGCTCGGCAGAAGTGAAATGTCTTGTCGAGGGTTGTTCGTCTCGTGCCGTTTGTGTTCGCTTTACTGAACCACTAAATGGCAGCGAGAAATGTGGCCACAGCCTACAGCGTGTACACACCGTGCACAGGGCAGAGGGGGTAGTGGTGAGGAAAAGTGTTTCTGGCTGCGCTGTCTAGAGTCATGTTCAGAGACGCCACTAAGAATATTGCAACAGAGAAAATGACATGTGGTCATCTGTTAAAACATATCAAGCAGGATGCATAAAGGATGTCCAGACAGCCACAAATCTATCACGTGTTTTCTGCTCACATCTCCCGTCATACATGGACAAAAATAGAAATCAAAACAGTCAGAGCTGGACCTTCGTCCAGAACTATAAAATTATTTGAACACACAGAAGATTTAATCTTGAGTGCAATAATAGCTTGCACTTGTTTATGAGGTATTGCGACTCACCAGTGCTGGATTTGATAGTCTCGTTGCCCACAGTCTGTCCTAGTAAGTCATACTGGTTTAATCGAGAGCTCTCCCCCTCCACCACCACTGAGTTTGAAGCATTCTTCGTCCAGGTATACGTCACCTCTGTCGTTGTATAAGCATCTACGGGGAGAGTTGTTATTAGAGAGTTCATATTCACAATTTCACATTCAAACGCTAATAATTACAATTCAAAATGTAATACAAAATTTAAATAGATTTCAAGACACCATTTTCTATATAGGTCAAAGAGGGTAACCTGACTCCTTTACTACTCAATAGCTGCACAATGAATATGAACACAAATTGGTCTAATCTATTCACTTTGACTGCATAGTGCACATTAATCCATACTTCAGTTTCTTTTCCATGCTGTGGCAGTGGCACTATTCTGCTACAGCTTCTGACAGCAACATAAAGACATACTAATGAAGCGTTCTTTTCATGGTACTCACAGCTGCCAAATTTGAGAGGACAGGAGTGGAAATCCATTGGAAAATCCTCAAGATGCATTGGACACTCTGCGTGCACTGTTAACCTGTGATACACGCACAAGCCACAAAAAAGTAGTACATGAAAACAAGTGCGTTTTTATTTTCAGTTCTCCTCTGTTTCTTGCTCTGCTTTCCGCCCGTAATTAAAGGTCTCACCCCCACCCCCACCCTACCCCTCCTCTCTCTCTCTCTCTCTCTCTCTCTCACCTGCACTTGACCACTAAATTACGTTCTCATTGATTTAGCAGAAAGAAGTAGTCATGCCCTGAGATTTCTGTTCTGGTGAAAGCGATTTTGAAAACAAAACAAAAAACAAAGCAAGAAAAACACAGTGGAGTGATGAAGAGTGCCTACTCCAATCAACCCTGCTGTACAGCATGAGTGGGCTGAAAAGGGACCTGTTGGACCAAGGCAAATAAGAATGTTTACTTCTAATATCACAATATTGGTGCTGTTGAAAACACCAGTCACCCTGCAGTTGCTCAGACAGATGCAATGCACCACCTTAAGCAAGACATACAGCACTAGTATGTAATTCTTTTGTGTGAGAGGGCTGCACAACAACCACAGAACACTAACAGTGAGATAATGTTGTTACATACTGCAATTACAAAACCTATATGGCAAAATGGCTTGTGATTGTGATACATATAGTTGTATGTAAAGGTTTAGGCATCCCCGGTCAAAGTACGCATCCAATCTGTGTGTTTTTAATTTTTTAATGCACAGTTACTTCTTATTTTCTGAATTTAATATATTACAAGAAAAATGTGCCTTTGCAAAAGTGACCTATTTTTTAATCAAACATATTTTTATTTTATACTGATTGTTGAATATTTCTAATAATTCTACATATAATTGCACCCTAACATTGGCAGATGAATTACCTTATTTTCATATTTTCACTTGTAAATTCAACAAAAGATTATTTTTCCATGGAATTTCCATTGATTTCTTATTATTTTTTATGACTGCATACACTATACATTACATGATTAAAAATCACCTTGCTTTGTTGTAACCAATCATATGCAATATATGAAACTTTATTCATCAAAACATCCAAAGAAACATTCATCTGGAACTGTGACTAGCAAAGATGTAAGTGACTGATTTGCATACTGTAGCCTTTTGTGAAATTAGTACAGCAAATCCCAGTAATGCTATGATGATTACCATATCTTGTGTAGCCCTAATAAAAATATAATATTTGGAGGGTCTCCGGCTTTGCTAGCTGCTCCCTAACGTCTATTCCAAAATTAGAAACTGAAAATTCATTAATGCTAGTCCGTCATGTATAAAGGATGAACTTTGGTATTGCAAAGAGCAAGCAGAATGTGGCATGGGACAAAAACCAGCCAATGCAGGAATATTAAAAGAGAGAAAAAAAGAGACACTGGGGGAAAAAGATGAGAAGTTAATGGAAAGAGCAATCATGCCTTCAGTAATAAGTTAGTAAGTTATCAGTTAGGCTGCAGCTGCCCTGCATTACAATATATTCGACTTCAAAGCTGCTTTTGAACGACAAAATAACCCTGTGACTGCTACTGTGGTCCTTCTGTCTGAGGCCTTTTGGTGCTAAAGCAGAACATCAGCCTACTTCAAACTGTAAATGAAACATAAAACTGAATGTTGACCACAGTAAATGATAAGAAGAGCACGATGACTACCTCATAGTATAAAGCAACGTGCCATCATCCTGAATGCGCAGCAACTTGTTGGGCATGGTCATGTTGTGTGCCACAGATTTCTTCCCATTGTGAAAGAAAGTATCCGGAGTCCAGATTTTACTGGCCATCAGGTTGTTCAGACGTAGGATGTTCATTGGTCCCTCGAATCTCAACCTCTCGTCCTTCCAGCTTTGCCTGAAGAACACGTCTATTGTGTACTCCTGTTTAAAAAGGAGAAAACAGAAGTAGTGCAAAAGGTTATTCTTTTGGGATATTGTTAATTTAACTGACTGCACGAATTACAATATTGTGACTCAAAACAACCACAGAAAGACCCATATGAAACTTTCACTGGTCAAAATGCTCACAGCACCCAGAACAAGCGATACTCATTTGCATATTTCAGCCTTCTGCAATATCAGTATTGGAAGAGCCAGTATCACTGTATAAAATATATTGTGTGGTCTTATTATAAAGCTTACCACTATATCTTTTCAAATTGCAGGTCACCAAAGTGCAATGAAGTTTCTGACATCATTACGCTTTCATATCACATGGACGACTTTAGAAGACTAATTTTAGCTGCAATGTCTCATATTGACCTGGCGGACGAGGGTTTTGTATGAATAGCCATTAGTGAACAGCGAGGCAAGACACAAAAGAGAAAGAACTCAATGCTTTTCTGCAGAACACTTACAAAAGAGAAGCACAGAGGGAGACAGAAAGAGAGAGAGACAGAGCAGAGAGAGAGAGAGAGAGAGAGGAGAGAGAGAGAGTGGAAAAATAGATTTCCAGAAAGCAAAGGAAAGAGAGAGAGAGGGAGGAGAGAGACAGTTGAAAGACAGTTGTACAAAAAAACTGGATGGAAAAGCCAGAAAAAGGCTCAGTATCAACATTTTGTTTTGCTTGGACGAGGTGCAAAAACTGGTTTGTCATCAAAGGAGAAATGCAGAAAGGCTGGTGGACACAGCGCTCCATCTAATGGTAAACAAGCAGCAGAGGAGAATCGTTAAGTGTCATATACCGCATATACCGTTCACAGTCTGGCAAAGTAATACACCACTAATGGTGGCATCACTATGGGCGATACCACTCCATTCGATCTGATACCAAGTAATACAAAAGCTAATATCCCGATACCAGTACAGAATTTTTAAAGCATGTAATTTTCAACAACAATAAATGGTAAGTGTAAACAGAAACTCTGAGATTAATGTTAAATAAATCTTCAGAGTTCTCTCTCTTCTTTTTTAATACCATAATTCTATTCAGTAATACTGATAACATTTAAGTCATATGTTCACCTAAACTAGTACTTTTAATTGAAAATTTAGTTCCTAAATGTTTGATTTATTAGATTCATATCTGAATTGTTAAATCTTAAAGTTATTACATATCAAATAAAAGTTAAACAATATCGAACTATGCCACATAAAAGGTAGCATGTTAAAATCTTTATAGCATAAAACGATTGTAGCCAAAGGATCTGGAGGATCTGGAAAACGGAACGGGATTGGAGGATTGTGGACATGTGACAGCGATGTCATCGTGTGGTGGGTTATGGGAAATGGAGTCTGGGAGATCGGAGGTGAGAGGAGAACCAGCAGGCGTGACACATCACCACTTACAGCAACAATTTTATTAATTGCAGTGAGAGATAAGATACACATCCATCCTGCTAAATGAATAAACTAATGATACTGATATTTTTGTTTTAGAATCGATTCTTAAAACAAACACCAGGATCGGAAGTATCGATATTTAGGGATCGATTCGCCCATCCCTAGTAGAAACACTCCTTATGACTTCTGGGTGAATGGGTAAAGTGACATTACTTTGCAGAACAGGCAGATGCATGGCATCCTAAAAGCATTTAATTTCTATCTACGGACTGAGGATTGAAACTAGCATTTTGAAACATACCACATCACACCTAAAACCAAATCTAAGTACATTTAGTTTTCTATGATACAGGCCCATTATATAACGAATAACCAGGGCAGGGAGGAGGGGTATTGCTTGTGCATATACGGTCAGTGAGCTGGAAGTGCAGGGCTAGTCTGGAAGTCCAGTTAGAGTCGTTTTGTCCCCAGATGACCCCACCACTGCGTGCCCTAGCCTCTAAGAGGGGTTGGGTAGTACTGGGGCTAAACAATTGCTCCTGATTCTCCCACCATCTCTCCTGTTTTCGTTTCCCCTTGTCCTCTCACCCTAATCTTCCCCCTTCTGTCTCACTCACTCACTCTCTCCTTTGTCCCTTAGTCTCTTTCTTCATTTCCTCTTCTCTCTCCTTCTGCTTTCTCGTGTCTCCCCATTGGAAAACCTACACTGGGGGTTGAGGCTATTAGTAAGCCCAGTGTGAAGCAAATTTATCAGGCCAAAGGTGCTTAGCAGCCTCCCCTCTCATCCATCACAGGCTGGATGTGGTCTGGGAAAGCCTGGCCTGAGGGCCATCCTGCTCTGTATCGCATATACACCATACAACCCATACACATAACACGGACTAAATGGATCCCATCTGATCCAGCAGCGATACATCATCTATCACAGCCACCATGGCCACAGGGAGAGTGAAGACAGCAACTAATGATCACAGACTAGTGGGCCATGAACACAAAGATAACAAGATGACCACCGCTTCTTCTCAGCACTATCCAGCCTATCAAGTGGTTATGATGCTCCTTTTTGTCAACACATGGCTCCAAATCATGGGAACAGCATAGGTTTAAGATTTCAATTTTTTTTTTCATTTGTAAATGACTTTGTGCAACTCTGCATTTTTTCAAGTGATTTTGGAACATTTCTATTGGTCCATTCATCAAAAATGGAGAAGATTTTTTGTAAAAAAAAATGTTTAAGGGACAAATTATTAAAGCTTTAACACTAAATGAAATCAGTCATTCAATCATTAAGTGAACATTGCAACACTCCCTTAAGTGATATTAACAGAGACTTCTCAAATTTGTGGTGTCTGTTTTTATTAATCATGATTGCTCATCTTTTCATGACTAGGCAATGTATAATAGTTCTTTTAAGGTGGCTACTTTAGTTTTTAGAGATTAATTATGCAAATTGGACAAAGCATTAGTGCTAAACAGCTGCATTCATTCGTTTCATTATTGCAGCATTATGCAAGGGTGTTGACTAAACTACAGCCAAAACATGGAAAAACAGTGTAACACTTTGACCGATACAAACTCAAACATTTAATCCCTTTGCTCTTGGATCATTTCGCTCTGCTGTTTACCTGCACAGCACACACAGTTCACTGCAGGGTTAGCTCTAATGATGAGTTTGTATGACCACAGGGCAGAAGCAGAGAGAGGGAAAGAGTGAAAAAGAAAGACTGAAAGGTTTTATTAACAGCTTCAGGTCCTTAGAGACAACACAATCTCACCTCCATAGGACACATCACTCGAAAACAGGAGATAAAGCACCTAGTACACGATAATCCGGCTCAAAAGTATTTAAATGAATATATTTTTTTTCAATGGCTGTGCACAAGGCAATTGAGGCACAACCTTTGTGATCTTTAAGAGCTCCTACAGCTGCCTTTAATCATTTCTTGCAGACATGCATAATTCATAACAGGCTATTCCAACAGAATGATTGATGGCGTTGTCTTTCTGATGGTTGTCTAATGCTGCAGGTAAATATTTTAGAAGGGCCTGGAGATGATGCATTGTCTTGTTTTCTCCATTTAATGAAGAACTGCTACATTTCTATGAAAGATACAGAATCATAGTTCTTAATAATTGATGGTAGAAAATAAGACATACGTAGGATTCCAAAAAGCTAGAAGTCTGAGTGAGAATCCATTTCAAGTAGGAGAAGGGGAAAAAAAACAGCAACTGTCAAAACCCTTGAAATAAAGAAAGAGAGAAAGCGAGGGGAGGGCGAGGAAGGGCCGAGAGAAAAGATGAGCTCCAGGGAGCGGTGTGGAGGCAAAGAAATGGAACAATTTGTCTTTGAAAATGAAAAATATATCAAAGTAAAGCCTAGACGTGCCCATGTGAGCCTGTGCGCGTCTCTCTTGTGGGAGAGGGTCAGCCCACAAACGAGGGAATAATAAAAAAAAAAGCGAGTGAACGTCACACAAAGGAATATGCATGCCTTATCTGCTTATTCCCTGAATGAGAGGCAGAGAAGAGAAGAGTCCACAGACGTCTCTCCTGAGCTAATCCAATCCTGGGATATAGCGGCTGTCGGTCAGAGAATAATTTAGCAGCACTTAGTGAGCGGAACTGGGAGAATGGGATGAGAGTTGGACGAGCGAGAGTAGGTCAGACAATGAGAGAGTCCTGTGGAGGAGGAAAGAGTGTGGGGTACGGACTAAGGCTGGGTGATATTAAATGTTTACAACACATATTAGCAACGATATTTTGGAGATACAAAATTAGGAAGCATTGTGAACACTCCAGTGATCCTTCATGAAGATCAAGACAACTACAATTGCGCGATATGGACAGAATACTAGTCTTGCAAATCGGAATACATCTTGGCCCTTTTCTACGAGAACTACAAAGGTCAATATCATGATGCCTATGCACACATGATATATTGTGTCGCCCTACTTGTGACCTCTTTTTTCATTTCACTATATGAGTGTGTTTAACTTAATTAGCAAAATTCCAACCTCAAATGATGAACGTGCATAGAACACCTATCCCTATACATGAAGGTTTGGTATACTAATAAGAATTTTCCTTGGGAAAGACTCATAATACTACATTTGCATTTATTTATATTCCAGTCATTACAGACCACAGATCTGACAAATATGTGAATGTACTGAGAAAGGTACAGAATCCCTTACAGTATGTGTAGCGCATGTAACTTGTACAAGCATGGGGAGTCTCATGAAATGGTTTTTCATGGCCGCACAGAGGCTTAAGATCATTATCCACATTGCCAAGCATCAGATGAAGTGGTGTAAAGCATGTTGCTGTTGAACTCTGGAGTGATGAATCTCATTTGACTATCTGGCAGTCTGATGGACGTATCTGGGTTTGGTGGATGTCAGGCAACCACCACCTACCTTAATGCATAGTGGCAACAGTTTGGTGGAAGAGGGATAATGGCTTGGTGCTGTTTTTCATGGTTTGGCCTCAGACCCTGAGTTCCTGTGAAAAGTGAGGGAAGGTCCTTTCCCGTTCCAGCACTACTGTGCCACAATGCACAAAAACAAGGTCCATAAAGACATAGTTTGATGAGTTTGGTGTAGATGAACTCCAGTGGCCTGCACAGAACTCTGACCTCAACCACACAGAAAACCTTTAAATTGGAACATTGTGAGTCAAGCTTTCACGTCCAATCAGTGCCTGACCTCCTACAGACACACTCCAAAAGCTTGTGGAAAGCCTTCACAATAGAGTGGAGGCTGTTGTAGCTACAAAGTAACTCCATTTTAATGGGCATGGTTTTGGGATGTGATGTCTAAACCAGATATAAGTGTGTTGGTTAGATGTCCACATGCTTTTGGCCACATAGTGAACAGTGCCAAGAGGCTGAAAAATAACAATACAATAACTATAGTTTCTCCAACCATAATGTCCAGGCTTAGCAGGTAGAATGTGGATGAAAGGATAGAGAAAGGAAAGGAGGGATGTCTCCTGCTGGGTTATGACTCTATGCTCTTTGAAGCAGCAGGAGCAGTGTTTGAGTTTAATCTCTCAGAGACAGAAGGAGAATTCTGAGGAGCTCCAGCAGAGAGACCAGCAAGAGATCATGCACACAACACACGTACACACGTACACACGCACACACGCACACACACACACTACACAGGAGTCTCAGGAGAAAATCTCACAGACACACTATTCAGTCATCCTCAAACAACAAGCCACATCGCTGAACTGCTCCAGAATATTAATAGGATATGTTTTGCTTTATTTTGGGACATGGTTCCCGTGTCATTTCAAGTTTTGGTCACTTTTTTTTGTTTATTTTCAAGGGCATTTCTTCTCTGGATGTTTCTACTAAATCTAGCAAGGGCAAGCATATCCTTATGTTCATAATACACACATATATGTGTGGATATGATAACATATTCACTGCTATAAAACAGAGTTAAGAGATTTTCATGTGACAGTGATAATATTGATCCTATCTGCCATGCAATCTGTATGATAGACTACACAGATATATACACCTGTAGAGTCACCATAACGGCATATATATTCAGTGACGCTAGCATTGTTAACAGACTTGCAATGCACTGCTAAATTGAACATCTATGGAAATTCTATGGGAGACTATCCAAATAAAGTGAGGCTCCAAAATTTGCTGAGAATTGATTGAATCATTTACTGTTGCCATTAAAAACTAGTTGATATGCTGGGCCCATGAATTTGTCAGACATCGCAACAGTAACCAAAGGGATAGGGCTTATCACAAGGTATTTTCTAACCTAAAAAAGAGTTTGCTATTGTTATCATAAGTACTTTAATTAACCTTGTATGCTATTAAAGACCATTAATAAATTAAGTAAAAAGTACAGAACATTGTAACTGCACTAAATGGATTATATTTGGTGTGAAATGACATCATGAAATGTTACATTAATGGATGATAGTTATTTATTTATTTATCTGGGTAAGTGTTTTATTTACACTGCTATGCGCTAGCTAGGATACCTTTGTTAATAGTTATTCACAGCATACCTACTACTTCAGGCTACACTACACCTCTGCATCACATCCTCTATATGAATATATTTGCCTCCAGCATGCGCCCCATACTGTTCCTGCTTTCATGATTAGACACTCTGCTGATTAAAAACTGCATTAAAAGGCTCCTTCCTCTGACTCGGTCGCTATTTGAATTGATAATGGAGACAGCTGTGCTGATGGATCTATGAGTCATAGTGCCGCTTCTTCTGGCTTATCGGATGGAGAGAATCTAATTCAGAATGGCACAAGCACAGTCAGGTGGCACTGCTTTTCATTTAACCCTCCAACACGGCAGGACCACCACAGGCCACTGTCAACAATTCTGCTAGTGGTCTCCTGCGTTGTTGCAGGCATTAGACCATCGCATAACACTTTTTAACGCCATTTGAAAACAGAGCTGCTCTTTACACTGTGTAGACATTTAAATGGGAACGGAACAATAAACTCTCTGTAAAACAAACATATTGATAAATCTTAAGTTTTTATTTTCTTTCCCTACAAATGTAACATTTTTGAGATAAAGGGTTTTGTATATTAGTCACAGTCAAAATGTGATGTTCTTTCTGCCTGATCCTTCTTCTTTCTAAGGCTTTGCACTAGATGTTGGAACTTGGTTCTGGGTAACTCCAACTCAACCCAAAGATACTGGCTCCATCACTCTAAAAACTGCAATTCTACTACTCCATAGCCCACGGCTTTATACCCCCCAATGCAAAGTTAATGTGTGGCTGCTCTAGAGTGTCCCATACTTTTCTATTCCATTAGCAATGCTTTTCTAGGGAGATTATACTGTCTACTACCACAACTACAGTTACAATGATAGTGTCAGTGAAGCTAATATAGGGGCACTCTGTCCTGATCCTGGAGATCTACAACCCTGGAGAGTTCAGATCCTTGTCTCTAATATTCAGATGCTTCTGAAGACCTTCAATATGTGGAGTTGGAACAGAACTCTGAAGGGTGGTAGATCTCTAGCACCAGGACTGGAGAACCCTGCTGTAATGATTTTGTTCAACTTGAATACTTTTGAACACATAAATCTCACCACTACATATGCAATATATGAAAACAGCTGCAACTCACCATATCTGTGTCTGAAACAGGCCCAAAACTGGTGACATAGATGTCAGTCTTCACTGTGGTGACTCGATCTGTGTAGGAGGGTGGGTGGTGGGGTGGATGGGGGTCCGGGTAGGGGGGTAGGGACAAAGGGAAGAGATATAGGCAAAGGAGGGAGAAACACACTTAAATAATGCCTTGTACGGTTTATTGAAATGCAGCACTGAGTGATTTAGTAATCTGGAATATCTCTTGCTTTGCTTTTTTTGCACCTTTTTTTACCCAAAGGAAACAGATTTCATTTTCTGTCTACAGCTTGTATTCCTGCATGAGATGAATGAATGTGTTGGAGTGCTTGTAAGTACACCTCTGTACTACGCTGTCTTTCTTGCCACTGCTTTGTGTATCTGCCACTGAACTCTCTCCCAGTCTCTCTCCTATTTTTGTGTCTGTCACTAAACAGCTAGCTCTGTTTTTCTCTCTGTCTGTCTGACTGTGCGCATTCTTCTTTCTGTCCCTTGCTCTTTTTCTCCTGCTTGCGCACGGCTGACTCAGAACGCTCCTTCTCGTTCTCTCTTTTTGTTCTCTCCATCACAGGTGCTCATAAACACTTGTGGATCTTTAAGCGTCACTCATTATGTTACACAAAACGCTACCAAGAAAGAGTACGGGGATGTTAATCTGGCTCACACTGGGACTGGCTCACACTCTGCTGAACTGCTGCACCACAGTAAAACCCTGATGCAGTAGTGATTCATGCGCAAAGCAGAATATATCAAATATATAGCTGTACACATTTACTATTAAGTGTGTGCAAAACATTTTTCATTGCTTGCTCATGTATATGAGAAAATGTAAACTACAAACAAGATGGATGACTGATTTACTTTAAAGAGCCAATATCAGAAAAATGAAGAGGTTCCTCACTTTTTAAAATAGTATGTAAATATGCTGAAGTATGTTTCATACCCCAGTCCGTATAGTTCATATATGGAAAGCTACAAAACAGCAAATTTTAAACTGATTGTTTTTGTGATGTCACATGCACAGCCAAGTCACATTATTATGACTACCAGTTAATATCTTCCAACCAGCGTCGGACATTTCTAGCCAAGTGACATGTCTCATTGTCTTGAGTGGGTGCACGTGATCTGCAAGGAAGGATTCATACCCAAATTGATTGAGCGTGCCTTCCATGAGCTATGTGCTGCCATGGTTGAAAGTAGGAAGTGGTCATAATATTGTGACTCTACTGTGTATATCTGCCACAGTATATATCTAAATCATTAAAATTTCATAAGTGGAAATAAAAATAAGGTTTTGCATACTAAAATGAGAATTTAAATGATTTTTAAAAATCTACATAATTCAATGGTGGAGTAATAATTCATAGTCATTCAAAGCATTTTGGTGTGAAACTGCAAAGTGCATTTTATGAAAGCTTATAGACTGTGGTGGCACCAGTGTTGCTTGTTTTCTATTAGTTCCATGTATGATACCAAAAGCTTCATTCCTGCCAGTCCAAATGGCCATAGCCCCCTGGGGACAGTTATCCCAAATGATTACCACCTGGGTAACAGAATATGCATATCACAACAATGAAGTATTAACAATAGGAATTGAGTCCCCAGGAATGTTTACTCAACAACAACTCAACAAAACTACCCAGAAGCAATGTCTTGTACATTCATAATCATTTGATCTAACGTTGTTTCTCTAGAATGAAGCATTTAATGGAGCGACCACTCTGAATCACTTTGTTTACATCTTACCATTTAATTATGTAGACACATCCCAAAGAACAGAGGTGAGTGCTGTATGTCCTTATATCCATAAAACAATGAATGTAACAAGGAAATAATTATATTACATTGGGCATGTTTGATGAGCATATATAAGCCTAAATAAAAGGCTAGTGCCCTGCAGGGATTGGCAGTAATTTACTGTTTAAAACTGAAGAGTGCATTCAGAGCCCCAGGATGCTGGTCTGGGTTTATTAATAGATTTGTATTGTAGGTTGGTTTATTCATCACAGTGGGAGCAATGGAGGCAGCGTACAAAGACCTAGATGCCTTGATGCCTTCCTCCCCTTTCCCCCCTCTCTCAAGATCCTTTTATTATATTCAAGTGCTTTAAAAAAACAGTTCAATAGAATCCCATCACAGAGCGCTGCTGGAGATTCCAAGGTTAAATTATACAAACAGAGAGCTGTTTTTTCATGCAATGACCTCATAAATCCTACACATTCTGTACAAAGGCAAAAAAATACGAGAATACGTGTAGTAAATTACAGGCCTGATGAAACAGCATTAACACACAGGTGGGGCTGAAAGGGATTAAATGAGCAGATACTGTGCACTGAATGGTTTAAAGGAAATGGCAATGCAAAATAATCCACTGTATATATGAAAAGTCAGGTCATTGTAAAATCATGGGTCAAAATATTACACTTCGTCTTTTGAGCTAACTCAACCCGAAGGCACTAGAGTTTACTCAATGCGAACGTCACAGTTCAGTTAAAAATTCTGATACATTTGTTAGTATTGTGTCTCAGTTAAAGGGCGTCTATTATGCTGTCCTGTTTTTCAAATTCCTTTAGCGTGCTATATAGCTTCATGTGCATGTAAAGGGATGCAAAGTTACAAAGATCAAAGTACATGCCAGAGGGAGAAACTCTCTGCTACAGAAACTACTTTTCTCAGCTGCTTGAAACACTGCATTGGAATTCCAGCCCTTTTCTCTATTGTAAGTTAATGACATCTCACAAACCGTTCCTTAATGGCCACCTGTGGGGGTGGAACTTGTAGCAGGATGCCGCTATCACTTTCAACAGCTCTTGTGGTTGACCAATCAGAACAGTGGGTGAACTGACCAATTAGAGCACACTAGGCTCATCGGGAGGCTGGGCTTAGGACACAGGAGTTCTAACAGAGCATTCAGACAGAGAGTGATTACAGATGTATAGAATGAGAAAAATATTTTGTTTTGGGAAAACATGTAAATCTATTCTAGTAGACCCCAAAAATAAAATTATGAACACTGATATACATATATTTCCATCACATGATTTCATTTTCTACACACCCACTTTAGGACAGCTGTGCCATCCCCAGAGTTTGAACCCACAATGGAGCAAGAGATTAGGCGGTTACGGCACTTTGGGGCCGAGAACTTGCATACATTTCTCATATAACAGAACATGTTAACTTACTATTAAATAATCAATTCACTGAATATTTTAGGTCACACAATATTTGAAGTTAAATTGCAAAACATATTTTTAAGGAGCAATATGTAAGATGATGCATTCAATATGTATGAAAAACATAATACAGTATGTACAAATTAACAACATTTGTTACAATTAACTAAAATTTTACCAGAATGTAAAGAGTTTTGGTAACAGTTATGTCTATTGAAGTTAGCATGCTAACCAGCTAGCCAGTCTGTCTTGTAATACCTCTACAGACCTCAAGAGGTGATATGTGGATAGCAAAGAAAACAAGTAACAAAAATAGCAGCAAAACAAGACATAACACAGAGGCTGCTTTCCATCGCTGGAGACTTTGACACTGAACTCCCAACAATTCTTCAGACTGGTAAGTAATCGGGGGAAGGATGAGGGACTGTGTGGAGTATGAATTTGACAGATTGTGACAGATCTTACATATCACTTCTTTAATGAAGTAGACTAACCGAAATGAACATTTTAAACCAGTATTTTTCAAATTGTTTGTTCAGGTAGCAAAAGTGATATAGATCAAATAGGTCAAATTTAAGTAAAGTGTACAGAACATCATCAGTACACATAAAGCTTTTTTCCCAGTTGTTTTTGTGTAGTAATTATGTTGGTATTTCTGTGTACTGGCACCAGCAGGAGTTTTTTTACATTACATTATCTTCAATAAAAAAGACATGGTACTTCAAGAGGATCAATTAAAAATAACTTATTTTCAGCCAGTTTAGTATTGAAAGAAAAATAATCAGTATCTGTATCAGTATTAAAATGCAATAGGCATTATTATACTGTCTTTACTGCTTTATTTGCTATTACGTGCATAACAGTACAATGAGAAGGAGGGAAATGATGAAAGTACAGTTAATTATTCATCAAGAAGTACATCATTAATCAATTATTCATCATCAGGATGTACTCTGGAGCATTCATTTCCTGTTATGACTATATTCTCCTCCTTCTTGTTGCAGCACTTAAGCCAACTAAAGATCTGATTTTTTTTTTGCTTCTGTAACTCTAAACCAAGATCATAATCACCAATGATGCAGTTAAAATGACCTTTAATTGTGATTTATGTAATTGTGAATTTAAACTGGCCAAAACATGAACTCACAGCATTTTCATCAGAATCACATTCTTCTGTGACTAAAACATCACTGGTAGACAAGAATTGGCTGAGGTGTGTTTACTATAGAGCTATGTTGTCCACAGCCATGTATTCCACCTGCTGCACGCCTGACAGACCCATCCTGTTGTTAGCTGTGGAGTGTGTGTTGCTGAATGTTAAGTGGCTGGGTCCTATGCAAGTAACGCCAAAGTGAAGCAGAGACAGATTTAGATATAAATATATATGTGTGTGTGTCTGTGTGTGTGTGTGTGTGTCTGTGTATATATGTATATATATAGAGAGAGAGAGAGGGAGAGAAAGAGAGAGCACTTAAGATTGAGGCTCTTATCAAGTGGAGCTGGTTTGTATGTAGGCTGGCCACCTGGGAGCTCCTCTCCTATAGATGAGTGAGATGCGTTCACATATTCAGCAGATGGCTTTGCTAGCCAGCACACTCATTCTGACAGGTTGACACTGGGGGTGTCCACCTCTCACATATTTACAATTTTCCTGTTTTCTATTTAGCGTTCCTCTTTTTCTTTCTGTTACTATCTCTTTCTCTCTCTCTCTCTCTCTTTCTCGCTCTCTCTCATTTATCATCGCTGTGCAGCATCAGGTGGCTTTAACGTTGTGTGGAAGTTTCATGATGAGTGAACCAAACAACAAGTTCTAAAATCACTTGAAATAAAATCTTTGCATTACATTTTGCCTTGTATTGTATCAATAAGGGATGCACCGAAATGAAAATTTTTGGCCTAAGCCAAAATGGAACATTTCACCGAAGGCCAAATGCCGAACATGGTTTTTCACAGTGTTTCATTACTTTTGCCACTTTTTCACCATTGCATAAATTAAATAGGCTTAATGTATTTTTGTCTTGGTTTTCAAGGAAAAAACAATTACTAAACTGGAAATTAAACATACTTACAGAACATTAAACATTTTAACAGCCAAACAGATATACTAACAAAGCACAATACGACTTAAATATATTAGCAATAAAAATATCCCGGGCCACATATCTGCTGCATTCACAGAGAACGCCTCCCTCCACGCTGGTCACGATTTTATCATGATTATGTAAAACTGGCGTTTGCATTTCTTTACGGAGGATGCAGGCATGAGAGAGAAAAAGTTCTGAAAAGCTGGAAAGCTGCTGTCTGTCTGCCTCTCTGTAGCGGCTCTGTCCTGTTATTTACTCTTTCTGGAGTTCTGTTTGGCTTGAACACTTGAAGCTGAATAAATGCTGGGAGACTTTAGCATGCTCCGGTGTGACTCGCAGTGGGTATTAGCCTAGAGCAGTTGGCGCTAGGTTTGAAGCTAATGAGTAAAGTTCTGCTCTGGTTCCCGTTTACATCCGGGAACTAGAAAAAGGTAATGGCGGCATTACAAACATCATTGTTTGGTATAAATTATTTGGTCGTTCCACTTATTTGGCCATTCTCAGCCAAATAAATTTGGTTGCCAAACATTCGGTGCATCCCTAGTATCAATTTAATTTTTGTTTTTTGTTTTTGTTTCAATGATGTATGCTGTTGATTTTGGAACTAAACCTTGTATCTCTAAAATGAATGACAGCTTTATAGTAGAGGGCAAAATACACCTTGCGTTTTAATTCAGTGATAGTTTTTAAAGTAATTGGAACCATTTTCATTTCTATTTATCATGAAATGTGCACACAATGTAAACCTCAATGGGCATACGAAAAAGCGAAAAAAGTTTTTGATTTGACAGGGAATTTGGATATGATAGTAACATAATACAAATATATACAAAGATGTGCTGAAATAAAATTCAAAAGTGATATTCAGAATTATAAATAACTATTATTATTATTATTATTATTATTATTATTATTATTATGTAATAATGTAAAGTATCATAGAATGTATAGTTTGTCACTTCAGCATCCAAGACAATGAATTCTAATTTTTTAATTATATTTTGCACTTTATCTTTATTGTTTGAGGGTTTTTTGTTACTTATTTTATTAAAAACATGTGGACGCACCATCATTGTGCTAGCAGGCATTTGCCTTGCTATATGCTGTATATAGAGGGATGATGTGTTTTTTTGAAGTGGTGTCAAGCTTGTAGTGAAGATTTTTCTGGTTGCTCTCCCCCTTCTTAATACTTGGCATTAACATTTATTACTAATCTCTTGTATAATGTTCCTCATAGTTCTGCATTACCAATATTTTCACTGTTGACTTGCTGATGCTTATAAGATATGTCTATGCTGAAATGATATTTTAAGTGTTAGACTTTGAGATTTTGAGATGTTGTAGACCTATTTATATTTGTTTTTTATTTACATTTTTTTTCCTTTAAATTGTTGATTTTTTTCTGTCAAAAATCATTGGTGAAATTTTGTTGGGTCTCTTAATATCACACATATATTATACATTTGGCAGATGCTTTCACCCAGAGCACCATATTCTTGCAACATTAGGAGTCTTGCCCAAAGCCTCTTATAGTCATAGCATGGTGTACTATCATATGTTTCATGTTTTAGGATACAGTGACAGCTCAAGTAGGATTTGAATCAGTTCCCCTTTCTGGAAGATAATGCTTTGATGGTGAGCCACAAGTGGCCACCACATTACCAGCATACCAATGCCACCATTCCCAGCTTGTTGACCCACCCTGTTTACATTTAGACACTGTAGCCCCACTATCTTGGGCACAATTTGTGTTTATTATCCTCTAGTCCTTCACATGTGCCCTTTTTCTGATCACAGGCTGCTTTTGACTGGATGTTTTTGGTTGGCAGACTGTTCTGCCTGTGTAATACTGTGTAATAAAAATTCCAGCAACATAACTGTGCTTGATTCACTCTTACCAGCAAAAAATACACTAACTCATCACCACCATGTTCCCTCTCTCAGTCCTGCTATCTGGCCGTTTTCCATTCCTGTATACAAAGTGGAAGTCTTGCTAAGGGAGAGCTATCAATTTCTGTATTATCTCAATGCTGGATCCTTTCCGATGCTGTGTCCTTTCCATTGACATCAGGAAGACAAAACATCCAAGGAACATGTAACTCTGCAGCTTTAGCTGTCATTGTAGCACTGCGCATTTCCTATGCTGAGATGCCAAGTGAGCTATTGTATATGTATGTGTACATATGCTTGGTCGCATTTGCGTCTGCAAACAGAGTGTTTGTTGCCATCTATGGAAACCTCCCGCCAAGGGCTTATCATGCTGTTCTCCTATAAGCCATGCTCAGCGAAGCGAAGATAACACTACAATTTCACCTTCAGCTTAATCAATAACCCCTTAGGAGGGGCAAAACAATAATCAGAAACCTGCTTATGCTGCACCTGAATGTTATTAGATCATTAAATCCTCAACCCAACAACAATAAAACAGTCCCTTTGGACAGTGAGAAATGGTCCCTTGATGACTGTACTACAGTTAATCATGCAGAGCCCTGGACAGGACTACAACAACACAGTCTTCTTTTTATTTAAGGAAGATGGAACATTATTGGATGGTCATGGAGCATGGTGTACCATATCTATTAGAGGTTTGCTAGGTTCAAGGTTTAAAACGGCTGGAAAAAAGCTCATGCTTGCAAAAGCAAGCCATAATTATTACAAAGGCACACCAATTAATAGTGGAAGTATTCGTACAGTACTCAGCACTGAAACAAGAACCAAGAACAAGAAATTGTGCATATCAAACTTTAAGTAATGCTGCAATTGACTTTTCTTGGCATTGGGCTTACCAACTATTCAAGATTACCCTAGACTGTCCAGGTTTTTGGTTGTCTGTCCAGGAAAAAAGTTATTCCATTCCTAGACAAAAAATATCCAGGAATCCAGGCCTTTTTTTATGTCAGCATTTCTTTTAAAACAGCTTCTAAATCCATTGAATTGACTGAGTTGAGCCTCTGTGTCCAGATATTTATGGGGCCGTGGTGGTAAGGCTACTTGAATTTTTGACCTTCATGCTTTTGAGGTACAAAGTTGAAAGAAAACATGGATGCCTCTATGAAATCTAGCATTGCAGGCTAACCAGCTACCATTTAAAGTATATGACATATTTACCTTCTCAAAACAGCAAACTTTATGTATAGTGTTATTGACCAACTACTCCACCTGTATGCTGACCAATCTAAAATAAATCTCATTTTGAATTACCATTCATTGTGTGAGCATGTTAATTCAAAGTTTAGAACACTATCCCAATGATCCAAGTAGGAATTCGAGTTGATTTGACCTTTCATTTTCTTCCTGACATTGACAGAAATATGAATTAGCATGTCAGTTGCATCTGATTATGTTTCTTTACACCACAGTTGCTATTTCCTGCATCCTTTTCTATGTACTTTTTTCATTTTCTTAAGATGCATTATTAATTTCAGTTTAACAAGAATCAGTAATTGATTCCATTGTCCTGTTGGGCTTTCAATAACCTAAAAGCTCTTTAGCATCTCAGGTATATAATAAAAATAATAATAATAATAATAATAAAAATAATTTGGAAATGAATAATCTCCTCTTTTTTGATTCATGTATAGTGCAGATAAACTGGTGAATAAATATGCATTAATGTATATGGAGTTACCATGGACTAAATCTGTCAACTCTTGTGCTTTAAGACACTTTTTTCTGCAATATTCTCTCAGGATTTTTAGCCTTTTAGGATCGGCAAACTCACCCACCAAATCTCCTCCTTTTCCTCCTCTAGCCTGCGGTCTAGTTCCTCTCCGGGGACTAGGGGTAGATGGAGTATGACATAGACTGCTAAGATCTGCTTTACTTCCATGTTTTCATGTTTATATTGGAATTTCTAGGTGCTGCATTATTAAACAGTGAGGCAAATTCTTTAACCATTTTATAATTCATCCAAAGCATTACGCACATGCTTAGCCAGGCTCTGACGCATGAGTTGCGGAAACATGAAACAAGTCTTTGAACAACTTATTGATTTTTGTTCTGTGCTAACAGATACACTAGAAAGCAATCTTCATTTCTGCCATTATAATGACACCACATAGCTGGGCTCAATTACACTTGTCTTACAGTGCTGAATTCATTTCACATACAGTCCTATGCAATTAACTTAAGTTTAAACACCCCTGGTCAAATTATGGCTTATATTGATTTTCCAAATGAAACTTAAATATTACATTTTCACCAACATACACACCGTCTCTGTAATATACTTATAATCTACTGGGAAAAAAAACATAAAATCTAAAAAGACTTTGCAGGAGCCATATTTTGTCTTTTGCTTCTTTTATTGAAATTCGGCAAATTAACATTAATAGTGCATTAAATTATGCCAACCTGTGTTCTCCTTAGAGCATGCATAAATATTATTTTTCATTAGAAAATCAGCAAAACGGAATTTGTCAAGGGGCATTCCGATTTGGCCTAAGTTCTGTATTTAAAATATTCAGTAACTTAGAACATTTGAAGCTTTATATGGTACAGCAGAAAAGTTAGTAAAGTTTTTTTCTACTTTTCTACTTTTATGCCCTAATTCTCATTATTGCAATGCATCCACATATTGCCTTTTTGGCTTTTTTAATTAGGCTGTGTCTCTTTTGCATTGTTGAATCCTTTTACTTTAATCTTTTTTTCCTGTAAACTCTAAGGCAATAAGCAACCATTTTTATATAACAATTTTTCATATAAATACAAGCCTATATGCATAAACAATTAGCTTTTAAAAAAGGTAGTCAAGAAATGTTGGGTAAAACAGATTATTTACAGTTATATCTTCAAAACTTACTGTGTACATCATTGTTTATATACCCAGAAAACAGAAGTTTGTGTTGGGTTACAGTATCCGTCATATTTGTGAGAATAACCCTTTTACATGTACTAATTTATATGCGTTAATAATTTGTCATCAGGTAAAAAGTGAACTGGGGGTTCTTTGAACTGGGGTTGAACCTATAGTCTCTTAGCTTATTACTTTGCACCATTTAAAAATGGCCTGCATTTTCTTCCATCCACACCTTAAGCAAGCCTACAGCTAAATTTACAGTTTTTTCTTTCCTCAACTGCACTGGACTGCTTTCCACTGCCACAGCTCTCTCATTTCTAGTAATGTGCATGTACCACAACATAACTCTATTAATAAAAAAGCTTTTTACTGACATAATGACACAACAAAATGAAAAACACTAAATGAAACCCTAGTGTTTGCTGCTCTGATCATCTAGGCCTATTTTATGGTTGTTGTTGTGGTGTTTATGGTATATGAATGGTGGCCATCATGTCTGTTAGATTGGCTTTAAAAAAACAACCTTTCTATAGATCTAGTTATTATGGCAATATATATGGCAGGTAGATGTGGAGTGTTCTGTAGCATTCTGTCCAATATTGCTAACTGCGATTGGGTCCCCACTAAATATGTTAATCTATTCACAATTAATGGCTGCTGCTCATTAGCTCCAACTTCATTAAAGATATTGCAGACTGACAGCTTGGATGAAAATGATGCAAAGCAGGCTGAACCTGGCCTGCAAGCAAGGGAAAAATAAAGTGCTCATTCAGTTGTGCTTTTAAGATCAGTAATGAAACTAAGTGCACATTAAGTTGTGCCTTCAACATCAGTTATGAAAGTAAATTAAGCCACAAGTTCTCACTGTAATGTTATAGTTTAATCTTTATGTTACAGTGCATCTTCCTGACCCCTACCACCTCACTTACAGTGGATGTCAGGCAGATAAATGTGCTACCAAAGGCACATCCCATTGTTTTACATAGAACGGTCTGAGTGTCTGATGCTTGAATTAAACATAAACAAAATATACTTGTACCAAATATGTTTTAGATAATAAGGAACTTCATAATGTACACCATGCATTATCATTTGATTAAATGAGACCACAATAAGAACAATTACACCAAGACAAGTCAAGATCTTGTTATGCCCCTAGCATTTTCTTAGTGTGGCGGATCTAAGTGAAATGAAAAAAGGTAGTTCATAAATGTACATTTATATTTGAAGTGAGATGAGTTTGTGTTGTTGCTATGATTCTAGTTGCCATGCATCCTACTCAAGACCAAAAAAGAAACAATGAACTTCTGTAAAGTTCACCAATTATAAAGATCTGTAGGCTGGACTTGGTTTGACTTCTCCTGCCTATAAAGACCTTCCTACACAGTAAATAGAGCAGGGCCTAGAGTTTAACCAAGTGGCACACAACACAAAGATGTCACAAAGCAGCTTTACAGAAAATCCGGGTCCAAGCCCCCAATGAGCAAGCCAAAGGCGACAATGTCAAGAAAAAACAAGAGGAGGAAGAAACCTCGAGAGGAACCAAGACTCAGAGGGGGAACCCATCCTCTTCAGGTTGACCCCAGATAGCAACAAATACAAAAAAGGTTAGAGTTTCCAGTTATAGGCAATGAATAGGAGAAGGGTTGAGTGCTTTTGAGGCAGGGGAAAAAATGTCAGATTTGTCAGTGATTAAATAGCACGATCGTTGGATGGGTGCGTGCAATGCACACCATCACAGCACAAGACAAGGAGCAGCTTTATGGTAGGGATGGTATAGATTCAATTTTTCCAAAAATACAATATTTCTTATACTGTCTTTAAGCAATCCCTCCAGATGAGCCCAGTGTGTTCTGATTGGTCAGCTCACCCATTCTGTTCTAATTGTCAACTGCTAGAGTGGCATCCTGCTACAAATTCCACCCCCACACCGCTGTGACTACTCTTACAATGGCATAGATTCTGCTGTATCAGTCTGAGAGTGGTCAGTTTTTACTGAGAGTTTCTCCCTCTGACATGTACTTTGGGTTTTAGGACATTGCAAACTGTTTACATCCACAAAAAAGCTACATAACGCGCTAAAGGAAAGGGAAACCCCAGAAAAGCATAATGCATCCCCTTTAAAACCTCATGAAGACATACAAGGACAGTTTATGAAATCTCACCTCCCAGTCCAGGCCTAAGCCGGTTATCATAGCCATCCAGCAGCCTGTCCAGGATACGTGTGAAGAGGGTGATGTTGTTTATCAAGGCATCTCTTGTAGTTTCTGCAGTTACCGACCTATGTGGCAAAAGCAAATGCATGAAGATACACACAACAACAGCCCAAAATAGCCTGATTCATGCATTAAAAGCAGAAGTACCTCACAATGTTTAATATTATGAGGCAGGACATCCACACCCTATTCTGCACAAAGTGTTCCTCTCCACACAATAGAGTTTGTGTGACATGTGGTTTGAGAACATCATTAGCATAAACATTCAGGCAAACATTTGCAGAGCTGGTTTGAATCACTTGCTCAGTGACCACTGATGTAATTGGAACAATCTGCTTTCCACCATACTGACACGATATTTAAGGAACTTAAAGAGCTTTCTTAGGTGGTGGTTGCTATTGGTAACTTCCCACATTCCTCTGAGTTCCCTGTGGTTAATATATAAATAGCTTCCAGCAGGTGGATCTGGCAGACAACAACCACATACATTATTAAAGAAAGTACTTTTTGAAAAGTTTTGTTTTCTAGACTTTGTAAGTAAAATTAGTGCTTTGTTTATGTTTTGTACAACAAAGGGAAAAAGGAAAAGATCATCATACAAAAGTTTGGGCACCCTGGTTTAAGCTTTCAGATAAAATTTAGCAAGATCTCAAGCCTTAATTAGTTTGGCAGGAATATAGTTAGTTTACATTCATCATTATGAAAAGCCGGTGATGCTAATCTCAAAGCTTTATATGTACTCTGACTCAACAGTCATGGGCTCCTTTGGGCAGCTGCCAATCAGTCTGAACACTATAATAATTGAAGCACAAGAATTTTATAAGAAGATAGCAAAGCTGTGCCAGGTAGCCATTGTCCCAGATCATACATATAATTAAGAACTCACAGCTAACAGAAACTGTGGAGGTCAAATTGAAGCCTGGAAGACCAAGAAAACATTCTGAGAGAACTACTTGCAAAATTGCTAGAAAGGCAAAGCAAAACCCGTTTGACTGGGACCTTCAGGACAATTTGTGACACCTGCACAAAGTGGGTCTCACTAGGTACTAAACATTCAGGGTGCCCTAATGTTTGCCTTGAGTCCTCGTCCTATTTGTTAATTTGAAACTGTAAAAGATGGATATTAAAAAATAATCTGGTTTAAAATATTAAAGAAATATAGCATATTTAACGTTATGCCCTTTGGAAATCAAGTCTTCAAGTCTTCTACTCACTTAGCTATTCACATTAAAAAAACTTTTGCATGTCATGTCACAAATATGTTGATATCATTGTCAGCAGTGGTCACTTTCCATTGATGAATGGGGTAAAAAGTGACCAACAAATTGAGTAGCAACAATGTGCTACAATTTGTAACCATACACCAGCAAAGTGCACCAGGATTCATAAAATGAAAGGTTCCTAAATGGTTCTTGGCCTGGGCATAAGGTTCTAGGGGAAAAACAGTAACATTATGTAAAAATTATTTCAACTGTAAAGTTATTCAGGGAACCATAGATGGTTCTTTCATTACGTGATCGCTAATATTTAGGAGTGTATATAGTAGTAGGACTTAATACAATAGCCATGGACTGCAGGTATAACACCTGATAAACTGTCAACTGAATTTACTTGTTAGTACGTCAGTCACATTATTGCCAAAACCCAGTTGGTTGTAAGTGAAATCTAATTTGGCAATTAAAACAAACTATGATTTAGATTCTGATGAACAGTCATTCTGAAGAAGTGGAGGCAAAGTGTAGGTATAACACATCTCCACCATGAAGTCATCTCCATGGCGTACTCAGATGAGGTAGAAGCTACATAAGCGTGGCTTGTCTGGGGAGACCCAGAGGATTTGAGAGGTTCTGGTCTAGTAACAAATCTTCCTCAGGGTTGGGTCTATATCTCTCTCTCTCTGTCTCTCTCACTAGACTGACAAACCACCCTATCCTCCTCTCTAACCTGCCCAGCTCAGCCCACATAGGAGGGAAGCACGTGCGAGCATCTGATGCTTGAGTCAAATCCCAACTGGGCTCGCTCATGTAGGCGATGACGGAGGAACATGTTAACCTTCATGCTGTGCAATCACAGCACGTTTCATAAAAGAGGTTTATGTAATGGGAAACAAATACTGAGTCACAGTTTGCTTGGTACACTTCTTGATAATGATTAATTGGACTTTTATGACGTCAAAATTGCTTTCTTCTTTTTGAGGACACTTTAAACCAGAAGAACACATTGGGAGCCCTGCAGAGTACACCTTCAAGAACTGCCAACAGTATTTAGCAGTAGGCAACATGGCCTACTGTTGATGACCAAATGAAAAGTAAAGGTGCTATAAAAGGTTCTAAAGGGTGATGCCACCATAGAACCACTGTTGGTTAGCTAAACAGTCCCTGAATGAGATATGTGAGATATGTGAGAACCTTTGAGCCTTTCACACAGTCCAACCTTTCACCAGACGTCCAAGCCAACACCTGTTTAGGAACCTTCATTAACTCGCAACAGGAAATCAACCAAAGCAACACTTGGATGAGGAACTGTTCATAATCGATAATATGTTCAATGGCAGTAGATTATAGTTCCACCCCTAGCGCTCCTAAATTCAGATTCTGCTCATTCCAGCAGCAGCTGAGCTGGAAAGCCCCGTATCCCCCACATCGAGCCGTGCCCTCTCTCCATTACCATGCGCTCCATGTCGCTCCTTACTGGCTCTCCACATAATCAAAGCGCGCTGAACTCTCCGACACCCCTAATCTCAAGAATCGCACTTAAATGACGCAAAATTCCCCAAATATTCCACCTCGACTAAAAGGAATATGCTTTTATTCAGGAAAGACGTTCATATTTACGAGATCTGCGACTGTGTGCGCCCAAACGCGCTCCAGAGCCACCGGTTACGCGCGGAGGGGGATGGAGAGGTGCGCCCATGCCATTAGGAGAGCCCGTTTTTTAAAAGCCCGTGTTTAAGAAAATGGGTTCTATACATCAGCAGCGCCTTAGCCAGGCGTTACAAACCGAGAGAGGCCAAAACAAAGCGGAAGGCATATATGAATTCTTACCCTGTTTGCCAAAACAACGTGAAGGAGATGCAGACGGCCAAACAGTGGAAAATGAAGAGTCTTCCCCGCATCTCTGATCAGTCCCACCTACACTCAAAACAAGAGGAAAAGCAGCTGAAACGAAAACGCAGGCAAATTCAGTGTAGTGGCGAACAGGAGCGCGTGCCTGCCGGTCAAATAGGAGAAGGCGAAGTGAAATTAGTCATGCATCACAGGGAACTGGATTGTGCTACCTGGGAAACACGGTGGTAGCGAACACGCACACACACACACACACGCACACACACACACACACACACAGTACATTAATATGCCCAACGGTGTAACAATGCCCACTTGCGCCTTACGCACGCGCTGAATGGTAATTCGCTCCTGCCCGTTTCGGCTCGTGAGCGAGTGGAATAAGCGTCCGTTCTCTGCGCGCCCCACGCTTTGCCGGCGACCAGCGCTTTGTCAGTCTACACAGCGCGTGGATTTCAGCAAACACCCACCTGACAGTCCAGCCGCGCGTCCGTCCACTGCCCACCCCGAGGGACGATGAAGTTACTCCAGTCTGGATTCACAGAGGCGCTTTAGGGAATGGGAATGATGGAAAGCCGTTAACTGAACGTTTAATAGATTCCCACCTACGAGACGATTCGCGCTCTTTGGGTTGCAAATGTGTGATTAAAAAAAAGTGTTTCACAAAATGTTCCGTTAACGGAACGCGGCGTCTTGTTACGCGGACACCCGGAGCCGCCTGACAATATCACACACACAAGCGCGCGCTGCTCACTTTACATTTTTCGCTCGTGGGAGAAAAAAACTACAAAGAAAATCCGAACGGACGACTGCTGGGTCCTAAAGACAGTTCTGTTCCAGATCAGCTGCCTAACCCACAGTCTTAAAAATTATATGGTTCTTCAAGGGTTCTTTAGTAAAGGGAATGGTTCTGTGTAGACCATTAAATGCTTAAATGGTTCTTTGCATGGTGAAATAATTCTTCATACTGATGAAGACTGTCTTTATGTGTATATGGCTCTTCATTGCGACACTATTGGGAAGGAAGATAAAGGTTACCAGGAACAATAAATGATGATAAATTTAGACTGATATGGGCAATATTTATTGAACTACACATACAGAAATGGTATCTCTTAGTATGGTGTCAGGCCACCATGTTTGCTAATGCAACATGCATACATCTCAGCATGGAGTTGTAATGGTGTCCTGTGATAATCCATCCCATGCAGCGTGAGAAGTGTGAAGCACTGATGACACCAGTCCTTCTGGACATGTGACATGTGACAACAAACCATACATCTTGGCACTGACCACAGTGCCCCCATACACAGATTTATTGGTCGTCTCCACCAAGACAAAAGCTGGACTCATCACTGAAGATCACCGACTGCCATTCTGAGTCACTCCATCACATCATCTAGCACGACACCATTGCAGTCTTTGGCGAGGTTGATGTGGTGTTAAGGGCAGTCATCGCAACAGTCTGTGTGCGTGTAGTCCTGCTTCGTACAGCCGTCTGCCAATGGTGCTGGCACTAACAGGATACCCATAGAGGGCATCAATACTTGGTGAAAGACCGAAATTGTGGCTGTTGGGTCAGACAGGTACAGCGATAAGGCCCGTCCTTGCTTATGTCACATGCGCGGCTGAACGTGAAACTTGAATCATTAGCATGATTATCATAATGTCTCACAATGTCAGACCTACCCACCAAGTTTCATTCCTGTTGGCTGAATCCTTCTGGGTGCAACTATTCTTTTGACACTGAGTGTATAGAGAACCTATTACCTTCACTAAGGAACCCCTGAAGAACCTTCTTTTCGTTTTTAAAGTGTGCAGCTCCTGTGTCTGCATACATGCACATAAATATCCAGACAGAATATGATGATTTTTTGAAGATTAATAAGCTATTCCGAGTTATCATCATATATCTGAGTAACCTTAACAAGAATAAGAATCTCTGAGCAAACACTAATGAATCTGCTATTGATTGACATATTAATTGCATTTAATTTCATTGTATGTCGGCAAATTCACTTCTCATCATGCCCTTTAAATACAGAACGCCGTATACATACAGTCATTAATGTAACAAATGTCTGTTCACATAATCTTATCAGGGAGTGAAAAAACAGGGAACATGGAATGTGTCTGCAGAAAAGCAAATACCGTTTGGGAACACATTGATCACAGAGACAATGATCCTTGTCTTAATTGTAGAATCGATTGTAGACGAAATATAGCTCTGTTCTCAAGCACATTTTATGCGTTTGCTTACCTGCCCCTCCTCCTCTCACATGAAATACTTATTTACTGTTGACTGTCAGGAGCATAAATAACACAGTACACAATGCAAACCCAAACGCTTAATCAAAGACAAGTGACAGACACTGAGCAAATGAAGAGGCCAATATCAACCTCCGTATTATGTTCTGTAAAAGCATATTAACAAACAATGCAAGTCCAGAGGCTCCTAACTCTGCAATAACAAGCCATGTGTGGAATAGTAAACAGTAAACTGTTCACAGGCATCTACACACCAGTCTTCCCTTTTATCTGGAAGAGAGCCGTGCATATTTCTGTCAAGACGTACTCTAAATCACATTTAATTCTTCCCTGATCAGACCCTAATGACTGATACCTAATAATTGTCCTCTCTCTGCGGCACTCACTATTAATATTTAAGGAAGGGAATACAGCCGTAATGGCCCCGAGGAGAAAGACAGCACTGTGAAAATAAATGCCAGTTCAGACAGCAATGCAAATATCAGCAACTTTCTGCACTAGTCTAACAGTGCACTGGGAGAGCACTTTAACATGCAGAATAATGCTATTGTTGTGTTCCGTTTACTTTTCAGATTTGCGGATTAATTCTGAGTGAATCGTTCTCATACATAAGTATATCATGACAAGTACAATGCAGGAATGTCTATACAGTGATGGGAAAACATCAGATACCAGCCTCATTTAATTAATTTCCAGACCAAACCTCCAAGGATTTATT
This sequence comes from Semaprochilodus insignis, assembly GCA_034552555.1. Lineage (NCBI taxonomy): Eukaryota > Metazoa > Chordata > Actinopteri > Characiformes > Prochilodontidae > Semaprochilodus > Semaprochilodus insignis. The sequence goes on along the minus strand of CM067485.1, from coordinate 12,185,405 downwards.
CACTTTTCCTTTTTCAAGGATATTTTATAAAAATATCAAGTCACCTGCAAAAATGAGCCAAAAGTCAAGCAAACAGAAGTGAAAAAAAAAACCAGTAGTTTTCAAAAATGGAGCTCTTTTAATACATGTATTAAACATACAAAGAAAATGGGACTCCTGTCAACTACATAAGACGTAGTGGTACACCACCACTCAACTGTCACCATCAGATAAACAGTACTTAAGGCTTTTATTTTTGACAGAATAAAAGCAAGCCTCACTCTCACCTCAGATAAAACATCCACAGGTGATTCTATTCTTCCTTCCACTACAAGAAAACAATTCAGCGCTATGGGACTGAAGGAATTTGGAATTACTAGCCATGGCTCATCATTGGAAAGGAACCACCATAGGACTGATGCTGATATATTATTTGAGTGGCGGACCCTTCACAGTAGTGACATCAGTATGGTAGTTGCATAGTAGCGTGTGTTGTGCAGAAGCACAGAAGTGCTATTGTTGTTTTTAAACACCTCACTGTCACTGCTGGGTTGAGAACAGTCTGCCAACCAAAAACATCCTGTCAACAGCATCCTGTGATCATAAACTGACCACTGGCAAAGGCCTAGAAGATGATGGTCACAAATTGTGTTAGAGTGGAGTGGATAAATTCAAAGCTGCAGGTGGGCTACTGTTTTCAACCTACAAAAGGCACCTATGATAATTATTTCCAATAAACTGAAAGGTGTAATGGATTTGTGTGGTTCTTCTATTGCTTTGTACATTGCTTGTATGTATGTTTTATATGTATTATATGTATTTTTTATATTCATTTAATGTTTGAGGAAAATGTATTAAAACTATGTTACAACTTACACTGTTAATGCATTCTGCAACCTGAAGCCCACCTACACATGTAGTGCTGCTATAGCTCTGCGACCACAATCCTCTTGGTCAGCTTTTAAAGAGCAGGTTTCAGTGATGGCTCTCCTGATAAAACCATCTTATTCCAGTTACTGCCATGCCATGAATTTTTTATTGCAAAAGGATGTCAAGTCTTAGGAGAGCAATCACAGTGCTGATGCTGGCATTTAGGCAGTAATATCATTACTGTTTGCACTGGAGGTTGTCTTCACCAGATTGTGCTGGAAAGTTCTCATCAGTAAACTATAGACAAATTCACAAGCAGCTAACTACCAAAAGTGACAGCAAAAGGAAAAAAATGGTTAACCTCAAAATAAGAAGTAACATGGTGGTCTAAGAGCAACGGGGCTATAGTAAAACATGCAAAAACAGGAAACTGCGTTCACCAATTCAATTCAATTCAATTCAATTCAATTCAATTCAACTTTATTGTCATTATACCAGTACAGGGTTGCACAGTATAACGAAACACGGTCAGGCTCCTTCTCCAGTGCAGTTACAAGAATATGTGTATAAATATATATATATATATATATATATATATATATATATATATATATAGTGTAGTGCAAATAGACAAATAAGGACAAATATTTTCACCTGACATTCAAATGATCTTCATGTTCATTTGAACCCTCATATGTTCACATGATGTGAGTACACTCTGACTAAACCTGGTCATGTAGCAATAACAAAACTTTCAAGATAAAACAATCTGTCTTTAGGGTCAATTTAGAGACAATCATCATGAAAAAAAACAGTATATAAGCTAGTGGTCAGTAGTAAGCAAGCTTTACTTTTCCCCCAAACAATTACATGTTTACTGTGTCCAGCAGTGCATGCTGCCATATAAGACACAAAGTCTTAAACATGCGCCTTGTTCTTGGTTGACTGCATGCAGTGCAAGAGTTAGCAGGACCTCAGGTGTTTATTTTTCACACAGATGCACATGTGATGCTAGACTCACACATTCCCAGGAACTGCAATTCTCAGTTTGCTGGAGTTTAGTGTTTCTCTATAACTGAGTGTAACAGCTCTGTAACTGTCTGTTTTGAGCAGGGAGGAACCATCAAACTTACTAGGCCTAATTATTTCTGTGAATTATACATGTGCATAGTTAAATTTTGGTTGGGAAAAAAAAACCCCAAAACCTTTAAATTCCTGAAAACTTCAATGGGAAATTCATATAAAAACTCAAGCTAGTTATCTTATTGATGAGAACTAAAAATAAAACAGAACAAAACAAAAAAAAACTTTAGTTAGCTGAACTGAATGTCTCATCTGTCAGATTGACTTCATTTTTTTAAACGATTACTATCACCAAAGTCCTATAGCGGCACTAGCAGAAATTATGATCATCATAGAAGTGTTTTTTTTTTGGTTTTTTTTTACCATGTTTCGACATGTATGACCTGAACTGAATACCTAATTCTGTCAGTCATGATTCATCACAGGTCTTGGGGATAGATAGGGTGCTGTTACACTCCTGAAAAGAAATGGTTCTGCAATAAACGTTTGATTGGTATAGTATCTTCCCTATGTGTAGATTCCTTGAACTTTTAAAGTTTCCTTGTTGAATTGTACATCGGAAGAATATTTAGAGAGCTAAAAGTGAAATCAACTGTGTATATATCACTGTGTCGAGCAGGGGAGTATCCAAGATGGCAGCACAGCGGTGTTCAGATGTATTGACTGCAGCTTGCACACAGTGTATTTGTCACTATAATGAGCAACTACTGCACTGGAACATGCCTCATTTCAACAGTGACAGCGTTCACAGGGAGAATGAATAGAACTGAATGCCTACATGCTCCTCTGATGCCAACAGCATCATCTGTCACGCATGTCAGCCTAACCAGCAAAACTAACATCCGCATTAGCCAGGCTACCACAGGGATGTTCTGTTATTATAGAGGTTTCCATACACAACTTCATAGAAGAGTAATGGTTTGCATTCCAGCTGCGTGCTCCCCTGTCAGAGCAGGCCAGCAGGAGATGGTGTTTGAAACTAGCAGGGCTGTAGAGTGATGGAATTCAGTGCACAGAAGGCTGTAGTGGAGGGCAAAAACTCTAAATGCTCATGTGAATCCTTTTTGCACCTTATGAGCTGCAACTGAAAAACATTGCAAAATGTTGTCAAAGTTTTTTTGATGTTCTTTAAGCTCGGACTCTCAATGAGGCTTTATTTTAAGCTGTAAACTTTACTTTCTAAAGGTGTCCAAAAGAAGTATTAGAACAGTTTAGCAGAAAAAGCCTGCTCTGTTTCAACAACCCAAATCACTGATTGCTGTTAGTGGGTGTATTCTGAGAAGGTTTTAAGCTTCCATGTAACAATGAGTGTGAGTTTTTTAGTACCGAACGTGAAAGATCAAACCTATAATGCAGTTTTATCAGTGACTGTCATCAGCTGTTTTGCTTGATTTAACATGGGCTACAAAAAACAAAACCTGGCACCAAAAATTGGACCAAAATGGAAGACAATGGTATAAACTAAGTCCTTAAAACTTCTTAAATTATAGGCTTATTGTTCGGCTAATATCTTAACACTATTATTGGGTAACTGCTATTAGTATATTAACCCACGTACTTAGGAAGTGACAGTAGAAAACCAGTAGAAAAACAACTTTTACACTGGGTGGAACCAAATTCAGGCCTCAAAATAAGACGTAACATGGCAGTGTGAGAGCGAGGGGGCTACAGTGAAACATGCAACCACTGTTACTCTCACTGGATGCTAGTGTATCACCGTATTTATATGTTTGCCATCCACTCACATGATCTTCACGCTCATGTTCACTTCAAGCCTCTGCTCACATGATGTGAATACATTCTAATTAAGCCTGCTCATGTAGCAATAACAAAACTTTTAAAAATAACTGCTTTTAAAATGAAATATCTGTAAAAGTCTGTAAATGTCTTTTAGCAAATAAGATAAATTCAATTAATCTTGATTAGCAACATAAAATAATGTAATAAGTCTTTATTATTTATTTTAATCATTTGATAGCCCTAACACACACACACACACACACACACACAAATAAACACAAGCTACTAGTCAGTGGTGAGCAGCCTTTATGTTTTCACAAGATGTATGCTATTATTATACATAAATAAGAGTCAATTAGGGAGTGACAATAAAAAAAATCATCCCATTTACAAAGGATGCAACCAAATTCATAAAAAATGTTTCAGTCAGTTGTTTGAATTGGTAACATTAAACAGTTCAACTCCAGCTTACAAGGTAAATGTATATTTTTGACCATTGTGAAATGTATTCAATGTTTTTCATAAGGTTTAATCACCTGTGTTTAATCTAGAATGGCCAAAACATTTTCATGTGCACCATTGCTAGCATTATTACAGATATGGTTTTTGTTTTTTTCTCACTTTTTGACCAACCAACACATTTATGTCATAAACCCAAAAGTTCTAATAACTCCAATGACTACAATTAAATGTGGTTGAAACAGTGAGGAACTGAAATGTGGACCACAAACACAAAAGTGGCAGGAAGCATGTTTGGCCACTGATGAACCACTTTAGTTCCCTAAAGGGCTCTTTAAAAAGATCTTTGTGAGTCAGACATATGAATGTAAATAACCCTTTAAAAGTTTTGTAAAGATTCTATACCAATTAGCTTCCCCCTAGAACGGTATACCTAAGCCAGGAACCATGTGGGAACTTAGCTGTAGCATCACATGTGCATCAGTGTATTTGTTAAAAGACCCTTGCAGTTTAAAGGGTGGAAGTATGGTTTAAGACTAATGCTTTTTATTTACAAGCAATATGGCCTTAATTTTCTTTCTTTTTTCTCCCTGAATGTTCACAAATTTGAGCCTGCTGGATTCGCAGCGCCTGAGAGAAGAGTGTGACACAAACATAGGTTCTCTTCATCAGCTGAAGGATGCCCGTGTTGCTTCTTGGAGGGTAGAGACTGTGTGTGGGTGTAGAAACATCTCCTACGCAAAATCTGAGATCACTTTCCCCGCAGATGCAATTTTGATCTCTCCCTAATTGCATTTTCTGCTCGTTCCCCCCATTGCCTTGGCCCATATGTGACAAAGATCTGATAAACGGTGCCTCCATCATGGACATCTGACCTGGCTTTTATCACGTCTTTCCCTGATGCAGTCCAGGAATCTGAGAGGAAGGTTTAAGTTAGAGGGGCCGAGATGCTGACTCTCTGTGGAGTCATTTGCAAAGTAGACTGAAAGGGTATGTGTGGTGTGATGATATGTAGGTGCATTATGTGGGCATATGTGTCGGTAAAATAGCACAGGAAAACTGTAGCAGTGTCATAGATAGATATGTAATGCACATAGTTAGCATGGTTACACTTAGGGTGAAGAAAAACACTTTACATTTAAATTAGTTGCTGCCAGACATTGAATGAACATATTCAGTAATGTATTTCAGCAAAATACAAAAAACGTAACATACAGAATACAGTATGAATACATTTATAAAACAGGTTCTTTTGACTTGCTGCTAGTTCTTTTTAGATAAAGCTGTAGAGACATTTTTCCACACCTCCAACATTCAGTTGTAGAAGTATTTTCTGCTTTTTATGATCTATGTAGTCCTAAACACATTCAGTGATGTATTCAAAGATGGATTGTCCACTCTATGTTTTGAGATCACCAGCATTTTTTGTTACTTAAGAGTGCACCTTAATTTCCCTCAAGATGAAAGCATTAAGTATTGTTTATCTGATGATGACAGTTTTAACAAGTCTTGCAGGCTCTGTTTTTCCCGTTTATCTTCAGTTGACTTTATCTTTCCTTATGCAAGTGATTTATCTTATTTAAAAATGTTTTTAAATATTGCAGAATATATGCAAAATATATTAGTAATTAATAATATTTTATATTGTTGTATTCAGAGCTATACAAGAAGATCTAATGTGAATCAATCAGTCTTAAAGAGTACGCACTTGCTCCTGAAGTGACATAGTTAACATACACCACATAATAGGATCAACTGATGTGTCTTTCAATCAGCTGCTGGGATTCACATACTCTTCCATTAAATCAGTTAATCAACCTGGCATGAGTTACATACCTGCACACACACACGCACACTTGCTTCAGGCATTATGTCACTTAGGACCCCAGATGTTAGCCTTCCACCTCTGCATGAGGACAAGCGCAGTGAATGTTTTCTTCTTTCATAATCCAGCCCTGCAGGAATACTGTAGTACGTTTTTTTTCTACAGCTCCATCAGTTGTGCTGTCATCTTTCAGTTCATTGAAAAACAAAACCATGAGATTTAACAATCACACAGCTCCTCACAGCTTAATTGTCTGTATAATGAGTATGGCTGCAGTGATTCAGCTATGTAATTGGCTAATAAATGCAATGTACCAGTCATTATTAATGAACTGTGAATGGTGTTTCATTGGGTTTAATATGATATTATTATTTATGATAATAAAAAACTCTCTCAGGTAACAGACATAGGCACCCCCCCCAACTCCACCTCTTTCAAATACGATCATTGATAAACCATAATGTATGTGGCCAATTATCCACAGAAGCTGGAGCTATGGAGTTTAGGTGTGGAGCATTCAAGGATCAAAATAGCTCCATATCTTGACAGGCATGGCATTTCTACATTCTCATTTCAGCTTTGAGCTTCATGTGTGCTACTGGAAATTAGAGGTCAGCTATAATGATCTCATCACTGACCTCTGACATACAGTCATTTGCATCTTCAATGTGACTGTGATCAGCCAGTCCTGTAATTCCTCCGAACACCTACTGCTATACTGAAACAAGTGCACATCATTACATATCATCTCCTGCATTGATGCTAGTAAACACAGTGAGGAAAAAAACGTCTGGATGGGCGTTTTCTCTGACTCACCGCTGCTTTTATGCATTTTAATAGGTTTTTGTTTGTATTTAACTAAGTAGACTAAAATCACATAAAGGTCAGTTCCTTTTTTTAGACAAAAGACCTCATAGCCTTTTCAAATGCTATTCCCTGAATGCTCAGGTAATTTATTCATGTTGATGATTTAAATGCGATTGCTTTGGCACTAATTTTGCCAGCTCTCGGCTGGATGCAAGGTGAGATACTGCATTTCATGTCTCCAAAGTGACAAAGTGTCAATATATGTACACACAGAGGAATGGAAAATATCACTTATGCATGCCACATTTGCCATCCAAATGCTTTCATTTACAATCGGTTGGTCGGCTCTATTACATAACTGTACTGTTATACAACAAATTCACAGTTTAAGCTCACCTGTTTTAAAGCACTACATTTAGGAACAATGGGTCATAATTGTATGCAAATAAATGTACCAAATCATAGACACTATTGAACTCAAAACTCCACCTTGAACGTATCAGCACTGAAGAGCATTCTGACGCTGTGGCATTAAAGCCAATATACTGCTTTTGGCCTTGCACTGGATTGCATCACAATCAGGGTGTTAGACCCACCTGCTTTGCATGCAAATGAAAAACAGGTATATGTTTTGAGACAGTCATGGTCAAGTCTGTGTGATCTATTATGTTCACCTGACAGGTAAGGGCATATCTCAGAACATGTAGCCTGTTATTATTATTTTTTTTGTAAACAAAGATTGTAGATAAGCATTGAGTATTTCAGCACCATAGCCTCAAGCCTGCTTCTCTCCCTAAGGAAGAGCAGATTAGATTTTAGCATCTAGTGACCTCTGCTGGTCAAAATGATAAGTGTACACTTTCTTTAGGGTATTGCTTTTAGTATGCCTTTCATTTAAACAGTTTCCTACAGCAGACTGCACATATCACGGAAAAGTGAACTTTTCCCATTTTTCTCCCAAATAAAATAATATAACCATTGCTAAATTTCAAAGCATGTCATTCACTCCTGAGCCCATACAGCCCATCTACAAAAATAGTCTGGTTTGAATTCATTGTTTGTGATGAATTCACAAAAACAGTGCATTTACATATATTGACCTTTCCAGTTCATAGCCTGTTTAGCTTCATCCATTGGCACTGAAGTTATAAGAAATATTTCAGCCCACAGGCACAATACAGGGTGGCCAATCAGAACAGATTTACTTTGTTAAAATCCAAGAAATATGTAGGATGTGGGCCCTTTACAGTTCTTTTTGGACTTGAGATTCCAAAGGTCTAACAGGGGAGACCGTGAGGGTGGCTGTAACACTTTGTCTCAGCCTCTTTAACTCTGTGCTCTGTGATTGCTGTTTACTGACCTTTATATAATATACATATATTTGTATGTTGCAGTAGTGTAGAGTTGTACAGCTTACTCACAAAATGTGCAGGTTTGTGTCAAATACAAAAAGCTTCACTGTTCAACCGACCCCATGACATGGGGTGGTTGTAACAGTAAGTGGAGTATAAAGTATTAAAGTATAAAAACATTCTTTCCCCTTTATTTTTCTTAAATTCAAACAGGAAAACAGGAAAACATTGATATTGGACTTATTAATCAATACTGAAATGCATTTGTGCATATGTTAGTTTAATAGAGAAGGAATCAGCTCTTTGGTGAGTCTGCATACATTATGTCCTGATCTTAACTCCATTCTGACCAGTCGTGATACTGATAGGTTTGTTTAGTGAGTATGTTTAAAACTGGCACTTAGTAACTACATTTTATACATTGTATTAAACCACTGAAACTGCTGATTTAGACCATATAAACGTCTATCAACACCAAAGCTAATCAAGCATCAAATCGGATTTTGTTACATAACCATGTCACTATTTCACATATAGGATGTGTGCTCAGTATTGATATCGCCCCTATTGCTTGATTCAGTTTTGCACTTTACCCCAGGCTACAATCCTTCCTGGCCTCCCTTGTATGTCTCTGTTGTATGAAAATTTCATAATTTTGATTGTGGGACTGTTTCATGACAAGCAGACAAACAGAAATGATGAAAAACTACTTGAAATAAAATCATAATATAAACAAAATACATTCACGATGAGATTTTTTTTCTCCCTCTCCAGTAAAGTGGTCCATCTTGAGACACAAGGTTATGACAGCTCTGATATAGCCAATCCTTTCTTTAAAATTCAGCTGGGCCTGTTTGTAGTTTGAATGACTGTGCCATACCAAGCCAGGTCATATCAAACAAATCCTGTCTTATCAAAAGCCATCACTAATGAATTCTAGAAGCTCTGGTGCCACACGGTGACAAGCACAAGAAATTAGCTCCAAATTCCTTCACAGGAACCATGAAGATGCTCTTAACATTCTTAAACACCTCCACTTACAATGTGCTTGGTGATTGCACTCTTGTATAATATGATCCTCAAGTTGTCACTTAGATAAGTGTTACGTAGAAGGCCTCCTTGCCTCTTTGAGGAGCAGCTATGAAAGAATTCCACTTAACATCAAATGGCGTTCTTCTATGAGCTAAAGAACCCATAATTGTTTGTACCTGACCTTTGAAGAACCTGTAACTGACTGAGTCAACACTTATGGCAGGTTTTCCGTTCAGCATCCTTCATGTCCTCTGACTCTTATCTAGGGACTGAATTCATCATGTTGTGAGATACGGAGAGCATCTCAATCAGCTGATCAGCACTAGCGATGCTGCATCAGACAGGCTTCTGTCTCCTGCTCTGTTGCCTGGGTAACTAGTGTCAGGGATGAGAACAGCAAAGAAAGACAGAAAGGCTGAGATCGAAGTCTCACTGCATGGGCAAATACACAGAGGCCACAAACTCACCAGTATGTACTTGCTCAAACTTCTCAGCCTATTCATCAGCCAAGTCACAGCCTAATAATTATAATGCTGCGCCAGAAATTCCACCTACTGAATAACAGGAGTTCATAAAAGATGCATGCACAGGTTTCACTATTTAATGTTACTCGATTTTATGAGAGAATATAGAGGCTAATTGTTAATAGATGGAAAAATAGGGAGAAATGAACTCGGCACAAGTGTTTAGCTGAGGTATAGAGGTAATTTACATGTAATGGAGGTGGGTTACATAACAGTTCTTTTCTGTGACAGTTCAGAGAAGAGTTTACAGGCTAATACTGCATGCTTTGAAATAGTTTCTTGGGTTTCTTTGGTCCGTCTATTTACTATTTTGCAAATTCTGCAAGGCTTCAACATATGGTTGTGATATGAGAACAGATTTTATGACTATAGGAGATCCCCATTAATAAACACAGACACAAATGAGAAACAACACTGAGGAGCATGGAGGAGATGGGGAGGTGGTGGGGTGTGAAAACTGGAATAAAAAGTTGAGATGTATATTCATAGGATGTTAGACATGAAGGAGGATGAGCTTCAGGTCTAGTCCTCCTCCTAAACCTTAGTTATTTCAAAAATAAGTTAAACATTTGTGATTCTTTTATTTCTCACACATTAGTAACAACAGCCAACAATAGAAGCCAATGGGAAGCCACTTCATCACCTGCTCACTGACCTCTATTATAAGTGTATTTTCAGATTTCTGTTCAGGGAAATCTTGGCCTTATGGAATTCTACAGATGCAGGAGACACAATGTGAGCTGAAAAACATCTGGAGTATTTCCGTAATCGTTAACAGTAAACAGGAAAGCGGTTTTGAGGTGTTGAAGCAATGAAACATACTTTTGAGAAATCAGGTCTAGTTGAGGCCTGAACTGTGGCCAGCTGGTTTCCAGTCCTGGATAGACTATTCCGCCTGCATACGTAATCCAGAGCGCCATCTACAGCCAGCCGAAGTGCATGTGTAAGTGGAGGGGAGAGCTGGATGGAGCTGTGGTGTGCGTGGGTGTTCCACAGGCATCTTCTACAGTCACACTGATTTGGGTCAGGAATTTGGGGGTGTGATTACAGAACAGCACATTGGAATATAGAAAATACAAATGTGTTTCGTTAAAAGACATCTTACAGATAAAAAGAGAGGGAGTATGGAGCAAAGAAAAAAATATATATACAATAAAGCATACAATAAATGATAAATATTTTGGTAGTGTGTATTAAAGTACACACACATTATATATATGTATCTACCAAAATATTTATTTTTTTTGTGTTTTTTTAATAAGGCCTCTTACTGTTGCAGATTTTAAAGTTTGAAAGTGGTCGGAGTCTTAAAGAACCCCCGTGTGCTGCTGAAGATTTAAAATGTTTCATGCTCTCCTATTAATGCTTAACAAGGTTCCTTTTCCAGGTACTTTTCTAGGTGTGGGCAGCCCAACTCATTATCCTTTCCCATTTAGATAATGACTAAATGACTCATAATGGCACCTGGAGTTGAATTGTTCTTGCTAACAATAATTAAAATTAATAGTGATATATTATTGGTGTGACATATAATCAGTTGGTATTAATTATTGACCCCCCTCCCCAACATCACTGACATCACCGAGTTCCCCATCCTCCTACCACCAGCACCACCACCTACCATTTTGAATGATGTTTTTTCTAGAATATTCTGTCTTCAGTTTTTGTACTTGAGATTTTTCAACATCAGCAATTAGACAGCCACAGTATCCTCTGTGTCTCTGAGGTCTCATCTTCTGTATGTGGTTTTCCTGGTAAAGTACAGAAGTGGTTTAACATTGCCTGCTTTCTCAAAGTGGAGTTTATGCTTTGTAATTGTCATCTCTGTGATCATCTTCTGCTGGCACTGTCCATCAAATAAAGCTGTCCAATAAAGGTGGTAGGTTTAGTCTGGCACCTTTGCTAAGCAGTGGCTAACCATTATTGTCAAATGTAGGCTCTTAGTTGAGCTATAATGTCAAATGTCATAAATGTTGATCTAGATTGAACACAGTTAGAAGACATTCTGTGTTTTTTCTGTGGCCTGTAACAGACATGTTAACATATATTTTACCTTCTATGTTGCAATAATAATCTTAAAATAAGAAATATAAAATATATGTAAGAAACATATAGATGTATACATATAGGGTCATTTTATTTGCCAAGATATAGTTTTTGTAGTCAACAGCTAGCTTGGCTGTATCTACTGACATACCGCATTAAAAAATTGGATTGGCATTTTGGCAATTCAGTCATTTAACCCCTTTATTTTCCACCACAACTCGACAAAGAAAGTATTACTACAGCTCAAACACATGTATGATGGTTATATTAAATAACAATAAACAACAAAATATATGATTGCATTTTTCTTGACACTGTTAAGACTTCTCTGAAGACTCTGAAGGTAAGTAAAATGCAATATAGTTCCCTGCTGATATAAGATACCCACCATACCACAAAGAGTGATTGGGGATCCACTTCTAACATTATTCTTATTTATGCTGTGTCATCAATTATGACAGTGAGGCTTAATTAGTGAGTAATTCAAAGTAATGATGGAGTGCTTACCTTGTAGTCATACACTTGAACCCGTTGATGATTCATATACACATATGCTTACACACACAAAGAAACACACAGGCTCTGAATCTGACCTTGACATTGTTGTTCTCAAGGGTTTTTCTATCATTTCACTTGCTAATTCACCCTGAGTGGTTTCCAAGGAGATGGTTACTATGGTACACCTTATCGACTCACATTATTTATATATATATATATATATATATATATAGGTAATTAAAACTACTGAGTTTTTACGTTTACCAGCCACACCCAGACATTACTTCCAGACCTGCTGAACATTACATAAATAAGACCCGTTTAGCAATGTGAAGCTGCACATGATGTTACGTTCTAAAGAGATTTAAACACAGACACAAAACAAAATCATTTAAATCTACCAGAAAAGGTTACAAAGCCATTGCTAAGGCTCTGGGATTCCAGTGAACCACAGTAGGAGCCATCATTCCCAAGTGAAGAAACATATGGAGAAAACCTGGAACAGTGGTGAACCTTCACAGGAGTGACTGGCCTACAAAAATTTCATCAAGAGCTTAATGATTTGTCCAGGACGTCACCAAACAACCCTCATCTAAAGAACTGTAAGCCTCACATGCCTCATTTACGCAATCCGCTACTGACTAAAAAGCACACAAAGGCTCGGCTAGCATTTTCCAACAAACACTTAGATGACCCCTAATGATGATAGTTTTCTGTGGACTGATGGGTGAAAAGTGGAACTATTTGGAAGACAGGTCCTGCTACATCTGGCATAAAGCTAACACCACATTCCACTATAGGGACATCATACTAACAGTCAAACATGGTGATGTGATGTTGTCTGGAGCAGAACATTCAGAACATCAGAACATTCTGAAAGAAAATGCTCTGTGAAGTTTGTTATCTAAAGCTCAGGCACAGTTGGGTTTCGCAGCAGGACAATGATCCAAAGCACACAAGCAAGTCCAGCTCTGAATAACTCAAAGCAACAAAATGAGTTGGATGATCTGAAACATTTAAATGACAAACTGACAAAATTAGAAGATGATTTGACAGCACTGTATAGTATAATGTATACAACTAAATGTAACAAATGTACTGACTTTAGCAATGTGATAATGACATGATTATGATCGGTGGTCGAGAAGTGCAAAACAAATTAACGTTTCAGAAAACAAAATTACAAAAGCAAAAACAATTTTACAAGGGCAAAAAAAATGTACAAGACATGAAACACTTTTACCAGTACCAAAACACTTTTACAAACTGTGAATTCTGAGGGAAAGGGAAGGTCTAACACACAGGAAGTGCTTGTTGTGGACCTTTGTCAATCTAAATGTTTCGCGGTGATAGAGTGAGTGGAAGTAAGAGACAAACAGGCGACATCTAAACCACTTGGAGTTGGAAATGTTAATGAAAGTAAGTGGGCTGTAACGCTAGCTATAGTGGATAACCAGCTAGCTAGCTTAAAATGGCTGAGAGCTTTTGCAAAACAGTCCACTTTTTATAGCCCAAGTGGTTTAGACGTCGCCTGTTCGTCTCTTTCTTCCATCTGGTCTTTTAAAAACTCTAAAGACCTTCCACAGGAAAAACAAAAGCGTGCCAGCTGGCCAAAAACGGACAAAACATGCTTTAGTGTCGTGACCATCCCAAACTCCACACACCCTACCACCACAAACAGTTTGATTGACAAGGGTCCACAACATGCACTTTGTGTGTGTTAGACCTATCGTTTCCGTCAGAATTCACAGTTTGTAAAAGTGTTTTGGTACTGGTAAAAGTGTTTCACGTCTTGTAAAATTGTTTTTGCTTTTGTAATTTTGTTTTATTGAATGTAATTTTTTTTCATTTGTAAATTTGTTTTTATTTTTCTAATCTTATTTTCTGAAATGTTAATCTGTTTTGCACTTCTCGGCCACCGTACATGATAGATATAGATTCAAACACTCCCTGTAACATTACATGTTTTCTTGATTTTCAGGCAGGTGCAGTGATAAGATCCATCCTTACTTAAGTCACATGCGTGGCTGAGCGTGAAACTTGAATCATTCGCATGTCTCACAATGTCAAACATACCTACCATGTTTAATTCCTGCTGGTTGATTCCTTCTGGGTGCAGCTTTTAGTGCAACTAATTTTTAACGATGAGTGTAATTTTACAGTGGTTGAACTAATGGTTGGAATAATGTTGATTCTCTAGCCATTTGACTATGAGTAAATTTCTTGTAAATGTAATGTACTGTAAATGTATGTTTTTGGACCAAAAGCCATTTATGAACTGGTGCCATTTACTAATTGTGACTGCCATGTTCTTACTCATGTATCATATATAAATGTCAAGGTTTATAATGAAAAATACAACCTGACAACATATGTAATGACTTTAACAGGCAAACACAGTAAACACAGCATCCCACACATCCATCCACTTATGTGTTTGGTGGCTAATTATTCCATACCATTCTAACATATATGTTCCTCAGGACACGTGTAATTTAGATGTGTTGTGTGGGTGACAGAGGTAATGTAAATGTATGTGTGCATATGGAGGTGGTGTTGGTGTAGGGGGCTGTTAGTTTGTGCTGTATAGGATTTATAACACTCTGCACACAAGGCAAATAAAAACAAGTTTCTGGTAAAAAGGACAGACTCATAATCTCCCACACTTCACTGATTACCATAACATCCACACACAGATTAAACACCTACAGTGTTTTGCAGCACACTGGTGTCGCTGAGAACTCACATCAGGTTATGCTGTTTGCTTTATGAGTCTTTCTTACAACTGTACAAGACCCAGTATACCACCAAAACTATCTATATTAAAACCACCTCAATGTATCTACACTCTTTATCCATTTTATCTGCTCCACTTCCCAAATAGGTGCACCTTGTAGTTCTACAATTACAGATTGTAGTTTCTCTGTTTCTCTGCATACATGTCATACAGCCTTTCTTCTCTTTTTTTTTCAATGGTCAGGTCCCCCACAGGATTACCACAGGGCAGGTATTATGTGGGTGGTGGATTATTCTCAGCACTGCAGTGATGCTGACTTGGTGATGGTGGTGTTAGTGTGTGTTGTGCTGGTGTGAGTGGATCAGACACAGCAGTACTACTGGAACACCTCAGTGTCACTGCTGGACTGAGAATAGTCCACCAACCAAAAACATCCAACGTCCTGTGACTGACGGACTAGAGGATGACCAACACAAACTCTGGAGAGCTATCGTCTCTGACTTTACATCTACAAGATGGACCAGCAAGGTATTAGTGTCTAATAGAGTGCTCAGTGAGTGGACACATTGTTCAAAGACTCCAGAAGCACTGCTGTGTCTGATCCACTCATATCAGCACAACACACACTAACACACCACCACCACGTCAGTGTTACTGCAGTGTTGCGAATGATCCACCACCCACATAATACCTGCTATGTGGTGGTCCTGTGGGAGCCCTGACAATTAAAGAACAGGGTAAAAGGGGGATAACAAAGTATACAGAGAATCAGATGGAGTATAAGAAGGGAACACATCACCCCATTAAATTCTTATTGGCTACCAGTATGCTACAGAACAGACTTTAAGGTATCATTACTGGGCTTAATGGTGAAAAGTGTAGGCCCAGCATATTTATCATAATCATCATATATGTTGCTGTTTTTATTTATATATGACCCAAAATGACTTTAAATTCTGGTCTTTAACTACATTTATCTAACTGTAGACCTAAGAAAATGTTTCCTTCTTTCTTCAAATAAGCTGTTTTTGTTAAAACAGTGACATAACAGTTGTTTGAAAAAAAAATTGACTTGAGCAAAAATAAGTACAGTATTCTTTACAGAGGAAAATGTCATATTTAAGTTGATACCCTGTAGAGGATGTTATTAATCAGTAAAACATGTAATTTGCCCTATTTCTAAACTGTAATCAGAAACTCTTAATATGAGCTCCTGGATCTCTTAATTTTTCTTCATACCCAGTACCAGTTTTTATAGATGTGAAGACAGCATTTGAAGACTGAGACCATCCATGGCTGATGTGCATGTTTATTATAATCTTTGCACTCCTGATTTGGCTGTGATGACCTCATTTTTGGAAACCAGGTGAGGCTCCTGCTCTATGTGACAATTCTAAGTTAATTACCTTGCATAGGGCAATAGTAAACCATATTCATTTGACTACAAAACACAAAATGTATATGATTTAATTTCCTTTTTTACAAAGACATTCGATTATTGATACGACTATATACAGGAAGCTGTTCGATTATTCCTCTTGGTCATCATTTGACCTCACGTAGAGGGTCAACAAGTCCATGATTCAGCCCAGCACTTTTTTTTTCATTCCTCTGTTTGTTTATTCGTTCTCCTCCTCCTCTTTGGGTGCAGTCCAGTGGGTGATATGTGCTCTCCTCGTGAAAAACAAAATACACTGCAAGGTGCACTACACATGTCTTCCATCTTGCCAGTGCCCGTGTTGAAGAAAGGAAGGCCCTTTCTGTCCTTTGCTTTTTCAGTGGCAGTGATGGAACTATAATAGAAGCTGTCAACCATCCACATATAAGACTACAGAGACTTCTACAATTCAATCAGCTGTAACAAAAACAGAATTCATAGGGCAGTAACATTTGTGGTGGGAAAAGAAAGAAAGAAAGGGAAAGCAGCTGAAAATAAGGCACCCCCCCCCCCCCCCAAAAAAAAAAAACACCACACACAATAGCAAACTGAAGAGGTCCTTTGCTTTTGATTAGATAGTACTGGTATTGTATAACATCATGCTTCTTGGACTTCATTACACTCAACCCAACCATGTAAAAGCCGCTCTTCGCTATGGCTGAAGTGCAAATTAAATAAGGTTAGGGTGCAATACAAAGAATGAGGAAAGCTACCCCAAGGCCAAAAACACTGTTAATCAAGGTCACCTGGACCTTTATGCTTTTAGTCTTCTCCAATCTAGTGGATCTCCTACAAACCTACAGCCTACAAACATCCAAGCTCAGGGTGGTCAACATAGCCAAACTACTATGTCATGATGCTTGATGAGATACGTGTATCACAAAGTTCAGTTTTTCTGAGGGTTGATAAATTGGAAAAGAGCTCAATGCACCAGCAAAAATAAAACCAGTACTCCCACATCTTGAGAAAAAGATTATCTCAGGGGTTCCCAATCTAAGCCAGATATATCCAATCTTATCCACAAATGACCAAAATGGCGGCATGCTCCAAACACACTGAAGCACACTTGATTGTACTTGTATAACCAGTTGGCCTCAGTCTTCAAACAAATGTGTCATGTGTGCTCCTGCTTTGTTAGAATGAAAGTTGCATCCACACTGGCACCCCTGGTCTGAGCAATATTTCACTTACTGCATATCACTACATCTGATTATACAGGACCAACTGTGCTCTAATTTATAGTTTTCCAATAACATACCTTAAAGCTACACTAATAAGTTTTGGGGGGACATCTCTGGTGGCAATGTGTAATTGCAAGCAATGTGTGGAAGAACATTTTGTCATGTCAACTGTGCTTTGGACCTCTTGTCAAAGCGAATTAATCTTATTATCGAATTATCTTGCTAGTGCATTTAAAGAATATTCAAAGAGAATGAGTGTAGCTCTAAACAGCTTTGCCCCATGCCATAAACTTCTGATAAAGGCAATATTTGAGTACAGAACCTCAAACTAAATCTGCTTGTAGGAAATTTGATCAGTGTTCCTTAAGTCCTAATGACATCCACAATACTGAGAAAAGCTTATTGTGATAGACTATTGAATTCCTCCTACCACCTACTAAACACCTAAAACAGCAGCATAGTGCTTGTCCTTATCTAACCTTCATCTGCAACATTATCACTCTGATGCAAATTAGCATCTGCTGTTCAGGCACAGTGGGGAGAGAAGAGAGAGAGGAAGCAGTCCTGCCCGAAGCTGGCAGGTTAATGAGGGTTTAAAGTGTGTGTATGTGTGTGTGTTTGAGAGAGGTTTAAGGAGGGGGGGTGATGGTGGGGGCATGAAGTCAATTTCACACTCAAGTGCGTTTCCGGGGAAGCCAGAAATGGCAGGCATTTTTGATCGCTCCATCAGTCCACTGATAGCCTTGTCCATAAACTGCACAAAAAATGTCCACTATTTACACACACAGTAAAAGGATAGAGAGAGAGAGAGAGAGAGAGAGAGAGAGAGAGAGAGAGAGAGGGGAGAGCAATAAAAGACAAATGAAGAGACTGGGGAAAAGCAGAGGCAGAGGGAGAAAAATGTAAGAAGCCTCCTGGTGCCTTGTACAAGTGACACTTTCCCAGTAGAGGTAAGTGTCTGGAACGTTGGGCCATACCTCCGGGGACCCTCCACTACTAAATACCCACTTAACGCTTAGCCTTTAGGCCAGCGACTCAAATAGAGTACCACAGAAATGGGAAAAACAGAATAAGAAAAGTGAAGGCAACTCCACTGAGGGAACCATTCCTTTCACTTTTTCTTTCCTCTTCTCAGTAACAAAAATAAAGGACTGAAA
Organism: Semaprochilodus insignis; assembly: GCA_034552555.1. Lineage (NCBI taxonomy): Eukaryota > Metazoa > Chordata > Actinopteri > Characiformes > Prochilodontidae > Semaprochilodus > Semaprochilodus insignis. The sequence continues at coordinate 12,166,677 of CM067485.1, read as the reverse complement.
GATCTTCCACACAGAATCATGCCTTGATACACTGGTGATGGTTTGGGATAAGAAAAGCAAAGCATTGGGATTTAGATGAATCACTGTCTGCAGGATGGCACACTGGCTTGTTAATGGCCTGAACGATCGATCGAGGGCATAATTAGAGGGGTAAAGGGATGAGGAGAGGTGGATGTTGGTATTGATGAGGACAGACCTGCTTAAGCCATAGATCTGGAGGTGAAAGGTGTGTGTAGGAGGTCTGGTGTGCAATGGAATTGGTAGGGGGAGGTCGAAGAAGCTGATTCTGAACACCTGCATCTTATTCATTGTCATCTATTTAATTCTCATTTTCTCCCACTGTAGGCTGTTGAAGACCAACACCTTCTCTGGTTGGAATTTTTGCCTAAGGAGAAAGTTCTTTGACAAACAAGGAGGATTTGGGGTTGATAAACAAAAGCTAGAAAATCTAAGATTTGTTTAGCCCAGGTTTTGTGCAGCAGTTACATGTGTTCAAATGTGATGTGTAATAATGTAATAATGTGAATTCAGCTTCAGAAATGACAAAATCAGAAAGTGGCTGCACCAGACAGACTAGTGTTTACTAAGTATTTATTCCTGGATGTTGCAGCCTCGATCTTTGTGTAAAGCAAAGCTTAGTAAACACTAATATACGTCCTTGTATCTCATTGTCCATTTTATCAGGTCCATTTACCATACAGATATACTTTGTAGTTTATAATTACAAACTGTAGTCTGTAATGTTTCTCTGCATGCTTTGTTAGCCCTCTTTTCTGCTTGTTAGATCACGTTGCACTAGTATGAGTGGACCATCTGTGTCACTGCTCGTATTGAGAATTGTCCACCAACCAAAAATATCCAGCCTATGGTGTCCTCTAGGCAGCACTCTGTGACCACATAAAAACAAGGAAGTGTTTACTTAATGAAGTGGTCGGTCAGTGTACCTAGAAGATGCTCCAATACAAAGCAAGAATTCTCATTAAGCCAGATAATGCAAGCCTAAACCCAACCTGTCAAATAGAAGGAGATATCAGGCACATATCTATTGGACAGCCCCCAGTTTTGACTTACGTTGTGTTGTTTGCTTTGTTCTCTCCAGTCTTATATTATCACAGTGGGCCTGGTCGTCCGACTCATCTTAAATGCATTAAGTCTGATACACGGAATACTATCAGGACTTTTATATACATGGAGGTTACAATTAAGAGATTTCATTTGTATGATTAAAATCACCTGCAATGCACAATCCCCACATTTCCAATGGATAAATTCAGACGCAAACCAACACAGGACCAGGAAGTCCACTAACCTGCAACTGTGTTGTCTTTTCATTGAGAATTCCAGTTCTGGGGCAAACTTACAGCTGTATTTTTGGAGCAGCAAATTTGCAAGACGCTGGTGTAACTTTATAGCTCTCAATGCTAACTTCTTTAGTCTCGCTTTTAGGCCAAACACTAAAATCACCAATCACGTTTGACCTGTCAAACAGGGCCAGAGAGGTGTGTTGAGGGTTCTTTTTTATAGTGAAAATTGAACTTCTGTGAACAGTCTACTCAGCTGAACCAGATGGGTTTTGGTTCTTGTAGTGGAAATGTAGCATATGTGGATGAGTGCATTAATTCACGCAGAGGCCCTGTGTTTACTGGACTGATGTTTAATCTGGATTGAGCTAGAGCAGTGTTTCTCAGCCGTGGTTCTGGAGGTACCCTGCGCTGCACATTTTAACACATCTGCAACTCTTTAAGGGCTTGTTAATGAGCCGATAGGTAGAATCAGGAGGTGTGTTGGGAGCAGGCAAAACACTAAAATGTGTAGTGTAAGGTGCCTTCAGGACCAGAGTTGAGAAATTCTGAGCTAGAGAACTGGAAATTTAGTGGTTAGCGGTTAAGGTTAGCGTAGAAGGGGAGGGGAAAAGAAAATCTGTGTGAGCAATGTAACGCAGTCCACTATTGCTGGCATTGTCACTGGCATACCTTAAAACAGTGCTTAGAGAGTCCTTGAACAGTCCATATTCATCCTTATTAAGCACTCAGACATAATGCCCACCCAACATTTGTAAGGTCAGCCCAGTCAAAAGTATCTGAAAGAATATAAGGGTTTCTTCTAGCAGTCTATGGATGGTGAAGGTTGAAAACTTACGGTGCAATATGTGCCGTGGATGCTCACACAATGGTAATGATATTCATACATTCATTCATAATGCCATTGGTCATTCATCAACATAACAGACTTCCAGTAAACGAATACTGATGGAAAAAAGGAAGTAGCCATTCACTAAGTAAAAAATGATTTGTAATAGCTGACAAAACACAGATTACCGTAGGGTGACTCTTCAGTATTTGAAAGTGTATGTTCCTATGCAAAATGCAAACAAACAAAAAGAATCTCCATGATGATGAAGATAACTGTACTTAAAGGACAAATAAAGATAGAAAAGTTTCTTTTGTAAGTTTCACTTGTGTCAGAGAGAAATAAAAAACATGCATACAGATCTGCTGCTGCTGCTGGTCAGCAATCTACAGGGTGGTCCAGCAGGCCTGCTCTGGCTCACACAGAGCAAACTCTCAGCTCATCATTCAGCAGATGCCCTATTGGCTGGGTTGCTTACAGGTACATAAACAATATTCGAACTAAAAAACAAAGAGTGATTTAAAAGGAAGTCTGCCAGAAAAAAACATTATCTTGAGTGATGCACTGAGCGAATCATCAGAAAACGTCTCTATAGAAAAATAGACTAAATGGTGATGAGTTTTTTTCTTTTTCAATTTCACTGGCAATATCCCTGCAGCTGAGTTCTACAATTAATACGCCTCGCAATTTATGACCACTTGAAAAACGCTCCAGATGAATTGAAGATCCGGTCCAGAGAGAATGCTAGGGCTGTTTTTAATTCTATATCCACATGCTCATCCTCAGAAAGGATCCAATAAGTTTGTGTTAGAAGTATTTCACCCATATAATCTTCTGGGGCGCTTGTCCAGCTCAGTCTGTTTGTTTGTCTGTTTGTTTTATTTAGATTAGATTTCTAGGAATTGCTTTAAATGTGCTTGTCACAATCCTTTGAGAGATGTTATCCTCTGTTTGCTGTTTGGCTTTGATGGAGTTTTACAAAAAACAAAACATGCTAATCTGACGTGATTAGCCTCCTCTTGTTTCCATGGTGTCTTTGGATAAGTACACCACCCAATACACCATGTTAAAAGCCCCAAAGGACACTGGGAAAAGGATGCGCGCATACTTGTCAATCTTGCTGGTCCCTCCCGCTGCAGGAGCTGCTGGTTGACTGGGCGGAGTCTTGGCATCCATTTTCTGGATATTCTCCAACTTTGGCCCTAAAAGATGGTGAAGGGAGGTGGAGCCGGTGGGTGTGTTGCTTGCTGACCGGCCAGGGACTGTTGGTGTGGATGGTGGGGCAGGGGGTGTGGTCTTGGAAGTTGAAGACTGGGCCACTGCATTGGATTGGCTGGAGGATTTGGGGTTGAGCCGTGATTGGCTGGCAGAGCTGCTTGTTCCGCCTGAGCTGGAGGATAACTGGCTCGTCTGTGGTTGTTTGTTCACAGCAACAGTGCTCTTACTGGAGGATTCGGTTCTTTGGCTGCCTTTAGAGTCGGGCTGAGACTGAGTCGTTGAATTCATGCGTTTGCGTAGGTTGCCATTAGTGTCCGAGTTTTGCTGCGGGAGAAATGAAAAGACAACTTAGACTTCAACAACTGAGAAATCATTCAAATATCATTTCTTATTTTTTCCCTCATGGCATGAGATGCTATATTAGAAAAACAAAGTGACCTAATGACCTCATCTCAAACTGAGAGGACCAAATATGTAAAGATTAAAAATAGCAACTTATTGGTCCTGCTTTTGATTTCATACAGTCAGATATGTCACTAAACCCCCCACACCTAAAGGAAGTACATTATTAATTCAAATCTTCAACAGCATTTTGCACTTATTCTTTATTATTTAACTATGTCATTGTGTCTCCTAATTCATTATATATACAGGAAATGGAGGTACTCTGCTGTTCAGTATTTGGGAAAAGTGTAACGCAGGTTCAGCCAATCATATCAGACCTCGTAAGCTGTGAGTTAATCATGTCAGACTTTTTCAGACTTTCCCTTCCAAATAATATGGTAGCAAAACAACAATCTACAATATAAACTCATATTTAATCTAATTTAATGGTAATCTGTCAGTAAAATACATTACTATTTTTCTGATGTTTTAAATACTCTGTCTGATTAAAAGGACTGTTAAGTAAGACACAAACGGGAATAAAGGACTGCCTCTTATTCAACCACACATGTTTCTGCAGAAAACCACGCGTCTCTGGTGAGGCATGGGCTCCAGGAGAGATATCCAGAGGCCTATCTTTCATGCTAATGCATCAGTAAGAAGCTTTTTGTGTGTATTACAGTACTGTCAGTGGGAGTGAGGTGGAGGCGTATGGAACTGTACTATCTGAACAGCTTACATCACACTGCACGAAGGGAGACGGAGAGAAATGACTCCACACTGCGGAGTGAGTGTTTGTGTGTGTGGTGCGTATGTGTGTGGGTTGGTTTTCATACATTTTCAGGTCAGATCAAAACCTCATGTTTTGGTCATTTCTTTGGTTAGTTTGGGTTTTATTTTGCACCATTCAGCTGACAATTAGATTGTGTGAACACTTAATCTTGAATGGACAAACAAACATGGTCCAATGCTAAAACTTCTGTGCATGTATGCAATGATGATGTATAAACCTACACACACACTCTTAGCAAAAAGGTTTTATATACACTCCCAGGCAAAAAAATGGCCCCAAAAAGGCAAATCATTAAGTTTTTACTGCTCTTAATAACATTAAACAAAGAGATAAAATAACTAGTATGGAAAGCTTTTCTGTTTCTAAGTGGTGAAGTTTAGTGGGTTAAACCTGTAGGTAATATGAGGGCTTTAAATAGTTGAAAAACATTGGCAAGTTAGTTTGAGATTAATGTAAGACTAAATATTCAATGTAAGGTTTAAATCTGGAGTTCTACATGTCATACTGTATTCTCGGTCTCTATCTAATTTATTAGCCTTTCTTTACTCAGTTCATCATTGTTTAGTACGCCACGGTTCCAGCACAGAGCAAGTTTTATTTGGGTGGTGGAACCTATAGGAGAGTGTACTTTTAAGTGTCAGTGCCACCGCTGCCCTGAGATCAGCCCTCCAACCAAAAATATACAGCTACAGGTGTCTTGTGGTCAGAAACTGACAACTGATAAAGAACTACAGGATAACAAACACTAACGGTGCATCAACAAATGCTACCATCCACAGGGAGGATCAGCAGGGAAGCTGTGTCAAATAGAGTGGACAGTAAGTGGACACAGTGTTTTAAAAACTCCAGCAGCACTGCTGAGTCTGATACACTATTACCAACATAACACTCACCAAGACACCACTATCATATCAGTCTCACTGCAATGCTGGTCTTACGATCGCTGCTTTTGGCTCACCATGAAAACATCCACAAACGGAAGGTGACAAATATACACCTTTCCCCAGGAAAGTGAAAATAGACCATTGCAGCCTTTTTAAGGGCTCCTTGTTGAACAAAACTCGTACCTGTACAGAAACCTTGTGTCTGACAGTGGAATAAGTGAACTTAATAAGACAAGCGCAAAAGTCTTGATCACACTTTTTGTCATTGTTTCTCCTGCCAATTGGATCGTACACTACTTGTGTACCCATGCTTAATTTAGTCACCCTGCTTGCTGGGGTAACAACTCTGTCAAACCAGAATATATGGCTGGAGTAATGAGGCAAACTACTTATTTGTCAATGCAGTTTTCACAACAGCATAATTGGTGTTACTGGAGTCTGATGACCATTATTAAACAAACAAAGGAAAAGTTCTAAGTAACCAGAATTGCTGTAAAAGGTAAATCAGAGCTCAAAGCTCTTCCACTTTTCCTACTGTTGTTTTTGGTTACTCTAATTCAAGAAAAGGAGAACCTTCACGATTCTGTCATGTGACGGGAAACAGACTACTCCACTAGGCTACATATAGTTCTGGGTTCGGAATTGTAACTGTACCACGCTGCACAGTGCTGCAATGGAAAACTGCTGTTTGTGAGTAGACTACTGAAGGAAAATTGTAGCCCTGACTGATGTGGTCTCACGGCTGGATGACACCCTTGGGGAGTGCGTATGTGTGTGTGAGAGAGTGGGTATTGATGCCTGAGCCACCAAGCTGAGCTCTACTGTAGACACAACATAAATGCCTGCCAGTGGAATTTACAGCCTTTATTCTGTGCCTCTACAGTACCATCAACTGACAAGGAAGGGCAAGTAACCTTAACTCATTTCCCGTATGTGCTGGTCCGATTTCTTTATGTTTTTCCAGCCACATCCTCTGAGAAAGGAAGAGCAGATTGCGTTTAATTGGTGTTCTTTGGTAGCTAGGAAATGAGCTGAGAAAAGAGAGAGGGAGAGAGAGAGAAAGAGAGCAAAGTGGAGGCAAGCTGAAAGATCTTTCTCTCTCTCTCTCTCTCTCTCTCTCTCTAGGAAAAAAGGAGTATTAATTTCCCCTCTGCTTTCTGTAGCTCCACGAAAAACCTATACACATGTGCCCTGAGCATGTTGCCATGGCAACCCGTTAATCCGCCATCCGGGTGGTAGTCCATTAAACTTCCGTCAGCTTCACATCATTTCTTATTGGGATTTTCTCCTCATAAACAACTCGGAGGAGCTCGGAAAGCGCTGGTAATGAGAGCAGAGCTCTGTTTTAACCCTTTAATGCTAAAGGAGAAAGAAAGCAGCGATTCCTGCTTTTTAATCTTCTTTCTTTCTCTGAAAACAACTTCCCAGTGCTGCTGCTGCTGCTGAATCTACTTCATAAAGAACTTGCAGCAGGGTTAGCTTGCACATAGCAATGTTCGTATCCGTTGTACAATTGGCACAGCTGAATTATCAGACACCTGCCATAAATTGCATACAGTATTTGAGTCACCACAAGCCTTGTTGTCTGGGACCCTTTTAGGTCCCTGGGTACAGGCATCAAAGGCATCATCAGTAATCCATCCCTGAACCAAGGCTACACAAGATTACCTGCTGACTCCTCTAACTGCATCATTTACACAGGCATAGGGATGCAGTTTATGACACCAATACCTGCTTATCAGCTGATATCAAGTACTGATGCTGACACTTATACTAATACTGATAATTCTGTATAACTTGACTATCTTGTAGGTCCTAATAGGTATGCAGTTCTACTATTTCAGTATTTTTGTTTGGTGAAAGCTGCGTTCTATGATATTAATGCATATTATTATGCATTATGAAATTATGAAATTGAGATTTTCCTGTGCTGCTGCTGAATACTTCTTAAAGAACTTGTAGCAGGGTTAGCTTGCACATAGCAATATTCATATTTCGACTATTTGATGACTTTGTCATTTTAGCAATCCGGTGACACGTGGGAGAAAAACTGGACATTTTAAACATATTTATTTACACAGTAATTTTCCAAAATGCCATTCATTTTTCCAACAGAGAATTCTGCTTAAACCCAAGTACCTAATATAATGCTTCAGTGTTATATATGTCTGGTGAAAGTTGAAAAAAGAAAACTACATAAAGCAACAGCACGTACTGCTATAGTGAAACATTTAATCAGGGGCAGGGGTTTCCTCTATACACTATATACATATGGCATACAATCAAGCTATAGGCTCATTTAATCAATGAAAATACTGGATACGCCTTACATCTGTTGCCTTTTTCATTACTGTTCTTCCCTGCCATTAAAGTACAGCTAAAACATTATGAGATTGATAGCAGGTCAAGATCTTGCATATTTGCTCCTGATGTCACATATACCAGATGAAATTATGTGAAAGCAATGCTGTGCGTTCAGGACAGGCACATTTAAGGGATAATGTCTGTAAGCCCTGCCGCTGGATTATGTTTGGCATGCATGTGAGTGAAACACACGGCTGCTGCTGCCTCATCTGCTGCTATGCTACCTCTTAGGATGGCAGGTATGTTGTACCTGCAGGTACACTCTGCATAAGCCTCTGATTTCACAGCACCGATTCACATGTCTCTGAAAAAGCATATCTGTAGAAAGATAAAGATTATAGACTCCAAAGATACCATTACAGTTCATGTAGGAATTTACAGTGCAGTGAGAAGCATTCACTTGCCTGCAGTACGGGACCAAACGAGAATGTTCACAGTAATGCTTGGACTTCGTGCCTCTCTTAATCCCGAATCTAAGCTTCCAAACATTATCTCTTCAAAATACTGTTCACCTCCTATAAATATGCTCCTTTCACTCTGTCACAAGTCCCCATAAGGCCACATATTCTCAGAAAGCTTAAAGTCAGAGCAACCAACTTTCTGACTGAATTTAAAGCCACCACTGAATAATCAACTTTACACTGTTTTCCCTTTACCCTAAATTTAGTTTTGTGACAGAAAGGTAATATGGCTCACAACGCTAAAAGCTAATCCCTTGCCAATCTGTTGTACAATTGACACAGCTCAATTATCAGACTGCATACAGTATTTGAGACAAGCCTGTTGTCTGGGATCCCTGGGTATCAAGGGCCTGTTTAGTAATCCATCCCTGGAGCCAGGCTACACAAGATTACTAAGTAACTTGCTGACTCTCCTAACTGCATAATTTACACAGGAATAGGGATGCACTGAAGCCAGTTTATAAATAAGATAAATATCAATACCTGATTATCAGTTGATACCAAGTGCTGATGCTGACACTGATAATGATACTCTCTCTAACGTAACTAAATTGTAGATCCTAATAGGTATACACTTTTTATTTTATTGTTGAAGCTGTGTTCTGTGTTATTAATAAAACATATTAAGCTTTAACAAATGGCATTTACTTGTTCTTATAAAGAAACAAACAAGTAACTGTGTGTGCAAAAAATAGGCTAAGCCCAATATATATAACCCTTTTCACATCAACTTACATTAACAGTTGAGAAAGTTTTAACCCTGTCCTCTAAAGTTACTCTTTTGGAGATACCGTTTTTTCTTTGGAGAGCAACAATATACATATATCATGATTTAACATGATTTAAAATTAAAAGCAGAACTGAAAACAAGTTTTAACAAAAATGGTTCTGAATGTTGTTTCGCATCTGAAATTCTCAAGTCATTCTCACAATCTCAAGTCTCATAATAGAAAATAGACTCACAATATGAACATCAGACTCTGCTGGGGTTCAGTAATATTACTGTCACTTACACTGACAGTAGCAACTTTCTTGGCTTTGTTGAAGCGAAAGGCTATAAGACCTTTTCATGATGCAATTGACCAATGGAGGTACACCACTGGCAGGGCTAGTGGGCACACAGGCTGATATGCTAAAGACTAGACCAAGACTAAAGGCTATTTCTACCACAAGAGACCTCTGGTTCATTCTTTGTGTATTTCTAACATTTGCTACCTTTGATAATAACCTGAACTAGCATTAACTCAGACTGTAACTGATTACACAGTGGGAGATGAGTGATTACTGTAAGAAGCCTGGTTCAGCCGCTGAGGCAAGGGGGATCTCATTAGTGTGTTTTGCGCTGTATGTTTTGCGCTGTATGCTGTATGTTATCTGGTGAATTTGTGACATAGCAATAAAACTAATACCTTTAGGAAAAAGGGAATATGAAATATTGGAATTACAGATTTTGCCGTGAGCACTGCTGCTTGCTAACTTACACTGCCGATGTGTTGTTAAGTTTCATTTACTGGCGTCAGATGTTGCTGCGTGTGTTACTGACACCAATGCTGTGTTTAAGTTCCAGCACCAGTGCCAGTACAGTACTGGTGAAACCTTGCATATTAACCTGTCTGAAAAAATTAATAACTGAATAAACTTCTGAATGATATATTCTTTGGATAAACTCCTTCATTGTACAGGCAATAAATACTGTTTGAAGATATTAATGGTGATCCAGTTACTACACTCACCTGCAGAACCTCCTCAGTGTCTTTGCCTTTGCTGGATGGTGTAGAGCTCTTGGCGGTCGCGGCGGCTGCAGCTGCTGCACTCTTGGCTTGTTTCTTCTTTGCTCTTTCTGCCTGGGCATTGGTAAAATAATTTACAGCTGCAAACTCAATCAGGGCAGAGAAGACAAAAGCGAAGCACACGGCAATGAACCAGTCCATGGCCGTGGCGTAGGAGACCTTGGGCAGCGAGTGGCGGGCACTGATGCTCAGAGTGGTCATGGTGAGAACTGTGGTGATACCTGTAAAATAAGGGAGGTAATAATAATAATAATAATAATAATAATAACAACAACGATAATAATAATAAATAAAGCATTTCTCAAAATAAAAAGTGATGTGCGGAAAACTTGCTGATTGCAAATTCTGTTGTTGGTAGGTTCATTTATGCTGATTCTCATCACTTTGATTGAAAAGAAATGTGACCCATGGATTACACCACTACAATCAGTAGGAGTTTATTTAGAGCATTAGGAAACAAGTTACATCATTTGGATTGAATGCCTTATGTACTCCAGCAGCACTGCTGTGTCTGATGCACTCATACCAGCACAACACACACCTAACACACCATCACCACGTCAGTGTCACTGCAGTGCTGAGAATAATCCACCACCCAAATAATACCTGCTCTGTGGTGGTCCTGACCATTGAAAAAAGGTGATGGGGGCTAACAAAGTATGCAGAGAAACAGATGGACACATGGATCAATAATGCAGATGTTGTGCAGTAAACAGAAAAGCTAATTATGTGCACTACAATTAGCAGAAAAATGTCAAATTACGTTTGTTCCCTGTACAGGGTGTGTAAACTTTTCATTAAAACCATGGTGATGCATGCTTTTAATTGACTTTTTTTTTATCTCTTATCTCTTACATCACGTAGTATATCTTATACTCTCAGCTATACTCTTCTACACCGCAGTCTTCTTTCTCGCTAACAGCAAACAATGTCAGTGAATCACTCTTTTCAGGCAAGTTCCTGTTTGTATTTCCATGAAATCAGCTTTACTTCAGTACTATAATACATGTAAAATAAAATGATCCCACACATGGAAGGTCCTACAGGTGTCCTGTGGTGTGTCTAGAATTAGATTTTTTCTCTCTAGGTTGCTGCAGTAGCGGGAATCCCTTTGTATGTGCTTTTGCCATCAACCAAACACAGGGCTGTCCACTTCTTTACCTTTCTCCTGTCTACCAGAGAACCTCCTCTGACTGTACAGTTCACTTTACATAAGGCTCTGCCTTACTTCAGTCAAGCTGAATGTATCTAAACTACCTGAAAGACCCCAGTGTTGGGATCAACATTCTGGCTCTACCTTTGTCTTGACTTGTGCTATGGGAACAAACTCAGACACAATGGGGGTAATCGGGAATGAATGCACTACAGACTTGGCCAGGAGTGAACAGTGAGGTCCATGAGCCAACTATGCTACAAGAATACAGAATGCTGTACTCAAGAAAGGCGGTTGGGTGTACCAGATGCCACTCATGAATAAAATAACACAGAGAATTATGGAAGACCGAAAATGTACAAGGTGCCATACAGACGAATAAACAGGGGACATTTTCAGAATTTAAGAAGGGTTAAAATTACCTTGAAATCTGAACAATTTCTCAGGGTACTGTCTTGCTTTACAGTATACTGCATTTGCTTATCTGCTATGGGTTCCAAAATTAAAAACAAAGTATGTATGTATAATTATATATAATATATATAATAATAATATATGTAATAAATGTATTTTTAGACCAAAGTCTAAATGTCTCACGCATTAGGTAATATATTTACAGCCATTTCATGTAATAACTATCTTTGGGTAGCTTTTTTGTGGCATTAAATGTTTCGGAGGTCTGGTTCCTATTACCGCCACTGTAAAAAAATACTATCTCTTCAGGATTATCTAGTATTGCATATTTCCCATACAACCACTCAGAATTACTTTGTTTGAATCTTAACCATTTTAGAGTTGCATGCTGTGATATCTGAGGCCACAAGAGGGAGCCCCTAATTCATTCTTAATTAAAATCTCTTAAGGTGGATTTTTTTGGTCTCCATGAACACAACCCTGCCATGAAGCACCTAGCATGCCAGACTTTGAGTCACACACACACACACACACACACACACACACACACACACACACACAAGTACACACATATGCACACACACTCCCTCTCTCATACACACTCATAAACAAACACAACGGCAGCCAGCATCCCCTCCCACTCCTCCCACACACACATACACACACACACTCGACTGCATCACACAGTGGGCAGAGGCACTGCGACAATATTTACGCAAACACACACATGCCCTCACACAAACACACAAACACGCAAAACACATACATAGTCATGACAGTAAGTGACAAATAGAAACGCATACTCTCTTGTACAAATTTATTTTCATCAGCCAATTGGCTTATTTAATTGGCTGTTTCAAATGAAAACAGCCATAGTGTAAAACCCGTGTGCACCGGACTGCATCAAACTGCGCTGGGTAATTACTATCTTTCTCTCAGCCAAAGTTTACGACACTCATAGACATCCACATGCAGGAGAAGAGCGATCAATGCATCACAGGCCGTATTTTGCCTGAGGGACAGCACATGTTCTCTGTCATATTCCCTTAAAAGACAAATGTAAGCCTCGCTTTCGCTCTCTTTTGCCTTTACAGTCCACTGGATTCAAAAAAGAAAGATCACATAGAATCCCCCAGAAGGGCCTCAGAAAGGATCATGACCCAGAATTGACTGTAGCCGGGCTCAGGGTGAGGGCAATAAAGAGGAATTCCACTGAATGTTCGACATTGCTGCATAACTGAATAGTTAAGATGTAAACAAAGTCATTCAGAGAGGTTGGATGTTAAATGATCTGTTCTATAGAAACTTACAGAATCAAAATTGTTCACATGGGTAGTGATAGGAACCAGATGTCTGAAGCCTTTAGAAGCCTCTAAAATCACACACTCAAAGAAAAGCATTCCATGAAATTATGATAGTTTTGTGAAGGTTTTGGCCTAAAACGTGTTTTTTAACTCCATTCATGTTGGAGATGTACATGCAGGGTGCTGTAAGGTAAAACAGTTCCCAAAAAGAAAAATGTAACATTACCTGTTTGCCTCTTAACTACTAAATTATACTGAAATTTCTAGAAATAAAATTGTGATATTCCCCTTTAAAAGAAAGCATTTAGCAAGAAATCTAATTTACGAAAGTCTAGATCAGTCAAGACATATGTAGTGTCTGTTTCTTTAGTTATGCTACAATGCTAATGTAGATAAAAAGCAAAGGAAGCTTTCTCTTAAATATCAATTTAATACTCAGTTAATCTTAAAAAAATTGTGTATGGTTTCTCACATTGTATGATGATGTTATCCTCAAACATAGAACTGAATAGAACAGCATCTTGAGGTTTACATTTTGCCAGTACCTCTTCCATTTTTACAGATAACAATGATCCATGCAGTGCTGAAAACAACATACGCAAAACAGCTCAAAGTGATTTAAGTATATGAGGATTTACCTTTGCAGTTTGTGCCATGCTGGGATATAAGCATTCAATACTTTGCTCTTAGCTACAATCGTCACATAGCTAATGAAATAAGATGCAACCTTTATATAAACATGTCTTTGTTGATTGACCACATTAGTGGTAAAATGGAAAAGTGTTCCTCCCTTGATTCAGAGCTCTAAACAAACCTGTGAATAGTACCCATCCCCAAGGCAAACTGAGCACACTAAGCATTTCCATCATTAATCAGAGAGGTACAACTGTTCAAATGTAATGATATTGCTTCCTAATAGAAATTGGCTTTGATGGTTACTATTAGAGACTACTAGTTTCATTTAGAACACCTTTTGAATCCCTTTAGAAAACCATCAAATCTGGAACCAAGCATCTGCATTCAATCACAGGTCCTCTGTCAACCAGAAACCAACAGAAACATGTAATGGTTTCTATGTTTAAGCAGAGGGAATATACCTATTGTTCTTGTCTAAATAAATAACAGTAACTTTACATGAGAAAGCAGAAGCTTTGATAACTTCTAATACAAGTTAATGTAAAGATGTTTTATTTCAAGTGATACTGGAGCATTTCTATTGGAATCACTGTATTCGACATGTATGAAACTATGTGGGAAAATGATTCTAATATAGTACTCCTGTGCAGCTTCGCAGGTTTTGAATAATTAGTAGAGCTATCCAGAATGAAGAACGGTGCAGTAAAAATTCTAAATTGAAAATGTATCAATTAATTAATTATGTGACATTGAAAATTAATGATAATAAAATTCATATCCAAAATTCAGAGCAGAGAAGAAACTTGTGAATAGGTAACTTTAAAAGAAGTTAAAATAATTGGACCTTAAAAGAGTGAGAAATACATATTGTAATCCTCATTACGTAAGTTGTTATTTGATGCAAAATATCAAAAATTGGTTAATCTTGCAAGTTATTTACAAACTTTTTGAATTATATAGGTATATAGGAATAAAGTCACATTTGACATCTAGTGTTCAAATCTGGACATTTTCCGCCAACTTTAGTACATATTTTGAATTTGTTTGCCAACCACTAGTGCGAAGACTAGATCGCTCTTAAGCTGTTATTAACCACATACAGACCTACACAAAAATGAGGCACATTTCTGTAAGTACTGGTGAGACATTAGGTAGCACAGGGTTATGGATCTATGACGCCATGCTGTGCTCATTTTAAATAGCATGTCCGCAGTTAAACACTACGTTCTCGGCCCTCGCCTGTTCTGCTGCTCTTATGCTCTCTAAACGCTGTCATTAGCCTCATGCTGGTGTCACTAACCACACGTTCATGCAGGACTTAAAAGCCCATTCCGCTGGCAGGGCTCCAAACGCGCCGCACTGTGAGCAGCCACCTGAAGGTGGGTCAATGGTACACTTTCACAGCGAAGAATGAGAGCGTGCTATTCTCAGCATCTCTGTTGCCCCAGGTAAAGAAACAGGAGGGGTGTGTGCATGTGTGAAAGACTGAACGTGTGAGTGAAAGTAAGAGAGAAAAGGAGAGAAACAGACAGAAATGGGTTTGTTCAAGTCTATAGACAATTATCCCTTATTCAGCTGAAGAGTCAGAATCAAACAGTCAGAAACTGGGGAAACAGTCATTAAAAATGAAACAAGAGTGAGTGAGTGAGTGAGTGAGAAAGACAGAGAGAGAGAGAGAGAGAGAGAGAGAGAGAGAGAGAGAGAGAGAGATGCCACACGTTTCTCTCAATTCCATTCCTCTTTTATATTTGCATGAGAATGGAAATGTTTGAGCCTATGAGAGAGAAAAAGCTGGAACATTGTAAGGGATTTGTGAGTAATACTTACCGAAGACAGTTCTGGCGGGCACGGATTCCTTATTTATCCAGAAGGACACTTGAGAAAGGATTACTGTCATGATGCAGGGGATGTACGTCTGAATCATGAAGTAGCCCATTTTCCGTTTCAAGTGAAAGTAGACAGTCATCACCACGTATTCACCTGAAAGAGAGAGGTAAACAGGAAACAGTTTATTAGCCTGATTTGACTTGATGACTACAGTGGAGAAAAATGTATACAAGACATGAAAGAGCTCAGAGGTTAAGAAGTGCTCTTTAAACATTCAACTGTTTCACAATGTAAACTGCAATACATCTGTAACAAGAATTACAAAAATAATAACAAAATATAACATACACTCATCATCAAAAAAAAGTAGCACCCAGAAGGAAGTGTCGGATTCCGGTGCTATTAGGAAGGACAATAAAGGCTACCAGTAACAATAAATGATAATAAATTTAGACTGATATGGACAATATTTATTGAGCTACACGTACAGAAGTAGTGTTTGCATGGCGTCGGGCTGCCATGTTTGCTAACACAACATGCCAGACGTCTCGGCAAGTTGTAGAGGTTCCTAATGGTGTCCTACGATAATCCATCACATGCAGTTTAAATATTCTCTTGTAGTTCCTGCAGATTTTGTGGTAGGGGTGGAGGTGGAGTGACAAACCGTTCATCTTGGTGCTGACCATGGTGCCTCCACATACAGATTTGTCGGATGTCTCCACAAAAGCCAAAAAACCAAAAGCGGGACTCGTCACTGAAGATGACCTTCTGCCATTCTGAGTCACTCCATGACAGTCTGGCATGACACCACTGCAGTCTTTGGCGACGCTGACGTGGTGTTAAGGGCAGTCATCGTATCGGTCTGTGTGCATGTAGTCCTGCATTGTGCAGTCGCCTGCCAATAGTGCTGGCACTAACAGGATACCAATGGAGGACATCACTGATTGCTGAATGTCCGCAATTGTGGATGTTGGGTCAGTGAGGTACAGTGGTAAGGCCCGTCCTTGTTTATGTCACATGTGTGGCTAGACGTGAAACTTGAATCATTCACATGTCGCACAATGTCAAACCTACCTACCAAGTTTCATTCCTATCAGTGGAGTCTTTTTGGGCTATTTGAACTATTTGTGAAACTATTCTTTTTTTTGAGGACGAGTGTATTTTCAGTAGTGGTCTCACTACTTTCAGACCTGAGTGCACATCATATACTACTAACAGTTGCTACATTAGAAATAATGCAATAATAATACAGAGTTCACTACACAGAACATGGTAATGCTTAGCTGCGTTAGTAAGTCTTTTTAGAGCTGTGATTAAAGAAAGACTTATAGGGTTATACAAACAAGGACCAACACAAGCAAAGACCAACTACAACAAAACAAAACATATTACATCATCCTAATCAAAAATAATCTTGATGAAACTGGGCATTACTTTGACCAACTGTTTGATCCTAAATAAAACAAATAATAAAGAAACCCCGTCCTAATGAATCTTTTTAGTGCCGACTTCCAATTTATACTATTAGTTTGTTTTTCTTTTTCGCAAATAGAGATGAAACTAATACAGAATTGGATGACGCAACTTAAACAAGCTAAGCCTCTTATCCGACACTCATAGATCTTTGCCTTTGTCTTTGTTTCTACAAGGATTATGCACTTAAACATGCATTTCACTGTTCAAACTGAGCTTCACCACTTGCCCCAGCACTGTAATATCATTTCATTTAAATTATTCAAGTACTGTAAAAAAGTACAGCGCTTCACACGCAAGCCACTATGGCAAATATACATCAAAGGCAAAACACACATCTGAGAAAGAACTCAGAAAGAACACATATCCAGCAACATATGAAGGGTTTCATTGCAAAACACTTTCAAGAATTTTCTTTTTTTTTCTTTAACATTTTGAAAGGGGTCTTTTCCATTATGTTTCCAATGTTCTCCATTATATGTCTGCTGCTTTTTATGTACTTGAATATTTAAAGTGATTAAAATGGACAAGCAGCATTTTGGAATTAAACCTTTCATATGATAATGTTTTATAACATATGGTCAATCTATTTTCAATAACATAATAAAATTTTCAATTTTTTTCCCATGTAAATACAATTAATTGCATCAATTCAAGTTTGTCTTTTAGTTTACTAATGTTTGTGTACAAAAGATAAAGTTTGAGATTAGGGAGAACAGACATAATAAATCTTCATTTTGGCTTTGCTTTGGGAATCAAAAATCTTTATGACAATCAACCTTGAACAATCATGTAACGTTAACCTGAAATCAACAGACCTTTTATGGATGTTAAGGGCTTTATGGATCTTGGCTGCACTCGCTCACAATTAGCAGGCTGAAGATTCTCCACAAGGGGGTGCTGTTAGCCCTCACATACCTTTGATACTTCACATTTATGCCATTGTGAATCCTTGTTATCTTCATAGTTCATGTCGCTTTTCATATTAACCTTTTCACAGGTGTGACTGCTTTGTTGTGAAGACTGAATTAAAATGTACAGTTCCGAATTCTGACACAACAATCAGATATAAAAGCTGTAGGTTTTTATCAGCAATGTGCCGCAAAGAGCTCCAGCATACACAAGGTGAATCCTCAGAGTGTACTTAGAAGCATATCCAAAATACACTATAATGTATTTTACTCGTAGCACTCACAAAAAACGACAAAAGATTCTACTGGTTTAGCCATACAGGGCACATCTGCTTTAAAACACAACTGCCTGATTCGTCCTGCTGTATGTCCATGGTATGTTTCAGATACACAGCGTGCAGCAGGTAAAGATTAACCCAGTTAGCTTAAAACTAGAGTTACACTACAAGGCATTTACCCTGATTTTAGAACAGTCTGGCTAATGCTAATCATACACTAGTAGACTTTGAAATGACTCACACAGTTCCTGCAGATTTTGCGGTAGGAGTGGAGGTGGAGTGACACCAGGCCTTCTGGACGTGTAACGTGTGTCAACAAGCTGACCACAGTGCCTCCACACACAGATTCATTGGTCGTCTCCACCGAGACAAAAGTGGGACTCATAACATGACCAACTACCATTATGAGTCACTCCATGAAAGTCTGGCACAAGACCATTGCAATCTGTGGTGACATTGACATGGTGTTAAGGGCATCCTAGTTGTCGTAATGGTCTGTGTGCATGTAGTCCTGTGTTGTGCAACCGTCTGCCAGTGGTGCTGGCACTAACAGGATGACTCATGGATGGCATCACTGCTTGCTGAATGTCTGCAATTGTGGCTGTTGGGTCAGTCAGGTAAAACAATAAGGCACATCCTTGCTTATGTTATATGCGCAGCTGAGCGTGAAACTTGAATCATTTGTATGTCTCATGATGTCAAACCTACCCACCAAGTTTCATTCCTGTCGGTAGATTCCTTCTGGGTGCTATTTGTGCAACTATTCTTTTGATGATGAGTGTACGTTACAGTATGGAGAAGAAATGTGTTGTGATTTCCTGCTGACATCAGCTTTAAACTCTTCACAGTGGAGACACCAGCTTCAGACTCATTCATAGGATGGGAAAACAACTTACAATGGAAAGGAAGTGTGCATGTACCTGTGATCGATTTTACGGTTTCACTGGAAACAGTTTGGCCAATCAGATCGTACTGCACAAGGCTGGAGGACTCAGGCGGGACTTCCACTGAGTGTTGAGGTCCTTTGGTCCACGTGTAGATCATCTCAGTCTTAGGGTAAGCGTCTGAGAGACAAAACAAAAAGCGATTTTCAGAGGCGTTTGAGGCTAGGCATAGGATGTGAGTAAGCGAGAAGGGAAGGGAAGTACTGAAAAAGCTTGAGATGGAAAAGCAAAGAGGGAGTGCTCTGTTCAAAATGAGGGTGAAGGGTGAGCAAAGGAGAAGCAATATCTGAACACATAAAGCGATTACAAAGAGTGTGCGATGCATAATGCGTTTATATCAGAGCGCGGATATGTGTGCTCATTTTACAGAATATAGGGCAAAGCGCAGTGTTTATTGTCCCCGCCCCGTTTCTACTGTTCGCCGCAGTGTCACACTCATCAGCATGTCCCTTCTGCACAGTGCAATCACCACCCCAACATAAAGAGGAACACTGAAATGAGCACTCATTCAAAAACATGAACAGAGCAATACAGAGACCACTGGGGTGTAACCCTTTACAGGAAGAATCAATTGACGGGGATGGGAGCACACTATAGTTCAAAAGTTTGGAATCACGCCGAGCAAGAAAGATGAGGAAAGCCAGAGCGTCATGTAAAAAACAGATTTGATTTTCATCCAGAAAGAGCCATGTGAGCTTCACATTTTATCCATAAAGGGTTTATTTTAACTATGATTGCTGGTATTTTTCTGGATTGTTTGTGCATAATTTCTATTTATTAGCTAACTAACATAAAATACAATAAACTATGTGTCATAGCTTTTGCACAGGTCATATATTATATATATATATTTTCCCCCAGTATGTTATCTTTCATATCAGGAAACAAACATTAACTGTGTATTAAAATATGCAGAAGTGTGTTCTCTGTAACAATACATGTATGCAACTGTATAGTATAAGTGGTGCAACCGCCCAAACGCCAGGAGGACATGAGTTCACTTCCTGATTGGCCTTGCTTCCCCATCACTCAGCGTGATGCTAGCAAGTGTAGGCATCTGTTAGCTACGGTAACAGAACTGGCACTGAGCGCTCTTCTACAAGTGTGTTGAACTGTCCAAAGATAACCACTTAGCAGTGGCTTAAATAAACTACAGCACCTAACTAACTAATAACCAGGATTACTGTGAGATGCATAAACTTTATACATTTATAACTGGACAGTCTGTGTATTGCTGATGATTGGATGCTCAGGTAATACTAAGCTTATTTAAATTACTGTCAGTTGTAACTGTAAAATACAGATAACCTTACCTGCATTCTCAATACAGGGCTTTGTCTCACAATGCAGCACTTCTTGCTTACACAGCTAAAATTAAGCTTAGCTTGATCTAACCCTGGATGCAGTGGTAACACAGTTTTACATCTTTAACGTTATAAATACTGTCCACATGTTTAGTTAGAAAGATTTCTTCTTTGGTGACTCTTCTTCATGTTTTAAATGATTGGCTGTTAGTCATAAACGTCATGCTTTGTCAAAACTATATAACCATGTTTGTGTTAGGTTTTGTGAAGCTGAAAATCTGCAGAAGTGTGTTCTTTCTATCAACAAAACATCTTTGAGTATATACTGCACATATATCACTACATGTATACAGTGAATACATGACAGCACACAGAAAGCTCAAAACATGTCAGTGTATGGTTTACATTGCCATTTGTTCACTGGAGGTCATTTTTGGGGTGGATCCCACAAGATCCCTGTTATATCACTCAAAATATCGTAGTCCAGAAGGCCTTACATTTCAAACATGGTGATCAGATCCTGACAGATAACTACATAATTATTACAGTATATTACCTCACTCTCCAAAAAAAGTCAAATCAAATCAAAGTTTGAGTATATTGAGTAACAGCACTTATTAATATGGCCTTGGCAGTTTATGTTAATGCTTTCCAATAGTCCTGTCCTCCCTTGACCCCACTCCTTTCTCTCCATTCACCCCCCCCCCCCCACCCCTTCTCCCCAGCTGAGTCGAGAAAGAGTGTAACGGAACGACACACCTGACACCAAGGAGGTGTGTGTGAACCAGTGTGTGAACAGGGGGAGGTTTGAAACAGTGTAAGACACAGAAAGCAGACTCTGAGAAATAATTAACAGAGAGAGAAAATGTAAGACATGAATTAAAGAATAAAAATGACAGAATATGATAGAAGTAAGCCGGAGTGCACAAACGAGTAAGTACACCGAAAACCGCAATGCCATGGATTTACTTGATACCATTCCTGCACTGCCTTTCAGCAGACTTACTTCTAACTGTAATATGGGGATGTATTGACGTGGTAATGATGGACGCATTGGAATCATGTGTCCTGGCGCACAATGAAGAGCCATAGTGTCCTTCTCAGCTCCACTGTAGTCAATCAGCATCTCCCTGACTGCCTGTCATCCCCCCCGCAGGCCTACTAAGACAGAGGACCAGCCAGTACATGCAGGCCAACTATTATGCCCAACCCAGATTGATGAAGCGACAGGAAAAAAAATGCAGAATTAGTGTGTCCTCCTCCACAATGTCACAATCCAGCGGCTCGGGCGGCAATGGGAGGGGCTCCGACAAGCCTCTTTCCACTCCAGCTTTCTTTTTTCCCCCATCTCCTGGACTGATTTTATCTCCAAATCTTTCGGCTTGCCACGATAAAAAGCATCCTGCTGTGCACCGACCACAGATTCCTCCGTCAGAGATTTTTTTTTCCTTCTGCTTTTTAGTTTTTTCTTTTCTGCTGACTGACCATCGTCAAGGCTGGTGCTGATATAGTGATTCTTTGTTCGAGTTTTGAGCAGATGATCTAATTCTGTATTTACCTCTCACAGAGAGAAAAAAAGGCAATTATTCCACACACTCAGAAGGGCTGTTTTATATCTGTGCACGTACTGAATGGAGGAAGAAATCCAGAGAGTGCAGCTGTGAAATTAAACATCAGTGCTGTTTTACGAGGACGAAACAAGGCAGTTCCTGGCCACATCAAATTGCAGTCTTTAAATATGAACCACTTGCAAAACAGTCCATTTACTTGCGAATATATGCAGGGGTAGCTGCAACGGTGCGTAAACTTGCTGCAAAGAAAGTATTAGCTCCAGCAAAAACCTTCTCATGGTTGAGCAAGTTTGGAGTCTGATCTTCCCTAAGATAAGTATGTTTCCCCCCTTTTTTTCTTCCCCAGTCCAAATTTGAAACTTGTCTTCTTCTCAGGGTTTGGAGCCTCGCATATGCAAGTGCTTCACCAGCTACACAAGGTTCTCTCATTGCCAATACACGACAAAGGAATTTCAGCTTGTGGGTGTCTTAAGCCCTCAAAGCTGTGAAGTAAACGCAACTTGAATGGCAGGATTCATAATGTTTTTTTTTTTTGGCAGATTTAAAAGTTTTGCCAAGTCACAGAGGTCAGGTTCTGTAGCAACGTAAATCACATACTGCAAAGATGAAGGATTTGAGTGATCTGTATACCATGCAATGTAAGTTATGGGCATTTTTGAGCATGGAGAAGTTTGTGAATCATATTTTTGACTGCAAATGTTAACCTTATTAGCACAAGGTTATTTTTACTTACATATTAATTGCAACTAAAGCAACAAATATGTAAATAAAAATAACGTTGTGCTAATAAACCCTATCCAAACTGACACATCAGGGCTGTCGGTAACTCTTCATTTTGAAGGTCTCCTATAGCTTATCTACAAATGCTGAAACTGTAAATAAACTAACCAGTAGAAGTCTTAAGTGGTGCAACCATGTAAGCTCCAAGGTGACATGAGTTCAATCCCTCATGTTGCCATAGCCATCCATGGCCAGGAGTACAAGTAGGCATAATTGGCCTTGCTATCAAGTGCAAGTGTCTGTTAGCTTATATAACAGAACTGCCCCTCAGCACTTTTCTATATGTATGTTGAGCTGTTAAATATATTACGTTAGTAGTGGTTTGAAAAGAAGCAAAAGCATAAACTAACTAAACTAACAACTAAGAATATTATAAAATGTCTTAATTTTATAAATTCTAAACTGGACAATCCCTGCATTGCTGATAACTGGATGCTCACTTATTTATTTCATTTGAGTTTATTCAGATTACTGTCACTTGTAACTGGACATTACAGACCTCCCCTGCACTCTCAGTCTCGGGCTCTGTCTCACTATGGAGCACTTCTTGCTTACCCAGCCAGAATTAAGCTTAGCTTGAACTAACCCTGGAGGCAACGGCAACATGGTTTTTAATGTTATAAATAAGCTACCTGGACAAAAAATTAGTCACCTTGCATGTTTAAGGTGGTGGTAACTTCAGGCTCAAGCAGATGGCATCACACAAGGATGATCAGGCTATAAATACCTGAATTGAAAAAAGAGGTGGTGCAGTGCAGTGAATGTCTTATTTGATGTGTGGAAAATGTGTGGTGTCGCAAAGTGTTATTAATTAGTAAAAAGGAGTGATTGCATTTGGGCTTGCCAAAGGCCATAGTGTGAAGGAAGCAGCTGAATTTGCAGGTGTACAGAAGCGTACGGTCAAACGGGTCTACCAGCAGTAGCACAAATCCCAGTCTACAGGAAATTCTC
>CM067485.1:12126402-12142975 GCA_034552555.1 Semaprochilodus insignis | reverse complement strand
AGCTCGTGGAGGAATTGCACGCTATTAGGTAAGTTTTGGCTACAGGTAAATTTTTGGTCCGGTGAGCTTACTTTACTGTCCAGATATTTAGGTCGTAAGATTTTCTTCTTTTGTGACTGTGTTTTATGTTTCATATGATTTGCTGATTGTCATCAAACTAATCAAACTAATTACCTGTGTTTGTGTTTATTAGGTTTTGTGAAGATGAAAGTCAGAATGCCTGTCTGAATCTGTATTAAGAAGGGATTACTTTTACATGAGGACGTTGAGTAATGTAATGATTACCAGCATTTCTCAGTGATTTTACTCCCATTGGAATGTGCCATGTCAGTCACTTTTACCGACTGTGTTCTCCTGCGTAAGTAAAGATTCTGGTGCCTTTTATCTTCCATAAAACGAGGTGTAGAAGTAACCTCAGATTATTTTAATACCGTGCAAATCGACACGGCAGTTAAAATGCTGACTGTTCTGTACAAAAGGAGTTTCTTAAAGATGGAGGCACACAAAAGTGTTTACTGGTGTTCTCTGTGGCTATAGCTGAGCAGATGTGTAGGGTTATTTCAGTATCTCAAGTGTATAACTGTGAACAATCAGGGTCTGGTGACATTGACTCTTTGCTATGGATTCCAAAGCTGGTAGCAATGCTAATGACACACTGTGTTCACTTTAGACAGCAAGGTAAATGGCTAAAGTAAATGAAATAATGGCTAAATCAAACGTTTTCACATATTTTCTGGTGTTTTTTGAAGAAAATAGAATAGCCCATTTTTGTCATTTATACTGAGATTTTTTTGGCCAGTGCAAATCGGTCAAAAGCATTACAGATATCCTGTGGTAACTGACATGACCTGTGGTACTCCAGCTCCCCTTGGAAAACTAATCCCATCAGAATAGGGCTGTTAGACAGAACCCAGATCCGCTACTTACTACTTAGATCAACTAAAAGCCAACACAAATGGCATGACGTTAAAGTCACAAAGAAATAAATATTCCTTTATCTTTGAGCTTTTCTCCTCTCTTTCTCGTTTTTGGTTCCAGGTGTGTTCTATTTTGAGACATGATTAACCAGTTGTTTTTCCTCCTCATAATGCAAATGATGTTACAGTAATAATTCATAAGTTGTTATGAAGCCCCATGGTAGCTGTGGGCCCTAAGCAGCTGCCTATGTCATTTACTAGGAAGAGCTGGCTCCTGCTGCTGATGTCGCCCCTTTGAGGACTCATCTAATAAACTTCATTAGAACTAATAAAGTAATGAAACGGCTCTTAAGATGGCATCAGACGTTCCACTTAGTGAAAGCGAAGCACTGATAAATGCTTGTTAAATATGACACTGGACACAGTGGCAGAGTGATGTTATCGTCCATGATTAATTCAGAGACTGATACCATAAGTAGTTACATCACATGTATGTCCATTTCAGACCTAGTTAAATGTATTAACATGTGAAATCGGAGCTTTCTGGGTGCTAAAGTGTTTTCTAAGAAGCTGCCTTTATTGTTGCATGGACTGTGAAGTAAGTGTGTACATACATAAAGAACAGAATTCAGATCACTTAGAGATTATTATTGATTTGTTTGATCAGTAAAAGGCTAATTAATGAAAGGCAAATGTATTAATATTCGTGAGCTTACTTGCTTTAAAAAGATTTGTGTTTGTTTGTGGCAAAATAACTATAAAAAAACGTTGGCATTGTTCACAATTGTTACCTATCTAAATGCAATGACAGCACTTACATGTCAGGCTGTTGATGGAGAACAGGATAGCACTGCTTTGGGAACGAAACCTGGTACCTCCAAAAGGATAGCTTTATAAAAGAAGAATCCAACGTACTTTACTTTTAATGTAAGTCAATGGAACAAGACTTTTTTCCCAAGTAATTTTAGTAGATGCAAGGCTTTGTTTCAACAGCAATGAAATTAAATGGAGGAGATGCTGTTTTGTGTCAGCATTAAGGGGTTAAGGTTTAAGGCATGTATTTGGCTTAGAATTAGAGAAAAGTTTAGGTGAAATGAATAGACATTCACTTAAATGTGAAGAGAAGCTGAGAATCCCCAAAGCTTCTACAGTGGCCTATTAAAATAAGAAAGTCTTACCCTGTTAAACTTAGTACTACACAGTCCAGTGATTTCTCTGCTATATAATGAGCTTGATCCAAGTCCACGGTTTATTGTCAAGCCCTTCATGTGCTGAATCAGGAGCATTAGAGGCATTAGAGCAGGAAAAACTCAGTGCAGTATCACAGTGTTCTGGACCTAGACCCTGCAGTGTATGGAATGCCTCAGAAATGCAGCAGTATTGAACACTGCTTTTCATAGCTTTTACTATAGAGGGCAGTGAGAAGGGGCAGTTGCCCCCTAAACAGCAACTTGATCTCACTACCACAAGGTGCTCCCAATAAAATGGTGAGAAAACTTACAACTGCCAAACTTCAGTGGACAGGAATGGCCATCCATTGGAAAGTCCACTAGCTTCATTGGACACTCTGCACTTATCGTCAGCCTGTAAAGTGAAACATGTACACATAAATAAGTTCAACTGTGATTTAAAGTCATGACCTGATATACATATATATATATATATATATATATCCCCATATAGTTTAATAAGTAATGTACCTCATGGTGTAGAGGATGGTGCCATTTTTCATGATTCGGAAGAGTTTGTTTGGGGCAGTCATATTGTGGGCCACTGATCTTTTGCCATTCCTGAAGAAAGTGTCCGGAGTCCACACTTTAGTCACCATCAGGTTGTTCAGTCGCAGTATCTCGATCGGCCCCTCATACTTCAACCTCTGGTCAACCCATGTCTGTCGGAAGAACACGTCCATTGTATACTCCTAAAAAATATGGAAAATCAGAACCTCTGTGACCTCTGTGATATGCATAAAATGATAGACATCATTTACATAAATTAAGGCGCTATCAATTTGTCTTAACTGCTGCGTAATAAACTGACACTTCAGAGTACTAATTACATCATCTAGGAATCTTCACCGCTAAACATCGACCGTCATGGTGCAGTGTTTCTGGAGATTGGACTGACTCACTTGCTAATTATCAACATGGTGTGAATCCACATCATCACACTTCATTTCTATATGACAGATGCCATGATCGACATTAGTCCTGGAAATTATGATTATTATAGAACAAATCAGACATTCATTTTAAGAGGGACATGGATGAACACACAAACACAGACAAATAAATGCACCCAAACACTTTTCATGTTTAACTCCCAAAGACACTTTCTTAGAAAACATTTTTCCTTTCTTACCGATGACAATAATTTGATACGTACCATTTCCACATCAGACACTGGGCCAAAACTGGTGACGTAGATATCAGTTTTCACCTCAGTCTCTCGACCTATGAGGGGACAGGGACACTGTTACTGGGGAAATGCATTCTCCATGTGTGTAAGCATGCAAGTCACATTGCCAAATATTTTGCATGTTTTAATGCCAAAATGTGGTCAAAGAATTAAAGCAATGCTGTGCAAAAATGCCCTGTAAATGCCAAAGTTTGCTTCTTAGATTTTTCACTTGATCTGCAAGGCTAATGTAGCTAAACAGTAACTGAAGCTTATACCGGGCTATTAAGTCGTAGTTATGTGGTTTCTGGTCCTCAAGCATATATGGTTTTCTATAAAAATGGGTAAAGATAAGTCACAAATTTGTCACAAATAAGTCCAAATTTTGTCTGTACTTTTGTCTGTTTTCGCCACTTAGGTTGATTCTAATATTTATAGAATAACTTATATACCTGATGATTTATTCATATGTCTAATACACAGACTAAGAACTTGTTGGTATGACTCAGTATCCACCAACCTTGAGTATCCACAATTTGTTTCCTGACTTTTGCACTCATTCTACAATGCAAATGTAAAGTAACAAGTACTGGAAGCTTATAGCCACCGGGTTTGTCTGTTTTTGTTGAGTAGGCTGATTTGAATGTTTACAGAAATATTTATGTTTTATATTATATAACTATTTATATAGTTGCATATGCTGTTTTAACTGTATGTGCAAAACAGATAAAGGCCCTGTTCACACTTGCAACCAGAAATGTCATATAAGTCAACCGTTCACAGATGCTGGCTAGTCTTTAATGCATATCCAATGACCACATGTGATAGGATTTTGTGATTACAGCAAGGCCACTCTGCATACTTTTCTGTGCTGCAAGTTCACATTCATGTAAATGTAAATGCAGTTACGACTGTTTAGATCGCATAGATTGCTACCACAACATTTATACAAAGTCAATAAACCATGTAACTGCTTTTTATCTCTGTTTCTAGTCAACAAATTTGATTAGGAGGTTCATCAGAGTATATAATAACAATAATAATAATAATAAGAAGAAGAAGAAGAAGAAGATGAAGAAGAAGAATTTATATAAATATATACACTCAGGCCACTGCGTCCTGGTTGATCCAATCAATTAAACCATTTCAGAAGTGGTCAGAGGACACATGACTAGATAACATTTGTACACTGAGCACTACAGTGCCTTGACGTGTCCTTGAACCCTTTGATGAACCTATTTATCAACAGACAGTCTGTAATTGTAGAACTACAAATGGCACATACATGGTAAGTAGAGCTGATAGAATGGACAATGAGTGTAGATACAAAGAGGTGTACTTAAGTAGTCCACATACGCCCATCAGTTACTTCTTTAGGTACACCTCGTTATATATACAGTTATACAGTTGTATCTCCTTTCACCCTGTTCTTTGACGGTCAAGACCACCAGAAGACCACCACAGAGCAGGTATTATTTGCACTGCAGTGATACTGATGCAGTGGTGTGTTAATGTGTGTTGTGCTGTGGATCAGACACAGAAGTGCTGCTGGAGTGTGTAAACACATTAATGTCATTGCTGTCCTGTGGGCAGCATCATGTAGTCAGTAACGAAGGATTAGAGGATGACCAACACAAACTGTGCAACATCAGATGGACTATCATCAAGGTAGGAGTGGACACAGCGTTTAAAAACTCTAGCAGCACTGCTGTGTCTCATCCACTCACACCAGCACAACACACACTAACACACCACCACCACGTCAGTGTCACCATCCAAATAATACCTGCTCGGTGTTGCTCATATGGGGGTCTTGACCATTGATAGGAGGTGATAGGAGGCTAATGAAATATGCAGAGAAACAGATGGAGTACAGTCTTTAAATGTAGGACAACAAAGTGCACCAATATGGCGCTGATAAAATGGACAGTGAGTGTAGATACAAGGAGGTGTACCTAATAAAGTGGCCCCCACACGTCCACCAGCTACTTCTTTAGGCACACCTTGTCATGTATACAGTTATACAGTTGTATCCCCTTTCACCCTGTTCTTCAACAGTCAGGATCCCCACAGGACCACCGCAGAGCAGGTACAAGGGAGTGTACCTAGCGGAGTGGCTGTTATATCAGTGTATCAGTGACTACTGGTTCTCACATTTAAAACATGGTAAATAACATTTAGCAGAGCAAAATCCCCCAGCCTCCTTCCTCCACTGCTCTAGAACATTCAGTACAACTGCTACTTTATTGCTCTGCCTTTCAGTTGCTCAGAAATCTCTGATTGTCGCTTTGAATCTGATGACAAAACCTGCGTCCTCATGAAACAGTTCTCATGTTAATCTCAAATGCCAAGCACAAGAGATTTTTGATCGGTCCGAACCTGTTCTTGAGGTAGCACACTCCTAAGGTTACAGACATTAGAGAGCAAACTCAATTTAAATTCCTAACAAATGGATGATCCACTGGTTTATGGCTGCATAAGGGGAACGCTGCATCTGATTATCCCTGCAGCTGAATGTTCTGAGAGGAATCAGATAAGAAAGGAAAAAACTCCCACTTATGTTCTGCTGCCAAGTACCATCAGGACCAACAATCAAACCAAAGTATGGCTTAGGTCCTTTAACTCCTTCCAGAATTTCTCCAAGAGAAATTCTCTGAAGCCAAATCTGTCATGAATAGATGGCTCTCGATGAGGAGAATCATGCTGAGTTCCCCAGGCATATACTTCAGTTTTCCAGTCATCATTACGAAGCTGCAAAACTCCAACACCTCCACCACCCTGCAACTCAGTGTTGTTTACTGCCAATGCATGACATGGGCAAGTCCAGATGCAAAGATCAGACGCACAAGCTCAGCCTCTATGAGCTTCTCTAGCTAGCAGGAAAGCTTGTGCCAAATGAAGGTGGGAGTTCTATTCAGGGTCATAACGCTCAGCCTCTTCACCAAAGTTATATAAAAAGGCGAAGGCGACCAACCCTGAAGCTTCACTCTAGCTTCTCCAATAAAGCAGCACAGAACAAAATCTCCAGGATCCAATAAAAGGCAACAAAATAAGCCATCCAGAGAGCTCCCGGACTGCAGTGAATATCCAAAGCACTTAAATGAAACATTATAAAGGGGTAAAGGAGTTTAAATTTTAACCCTCCCTGGAGTTTAAGCCGATCATAATCTATGCACACGCGCTCTAAGCGCAGATAAAGGGAATAAGCTTCAAACATTCAATAGTGTGGTGGAAGAAACGTCACCAAGCGCGTTGTTACCGAGTAAGAGTGGCTAAGAAGGACCCC
The DNA here is from genome assembly GCA_034552555.1 of Semaprochilodus insignis. NCBI lineage: Eukaryota > Metazoa > Chordata > Actinopteri > Characiformes > Prochilodontidae > Semaprochilodus > Semaprochilodus insignis. Next base: position 12,136,375 of record CM067485.1, on the reverse strand, counting down.
AAAGTGGTTTGACACAACGCATTCTGATGCATATTTCCACAAACTGGGCGTCCAGCTCAGATCGAGTCCAGCGGTTTCAGCACGCACGCACACGCGCTCACACTTGCGCGCACACACGAATAAAAGGACATCTGTACTCTTCCTACTTAAACAGTGCGCTAAGCGGCTTTCTCGGGGCCATTACATAACCAAACTCCAGTAAATATCTGAAGGCACTGATCTATCAGATACAGTGCAAGTGCCAGAGTTCATCCAGCCCTCAGAAAACAACCATGACAGAGGCACGAATTACCATTAATGTTCCGAAAACGTCCCTCAGAAACGACGATCGGCAGAATTCCTAGTTCAGCTACACTGAAGAACTTGACCAGACGGACACTTCTAACTGACCAGTGAAGAACTCCATCAGACCGCTGGCCGTTTAGCGCCTTCTTTCATACGTACCACCGAATCCAGGTCGAAGTCTGTTGTCATAGCCGTCCAGTAGTCTGTCCAGTATGCGCGTGAAATTCTCCGGATACAGTTTATCCTCCTTCTTGAGCTGTCCTGATATTCTCTTGATGCTGAAAACAACACACATACACAACACACCACGGCGTTACAACGCGCCACCGAGTTGCGCACGACGGACAACCACAAAGAGCACTTTCTTGCACTAATTCACTATCAAAACCGATCTCTGCTGCTGCAACTCCGCTTGACATTTGGAAATGTTGAGACCCCTCGTATGTTGGGAGCTGCTGGTGGTCGAAAAGCAGAAGCGCGAGCGCAGCTGAGCACCTTGGAACTCACCAAGCCGTCACGCAGAGCAAGTAGAGGAGAGTGGAAATGGAAGCGGGGCACATCGCAGTCACCGTCTCCTTCTTGGCCGAGCCCATGTTTGCATGCCATACTTTTAAGCTCCTTCACATTTCCCACGCGCCCAGGCCGAGCAGGATATGCTTGAAGGAAGGAGCACCTAACTTAAGAGGCGCAGCTCCTCACCAGGCGCGCCCATCCAAAAGCCCCCACGCCCCCCCACCCCCCAAAAAAGAACTGCTTCTGATGATGCTGCTTAAGCCGAAGTCGAATCCAAAGCCGTGCGTAAAACGTAAAAACGCACACAACGTCAAGCGTTCCCTTCACGGCATCGGGTCGCAGCAAGAGCGGATACGCCGCGCGAGCTCCTCTCGGTGCCCAAAAAAAGTGGGCTGCGTTCAGTGAGCACGAGTGAGGAGCGAGCCAAGATCCAGCACGAGCTCCAAATGCTCGCGCAGCTCCTGCGCAAGATCGCTTTGGCCTCGACTACAGGGGCGACTTACACAACACCCCCACCCCCCCCCCACCACCACCACTCTTACGCACACACACCGATGCACACACATACACACACTGTGAGGTATGAGAGGCAAGTCATGTCTGGTTTGGTGTTAATTGATAGTCGCCCCAGCAGGAGAGGCGCAAATTCCAGCGTGAACTTTTACGTATTTGCCAGAACGTGTTGTTAGTGTTAGTTAATGTTAAAAGCATTATGTCCCGAATGGACTGACCATATGTCGTTCAGGCTATATGAGAATGTAAGTGTGCCATCAAAAGCACTGGAGCTCAAGTCTGGGCACGGAGATACGACACCCTACATTCAAGTGGGTCAGACTTTGTCGCAACGTGCTCGTAGCAAACACAAATGCGCGCACGCATACACACGCGCTTTCACAGGTACAGTCTCACTGTACAGTAAGTGGGACAAGCTGCACGCTGCTTCGCAGATTTCAGTGCACCTGGGATGAGGACGAGGCGAAGTCTTCAGAGGAATGTGTGTGCGCGCGAGTCTGCGTGTGCGCGGGCGCGTGTGTGTGTGCCCTCTGGGTGGGGCACGGACTGCCATCCTGGGAAGAACAGTATGTTTGCTTTCCAAGCTGTCAGGCATCCCAGTTGGCTTTCCTGTTTGTGCGGCTCTCTTGGGTGCAGCGTTCGATGGTAGCCATGATGGAGGGAAGCTAATTAACACTTACAGGCTGAACATGAGACCATATTGACTAGCTTTGAGAAGCGCCATGCGTGGATTCAGCTAGCACACAATTCGCATACATGAGGTGAGGGGGAGCGCAGTCAGAAGTGTATGGTCTGAAAAAATGAAGAAAAAAAGTGGAACAATAACAGAGTGAGAGGAGAGAGAGAGTGTGTGCTGTGGTCTCAACTCAGAACCCCTGTACGCCTTGAATACGCTGCGCAAAAGTTGTGCTTTGGATGTACATGATTGAAATGTGTCAATGTCAGATTGAAATGTGTCAGTTGAACATGGATCAAATGGGCCACAACAACAGAACTCTTCTGGAATGCAGAACTGAAAGACAGTGATTGAAGTAACACACTTAAACCCCAACTGATGGTCATTCACTTTGTTAGAAACATTGCCTTTTAGTGCCTTTCTACAGTTTCCCTGCTATGTCCATGCTATGTTCCATTAATATTTCAGCAGGAAGTTTTCTTTTGGTTTCCAGAAAGTTCTTTCTAAAGGTAGGAGAACATTCTGTCATCTCAGGTCTCAGTAACATCCATAAATTATTTTCCAGATGTTGCACTGAGAATAAATTCTTCTGTTATCATGTAGCATAATCTCTGACCCTAACAACATCCTCAAAATATCTTCTGAACTTTGCAGGTAAAATGTGCCTGAGCCTAAGTTAACATTTAACCATATAGGAACACTAACTACAATTATAAACATTTTTTAAATGTTCTTTGAACATTAGATTAACATATATTCCTTAAACGTTTATTAGAACTTAGGTAACAATGGCCAAGGTTATGGGAAGATTCCCCGCTAGCTGGGTACATAAATGTCTGAAATCAAGTGGTAAGGTTAAATGGAGTTCTTTTACAAATGAATCCAAACTCTGGAGTGGTGGTGGACTGTTCTACTTTGCAGCAACACCAGCACAAATATGACCTTCATGATAGAGTCATCAGAAGGAAACCTTCCCTACATCCCTACCACAAAATTCAGCCTCAGCAGCTTATAAAAGACTGGTGGTATACATTGGATGGGAGGGTAGCGCAGTAGTTAGCGCTGTTGCCTCAGAGCAAGAAGGGTCCTTTGATTCCCAGCTGGGGGATGGGGGTTTCTCCCTGTGGCTGTGTGGGTTTCCTCCGGGTGTTCTGGTTTCTTCCTAGAGTCCAAAGACACGCTGTCAGGTGAGTTGAAGACGCTAAACTGCCCCTAAGTGTGAGTGAATGTGTATGGCTGTGTGTTTACCCTGTGATGGACCGGCGGAATGTCCAGGGTGTTTCCTTCCTTTCACCCAGTGAGCGCCGGGATAGGGCCAAGGACCCCTCTGTGACCCAGGAGGATAAGCAGGTTTGATGAGAAATACTGAGTTGTAGAGAAATTTTAAAATTCAAATTTCTATACAGTGTTGTTGATAGGAACCAGGGGTTGCAATGTACCTAACAGAAATAAAGCCATTTTAATGTCCAAAATGACTAGTGACCCATATGTGTGTTCAGACTATGTTATATGTAATGTTGATGCTGGTAAAATACTTCTAATTCTAAAAAAAACAAAATAATTCTCTCTCATCATTAATGGAGAGAAGAGTACAGGTTAGACCAAAATCTTGTCTCAAAACTATTGCAAAGCTTTCACTGCCCCAAGATACAAGAAGATACTTGGCATCAGGACAACTCCAGTCTTGCATATCCTTCATCTTGCATTTCCCCGTTTATCCTCTCACCTGCTTGTCAGCACTCGGCAGATGTCTCTTCACTTGCGTAGGAGTATATGGACATACATAACGCATTGCATTTACAGTTGTGTTGAATGTGCTCTCTGAATGTAGTTGACCTGATTGGAATCTGATCACATTATTTCCTGGGTGTATACTGTTTTAATGCTGACGCAAAGAGTGAACATCCTCATTGAAAACACAGGCTTCATATCATACCATTGTTTTGTCTCACCTTCTGATTATCCCACGATTTAGATAGAATAAGAAAGCCTTTGAGGCTTGTCCTAATTTAGAGTTAAAATAAGACAGCATGACCTTTCCTTTCTATTCAGCATGCTTCTCACTCTGACTCTGAGGACAACATCACACTCAGGTATCAGAGGAGAGGTTACTGTGGGCCAAGATTTGTTGGGAGAATCCAGTGAGCCGTTTGTATCAAAGCTGAAAGCTGGACACGCGAGGTGCGATATCAGTATGCAAAAGTATGTTCTATTGTCGTCATTGTATGTGTGTGTGTGTGTGTGCATGTGTGTGCATGTGTCCTGGGCCTCCTTGGAACAGGTTCTTGAGCTATGGTCAAGCTTAATACCCCGCAGGAAGAAAGAGGATAACCTAGTTTCATTCTCTTTCATTTTCCCCCTTTCTTTCTCTCTCTCTTTCTCTCTCACTCTCTCCTCCATCTCTCTCTTTCACTGCGCAGTCAATGAATTACCAGATTAATGACTTTAATACTGTTTTCATGGTGGTCTTGATGGTGCATTTGACACCGCATTAATGTTACTGTCATCAATTTGTGGCTATTTCTGAGTCATGTCTTATTTGTAATGAGCTCAATGTTATATTAAATGATTTCATCTTGTTTATAAAATGATTCCTGCTAAATACTGCAATCAAACGAAAGTCAAACAAAGCCTCTGTGTTGTTTTTAAGACTTATGATTGGTTCTGCTCTATCGTCTGTGACAACACACCTCAAACTAAATGAAAGCCATTAGTTCCCATGGTGACGAGCCATTAAAACCCCATGATATTAGACTGAACAACAAAAAAAACCACTGATTTTGAATGAGTGATACCACATGGTGTTACCTAGGATCCTTAGAAGATTCTAACGATGTGTCCGTAAATCTGAGGTGACCAATAAATGAAGGGGTGTGTGTGACAACATGTGATCCCACAACGCTTTGTAATTTATTGCTAATAATCATATGAGATGCTTCATGATGCCGGATGTGATTTGGCTGGTTTCAGCAGTAAGTTAGTGTATATGCAGAAATGCATTTTAAATGAGTATATGAGCACTTGGGTGCATTTTGGCATTGTGAGTGATCACATTGCATAGAAGAGTGAGAGGGAGTGAATGCATCGAGAGTGCTAAGGGTGAGAGAGAAAAGGAGGGAGTCAGAGAGAGAAAGAGAGAAGGGGGGGGAGAGAAAGAGAGAGGGAGAGAGAGAGAGAAAAAGAGCCCTCTTTATTGCAGTGCTTGTGTGGATAGAGCTCTTATGGAGGCCTGGCAAATGAAACTAATGACTCAGAACTGTGACTCAAGCTGTCTGGTAATCAAATCTCATACACAAAAAAACATTTGACATGAAAACGTGCATATGCACACACACACACACGCACATGCAGAGGCATCAGAGTAGCCAGTCCTTCCTTGTCATCACCTATGCCAGTGTAACAAATCCCTGGATCATCATGGTCTGATGGAACAAACCTTTCCACTAACCTCATCATACCCACTGCAGTGCAATTTCATGCAATACACTAATATGAAGTCTTGTGCTGCAGGGTGGTTGTAAAAACAAGTAGATAGTTTATGTTATTGATAATATTTTTCATGAAGGCTCCCACACCAGTTATACTGCATTGTCATTACAAGTTAAAATGCACCACTTGCACAGTGAGCAGACTTTCTGGGAACAGTCTCTGTCAGAGAGCAGCAGCATTTAATGAAGCAGTTAGCCTAACAGCTAACTTCACTGTCTATTATTCCTACCTGTTATATCAACAGTATGTTTTATCTAGCAACTCTACAAAGTATCCATATGTTATTCCTGATTATTAATCCTGTTTTAATGTTGACATATAGAACATCAGTTCCCCATTAGAATATGGTATCACACTTTCAATATTTAGAGTACTGACTGAATTGCTTTGATATTAGTTAGCATCAACATATTCTGTGTTATTCAATACCAAATTCTAATACCTATAAAGTCAGCATCAATATGTATGTTTGTTTTAGACTGGAGACTGACTAATAAGCGTGTTATTACGGTTAATAAGCATGTTATTAACATCAGCAGTCTTTTAATACAAGTACTACTGCAAATATCTGCACCTCCACGCACACGAGCACTATACTATACACTACCCCTTCTGAAAATGTATGTTGCTGTGAATAGTTTAGTGATTAGAAGATCTCTAAAAGGCATAAGTATGCCACTTTCATATCAACACTTTAAGCAGTTTATTATTTTAGTTTTGTATTATTATTTTAGAGTGAAAAAAGGAAAGGAGCACACCACAAAAAATGGTTAGCGATTTGAGCTCTCACAAAACTTTAGCAAGGTCTCAGACTTCTATTAGCTTCTTGGGGCTATAGCTTGTTCACAGACATCATTAAAAAAGCCGGGTAATGCATTTTAAAGCTTCACAAGTACTCTGACTCCCCAAACCTTGCCTGAACAATCAGCAGCCATGAGCTCCTCTAAGCAGCTGACGAGCACTTTAATAACAAAATTTAAATTACTGCTAAGAGGAACAGTGGAGGTCAACTTGAGGTCTGGAGGACCAAGAAAACTTTCTAAGATAGCTGTTTGTAGGATTGCTATAAAGGCTAATCAAAATCTAGTTTGAAGGCAAAAGTCCTTCAGGATGATGTAGCAATCTCTGGAGTGGTGTACCGTTCTACTGTGCAGTGTTACTAGCACAAATATGACCTTCATGGAAGAGTCATCAGAAGAAAACCTTTCCTGCGTCCTTACCACAAAATTCAGCCTCCGCGATTTGTAAAAGAACACCTTAACAAGTCTGATGCAATTTGGAAACAAGTCCTGCGGATTGATGAAGTTAAAATAGAACTTTTTGGCTGTAATGAGAAGAGGTATACTTGCAAGGAGTGCAGAATGTCCTGTAAAGCACACTTTTTCAACTGTTAAGCATGTGGGTAGATCGATCATGCTCTTCTGCATTCTGGAAGAGAACATCACAACATCTGGAAAAAAGCTGAGGATGCAAAAAGGATACCTTAATAAAGATAATGATCCTAAACACACAAAAAAAACAACGATGGACTACAAGAACCCCAAGCTGAGGAATTTGCTATGGCTCTCACCATTTTGCTACCAAACATAATCCATGATCTGTGGACAGACCTCAAAACAGCAGAGCATACAAGACATCCCAAGAATGTCACAGGACTAGAAGCCTTTTGGGAGATAGAATGGGTAAAAATCCCCCAAATAAGAACCGAAAAGCATTTACAAGCTGTGAATCTCTCCAAAGAGCCTGTTACTAAGTGCTTACCATGCAGGGTGCCCAAACTTTTGCTTCATGCCATAATTTTTAGCTCGTGAAGCAGAAACTTTCATCAGGGGTGCCCAAACTTTGGCATGCTGCTGTAGATTAAATACCAAATATATACAGTTAGGTCCATAAATATTTGGACATTGACAAAGTTGTTGTTATTTTAGCTCCACAGCACAACATATGGAGTTGCAATTAAATAATGAATATGTGCTCAAAACGCAAACCTTCAGCTTTAATTAGATGGTATTTACATCCAAACGGGTGGACCGTGTAGGAATTACTACCATTTTGATACATTGCCTTATTTTTAGAGGCTCAGTAGTAATTGCACAAAGTGACATGACAATAAATTGTATTGTCTTTAATACTCCGTTGCAAATACTCTGCAGTCATTGACTGCCTGATGTCTGGAAACAACAGATATCACAGGAGTGTCTTCTTTGGTGATGTGCTGTCTATCTACTGTAGCTGCCTCCTGTTCCTCCTTGTTCTTAAAGCGTTCAGTTCTGCCTTCAAGAAATTACATGAATGCTTGACTGGATTGATAGCAAGTGATTAAACTGGCCATTGCAGTTGTGTTGTATATGTCTTGGTAAAGAAACTGTATACAACATCAAAAAGGTTCTTATATTGTTACAAGCTTGACATTACAGTAATAGAAGAATCCTTTGTTGGTTCAAAAAATGGTTTATATAGAATCATATTCAACACATTCCCATCAATCTGAGGAACCATTGAGAATGAATGAAAGGGCTGTATATATTTATATACATTTTTATAAAACTGGAGTTTAAAGTTTAAAGTTTTTAATGACAAAATATTGTTCTGTAGTGCAACCCCGCCCCCAATCCCTCAACAATAAAGGCTCTGCAGTTTCCACTGTGGAGTCAAATAAGTCCCTGAGCACCACAAGAAGAACACATAACCAAAAGCAAAAAGGTTCTTCAGGCAGTTAAAGAAACTCAACCTGCTGTAGACCCTGATGATCCAGTTCTACACACCAGTCATTGAGTCTATGCCCCATATCATCCATAACTATCTGGTTTGGGTCCTCCACCTCACAAAAACAAGCCAAACTCCAGCACATAAACAGGACAGCAGAGCAGATCATTGGATGTAATCTGCCAACACTTCAGGACATCTACAACAGCAGGATGAGGGAAGGTGCTGGCAAAATTACAGCTGACCCCTCTAACCCTGGACATGATCTCTTCCAGACACTTCACTCTGGCACAAGACTCAGGACCATCAAAACCAGAGCTTTTTTCCCTAGAGCTGTAGCACAAATTAACCACAGTAGTCACCCTGACCTGTAAACTATAAACATAAACTTATACTTGTATAAAATCTCACAGTATTAGCTTCTCTGTAACATAACCCTTATTTACACTGCTGTACAGATGTTCAGTTTTACAAATGTTCATATAATTCTCTAATATTCTGTAAATAGCAGTTGTATAATATATGTCTCCTTAGATTTACACATGGATAGAATATCCATGTACTGTATATATAAGTGCAGATATTCTCATCTCTTAGCTCTTTTCCTGTCTCTTTATTATTCCTATTTTTATCCTTCATTCTATTCTTAGGACTTTATTGTACTTTTCCCTTAGTGAAAAAGTGTTAACAGTCTGTGTGCTTGTCTGGTCTGTTCAGTATGTTACATATCACCAGAACAAATTCCTTGTATGTGTGCCCTACTAGGTGAAATAAAGAGATTTGATTCTGTGGTAGAACATTGGTCTAACACATGATGGCAACTGGGTGGTTCCTGACTTATTTTCACTGACTATGCCTGTCGTGCTCAACATGATTATGGTTTGTTCTCATGCTGAACATCACCAAAGCTGTGCGGATATACATGGTCAGTCCATACTCACATAGTCCCTGGTTGCCCATATACTAAAATCAATAGTCTGTTATGCTTTTATGTTTTCACAGAAACACTATCTTTTATTTATGGGTTCTTTACCGAAATACAAAATCGACAGTCCCTGTCTCAGCTTCAGGCCAACGTAAAACAGAGCGTATGTTCAGCATTGACAAGGACGTCGGCACAAGTCATAAAATCCATTAGAAAAAGGCTGACAGCACTTTCTGCCGTAGCTTCTGAGGTTAGCTCCTCCTGCCTCAGTACAGTGAGATAAGGGCGCGGAGGCCGAGCGGTGAAGTGTGCTCGGAATGTTCTGGAAATGTCCCTGTGTTCAGTTTTCACACAGTTTCCACAGCTCAGCAAAAGCCGGAGCTCAGAGCTGGGACTACATCTGCTGCTGCTGGTGGGGGGTGCTGTCACCGAAGCGATGAGACAGGAAGTGATGCGGCAGCCAACTGAGATCACATTTCCATGAGGGCAAGGCAAAAAAAAAAAAGGATAAAATAAAAAAGGGAATTTTGTTTAACAAAAGAGAGGGTGAAAGCTACAACAAAGCACAAACTATCAGAACAGAAAAGGAACTATTAGACCCTAAACCGATAACAATAATATCCCAAATCTGAGCCAAAATATTTTCTTTCATATTTTCCTTCTTTTTTTTTTGGCTCCATATTTTAAATGTGTCTTGAGAAAACATTTCCCTTTTAGCTGCACATGCAATGCACTGTTATCATAACACAGGAAACAACTGAGGTTGGACATACAGTACAGTACATCACAGTACAGCATATTTATTCCCTTCGTCAATCAGCCTCTGCAGGAATTTGTGATCAAAAATTAATGCAAATTTAACAGCC
>CM067485.1:12017772-12121810 GCA_034552555.1 Semaprochilodus insignis | reverse complement strand
GAGAGAGAGAGAGAGAGAGAGAGAGAAAGAGAGAGAGAGAGAGAGAGAGAGAGAGAGAGAGAGAGAAGGCAAGAGAGAGAGAGAGAAAGGGGGAGAGAGAAACGAGAGTGTGAGAGAATGAGACAACCAAGCAAAAATAAGGATAGCACGCATATACGGAAGAGACTGAAGAGAAAGAGAAGGGAAGGGAGTGTGGAATTCAGAGAAAAGGTGAGGGAACCAGTGCATGCTGATATATACATGCTGGCACTGTCTTTTTTGCTTCCTCCGCTACCACACCACCTCTTTCCTCTCTCCCTCTCTCTCTCTTTCTCTCTCTCCTGCTGCCCTGAGGCTAGAGGGACAGCAGTGATATGATTACGTGTAAACAGCCCGTGTTACCGAACGCCTCACTACCGCCCCACGTTTAGGCAATAAATACCTGCCACCCACACAGCCCCTAACAGCCCAATACATATGTATGCCTGCACACTGCATTCAGGCCTGATGAAGCTTACTATAACCAGACACTGCAACGCTCAGCATAATGCGCAGAGTTAGAGCGACGGCTCAGTGTTTCTAGTTTCCAGTTAGACACCATTTTGCTTTTCAGTTTATACTACATTGCTGTCATATGAAAGCACTGTTTGAAAAGGTGGCCCTCTACACTTTGTGAGCATCTCATGAGCAGCTAACCAATAGAAATGTAAACTCACCGGACAAAAAAATTTATTTACCTGTGACCTGAAACCTCTACAAGCAGGGATAACAGCTGTGATTGGATTTGGCATGGACTGGACAAGTTACTGGAATTGGTAACACCAATGTTCAGCCACTCTTGCATCAAAAATTGTGCAGTTGGGACAGATTTCATGGACACCTTCCCTGGCACAATTCTGAGGGATTTGTGCCACTGCTGGTAGACCCGTATGACGGTATGCTTCCATACACCTGCAAATTCAGCTACTTCCTTCACACCATGGTCTATGGCACGCCCATATACAAACACTCCTTTTAGCCAATCTTTGGACCCATTTTCCACACGTTAAATGAGACATTCACTGCACTGTACCTCTTCTCAATCTGTGGATCCCGTCACACACCCCACAGGCATTTATAGCCCGACCATCCTTGTGCAACGCCATCTGGAGGAGCCTGAAGTTACTACCTTAATCATGCAAGGTGACTAATTTTTTGTGAGCTGGTGAGCTTATTTTGGCCACACACAAATAAACTTTAATGATCTTTTTTAAACAATGGCAATTTGCTTGTTTACTTACTAATGCTGCATATATGCCAAGGTTTGAGGAACCTTAGTTAAAGTACATGTTATTTTGGTTTTCTAAGTGAAAATAAGTTAACACATCCCCCACAGAGAGCACACTTTTGCACATCTGAATAAAGAAAAATCAGTTTATTTTCAGAATCTAACACACAGAAAAAAATGTGCCCCGAGCAAGAGTTTTATACAGTACAGAACTTATTCTAGAAACAGCACCGATTTGCTGCTGAGGTTTTCTCATGTCATTGTCACTCCTAGGTTGACAGTGGTGCACCTCCCAAAACCATTCTGCCAAGAGCAGCTCTGTGGTCAGAGTTATTTTTTTATGGCAGTAATGACCACAGCGTTTCGTCTGGTCTCCTGGTGCCTCATTAAAGTAGGAAAGCTTGGTTAATACTTTCATCTTAAAGAGCTCCAGATATGAGATGGCTGTTTCTCTGATATGTTGTGAATGTTTAGCTTTGTTTATCTCCCATTTGTATGTGTGTACAGTCACCTGTGACTAAAAGCTGCGGCAGGCCAGCTGTTTCAGTATTAGGGTCAAACCCATTTTAAGCCTCTCAGCGGTAATCTCATTCTTGCAATAGGAGCAAGTCAAAATCTACACAATAGATATTAACTCAGGATACTATTATCATTCTAAGGATGACCAACCGTGGTATTACATAATAGCAGTGATGGCAGAGATATACAGCATTGTAAAATGAAAAAAAAAAGCAGATTTCAGCCAGACTGAACAGTGTTCAGCAGGGTGTTTCAGCACCATGGACAGCTACACATGGTATTATTAGTTATAACAGTGGTTGCTATTAATAACAGGGAGGTTTCTCCACTTCAGTTGCTCATGTGCTGAAAATACAGTGTAAGTAATGGGGATGTAAGGGCATTCAAGGGAATGCAAACTGTACTATGTTCTGATTCACTGTTCTGTTTTCTACTATGACTTAAAGTAAGATGATGTTCAAAGATCTTCAGAAATGAGGAATCAAACCTGATGGCTATTTGTTATTGCTATAGCTGTTGCTATAGAGACTACCAGCTGCAGATCCATCTGTTTTCTGTCCAAATAAACACCTTCATCAGGCGGACCTCACACTTCTACTCCACGACTTTCCCTGAGGTTGATGGCTGGAGGAAGCTGAATTAAGCAAAGTCACCAAAATCTGATAGGGGAAGGGGGACAATAATTAATTGGGTTATAAGTCTGCTGATCTGATTTAGATTAATGCAACAAAAGAAAATGATCAAAATTGTCTAACTGTGGCAAATAGTGTTGAAAGGAATAGTTCAGCTAAAAAAAGCTAATGTTGCTAACAATTAATGAGAGTCAATAGCCACCAGTTAGAACTATATGGTCATTCTCCTTGGTGACTACTAGCTTTCACTTGTTGTTAGTCATGTCTCCATGTTTGGTCAAACTATTATTTTAAAGGTATAGTTCATCTATAATCACTGAGTATTGATTGATTGCAGCTGTAGCATTGCGATTGGTCCCCATTAACTTCCATTCATCTTTATTCCTGCTAGCTAATTTTAGCTTGAACTACTTCTTTAAAGTAGCAGTGGAGCTGCTAAAGCTAAAACATGAACCATCTACATCTTAACAGTAAACTTCCTCTGCCCTCGATGTAGTGAGGAGAGCCATGCCGGAGCTCCACAGCCTGGATGCTGGTCTGCTCCACTAACTGCTCCTTATCCAGGAAACGGCAGTATTAATAGGCGCTCCAAAAATAAGTCTCAACTCTCCTAGGGAGCTCTCGGGAGATGGCCGGATGGATGGCCACGTTCCCAGCCAGCCACTGAAACTTCCACACATGGAAAAACCTAGCTCTGGAAAAGGACAGTTGATACAGTAGGCTAATGACCAGTGCGGCAACTCCTCATATCTTTGTGCTGAGCTAAAAAAAAAACAATAGATGAAATCAGATACACATACTACTCATACATACTGTATAAGTTACATACTGTACAAGTTACAACTTTTTTATGGTGGCATTCAACGTTCCCATCATGTGTACTGCCCACTGTAGAAGCCTCTGGTGGCAGTGTTGTGATCTAGGGGAGGCTTCAGTTGGTCAGGTCTAGCCTCAGCAGCGGTATGTGGTAATATATCTGACTGTCTGAATGTACTGAATGACCAGGTGATCTCATCAATGGATTTATTCTTCCATAAAGACAAAGTCAATTTCCAGGACGACAGTGCCAGTATTCATGCAGCTCAAACTGTGGAAGAGTGGTTCAGGGAACACGAGAAATCATTTTTACATATTATTTGGCAACCACAGAGTCCTGATCTTAACCCCATTAAAAGTCTTTGGGATGAACTGGGAAAGACTCACTTGACTCTCTCATTAATAATATAAGATCTCAGACAAAATATGACTGGATGACAGCTCTGGATGGAAAACATTGTGACGTTGCATAAGGGTGATAAAACAGTTTCACAACTAATGAGTGCTGTAATTAAAGCTAAAGACGGTCCAACGAAATATTAGAATGTGCTACTTTTTTGATCAGGCAATGCATCTTTCTATATCACTGTCTGAACAAAACCTTGTATCTCAAAAATGATAGGTTTTCAGCAAAAGGAAACAAATCTTATAATCTTATTAACTGAAAGTAAATGAACGTAACAAGATTATATTTCAAGTAATTTTGGATCATTTTTATTGGTTATGAAATCTTCACACAAAGTAATGGGCAGCGAGCGTTTTTACATAAAATGGTGATACAAGGTTTTTGTCTTTTTTCACTTGTAGCTCATTAAAACAACAGATAAAAACTGTTAGAAAAGAAGATTCAAAACTTTCAGTCAATACAGAATTTGTGTGTGTAAGGAGTGCATATTTTATTCTGCTTTTTTGAGGTTGGTTTATGATAATATGAAATGCATATCCAAGCCTTTCTATCACCTGTGAATATTACAGCAAAATGAAAGGAATAACTCTTAATTTGGTCTGTCGGAGTGTCAGTCCTAGGTTTTGCTATGCCAACATTCTGTCCTATGCTGCATTATGTGTTGAGCCCTGTTCAGATCTATTGACCTGATGCTCACGGACACAATTTATAACAGGCCTCTCTGATTAAACTAACAGATTTCTCATTTTGCATCAGTGTCAGCTGTATGTGTTGGCATGAATGAGTGTTGCCTAATTGAATCAGTTGTTTTCAACAGCACCTGGGGACATAAACATACATCACAGAAAGAACATTATTTGCTCTCTGTCTTTGGTCAAATTAAAAGCATATTGGCTGCAAAGGGAAACACTCATGCAAGACAGCCTGACAAATCAGATGCAAAATTGCTCTCCTGCCTGTAATGGCCCTGCTGCTGCCTCACAAACAGGGTCCACATTATTTTAATAGGGTCTTAAGTGGGTCTGATGTTTTAGTATGTGGCTGTGTGACTGTTTCTGCTTCACTGAGCTCAGCTGCGAAGCCGGGGGGGGCTGTTTTTGTGTGCAAATAGAGATGGAGTATGTTGACACTCCGTCTTTGGAAGCCACTTCTTATTGACCTCTTGGCACAAAACAAAACAAAACATGCATGGACAGAAACACACCAATGGTATAACTGGATTGCATTTTAGGGGCCTGGTTAAAGGTTGGGGGGCAGGCTAACAAGAGAATTACATCCTACAGATATGCAATAGATAACTACTTATTACCCAGCTAGCCTACTTCATTCTGACTTCCATAATCAGAGAGAAAACAATGGGCAACACTTTACTTGATCTTAACCATATAACACTGACACAAGCATGTCATAGCAGACATCATATGTTGTTATGACAAAATGTGTTCAATTAAATAACAGTTTACTGTTAAATGTCTTGATGTCATAATGTTTGATGTCATGACGCTTAGCTACATCACATCTGGCAACAATTAGCATGTGAAATAAGCTGTCATGACATTAAGCATTATAACATATCATGACAACTGGTAATGTTAAATTGTTTTTATTAATTTTTTTACCCCCACTTTTAAAGCATTTAATAAGAAATATTTAATATTTATACTGTATTATTTTGAGGCTAACCTGCCACTGTCAATTGACATTAGCTAACTCAGCTAGCTGGGTTTCATACACTTAAACTTCTTTCATATGTAGTTTAATGGCAAGATATTAATATTTCTGGGAAACTGTAGCACATGGTGACACTGGTTCAAGATGCCATAGCATAGAAAACTGCATTTATATACTTGAATAAGGAGCATCCAAACACTGTAGTTCCTCCTTCAAATATAAATCTAGCATTTGCGAAAGGAGATGGTGAAATGGGCCAGTTCCAAAATCCTAGACTGTTACATAACAATCTTGACTATATATAATATTTACACCCACAAAGTTTGCATGCACCAGCTCACATCCTAGTTCAGCAAATCCAAAACAACAGAGCAACAGCACCAAATATGGCATACTATGCGAAGGAGAATGTCAGCACTTTTCATACCCTTCATACTGTCAACCGGCATGGCTGATATTAATCTTTAAAGAGGCTAAAATCGCTTCCTAATCTAATGTCCTAATCCACCTTAAATGCTACGGCTCCTACAGGCTCTAGGTTGTAACTGTGGCACCATTTAAGGTTGAATGCAACATTTGCAAAACAAGCTGGCAAACAGGAAACCAATCCTGCCAGACCCTTGACAAGTTTAGCTTAAAGTTGTTAGTGTGTTCTGCATGCAATCCAGGCAGCTTCTCTAACCTTTACACAATATTGAGCAGGCTTTACTCAGTGTTAGATACTGAAGAGACTGAAGAGAGGAGTATTCCACCTTAACATTACAACCCCAACAGCAGCCTGTAAGTAGCCCCCCATGCTGTGTGATTTTATCCACATTCTGATGGTTGAAGAAGATCATCTTAAAGTTGTAAGTAAACCAGCCAATCAGAACAGAGCTCATCAAATTATTAAATTATTCAGCTCATTCCATTCTGGGGACAAATCCTAGGGTTATAAATGGGAGTGTAATACATAGCTAAATGTATGCTATGTACTATCTCTCATGATGAAGGGAGGAACTGTACAGCCTGTGATTATGGGCATATAGACAGCAAGACCTAATAAAACACAGGAATATAAACCCGCACACGTGCACGCATACCTCCACACATGTCCAGTTCTGTTTCTGCCGCTCTATTCACCCTCTACTCTGCTGAATACAGCGAGCAGGAGCTGTAACTTTGCTTTATTGTTGCTGGGAAGTTCTTTAGAAAGAGCACAAACAATATCTCTCTTTGTAATTACAAAGAATGGAGATGATGCAGTGAGGCTTTTTATTTGACTAAAAGGGACTCTATGAGTCACTGTCAGTCTGTATAGTTTGATAAATGATTATGGAATATTATTTTGACTTTAAAGCACTGATTGTGTAGAGATTTGATGTGTCTTACATCTCTCCGCTGTCTGCAGTTATAGTGAAAGGTTTAGCCTACTTGTTTCTAAGCGTGTGTGCTTGATCAATGCCTCAGAACTTCACAAAAAGAAATTTCTGATTTGGTGGAGACAGGTGCTTTTCTTTTTTTCTGTTCTTTACTTTTCTTTTCTTTTCTTTCCTTTTTTCTTTTCTTTTCCAAAAACAGACAAAGGTCAAAATATATTCTATGTTCTCATTGATGTTAAGAGTAAGACTAGGTTTAAATAAAAAAAAAAAGAAAACAGATGTACACACTCTTCCACTCACCCCACATGTAGTTGATCGGTGGCATAGTTAATGTGGTGTTCAAATTTTGCTTCTTTAGTTTAGTACTGGAGCTACCAGGCTAATGTTTCACTCCACTGTGTACTCGTACATGGATGGAATGACAATAAAAGCCTTCTGACTTCTCTTTATGTACATGCGCATCACACAAGCACATGGATATTACAGACTGCGCTAAATTTTTCTGTTGTTTCTGTTATGACAATACTTATTAATCTTAAACGTTTATAAATAAATTAGCATCCTTTTATACCAGCGTAACATGCATGCATATAAAGGGGAGCTGGATTCCATTTGGGAATTGGACAGCTGTCTAAAATGTCTTCCCCCAATGTTCAGCTACTCTGTGAAGTTTTGTTGTGTTTGTATAGTTCACATTAAGTCATACTGTGTCTTAAATCACATCAACAAGTCTGTGTAACCTAAATAAAGACCTGGACGTTGTTGAGAGGTTTTGAAGTGGTATTTAAGGAAGGGATTTGGATGACTATTGTTATCTAGTGTTAGCAGCACTAGCCTTGTAGCTCTAGTACTAAGCTAAAGAATAACATTGGCACATTGGTAAACATGTCTTAACTGATTGGCTACATTTGGGGTAAGTGGATAAATGTATACATTGGATTTTTAATCAAACCGTTACTATAAGCATAGATATAAAGCAACATTAAACAGCAGCAAGCTCAGTAGGACAGAATTATACGGCTTTCTATATGTGCCTGTGTGCATGTCTGTGTTGGCTTTAGAGATGCAAAGGCAACACCACAGCCGTCCAAGAACAGAGCTGGTGTGAAAATCTATCTCTTTCTGTTTGTATATCTGTCTGTCTGTTTCTCTCTCTCTCTCTCTCTCTCTCCCTCTCTCTGTCTCTCTCTCTCTCACCGGCTGTCCAGCCAGCAGGACCAGATGAGCACCGATAATTACCAACTGGCTGTGTGGGGCAAAGGACACCTTCAGTGTGTGTGTGTGTGTGTGTGTGTGAGTGTGAGTGTGTGTAAACAATGGAGTTGGCCTAGGTGACACATGGCTTTTCTGTTCCCAAAAGCAGCTTAAACAGATTTAGCTTTTAACTGGTCCTGTGGTCATAGCTGTGGTCATAGCTTCTGTATTATTTGTCTATTCTGTGTTAGACTCTGTGTTTACTGTTTACCACAAGCTTTCTTATTTATTCATAGCCCGTTCTTAATGTATTATACCATCTACATAAACTGCCCTTGGCAAAGTGTAGACTGGAAGAGAAAATCATTTATGAAAAACTCAAGTAGTATAAAGTTATTCATTTTTTACAGTCAGGAAAAAAGCTAAATTTTACACTCACCAATAAATTCATTAGGTACACCCCGTTGTATCTACACTCATCGTACATTTTATCAGCTCCACTTACCATATAGGTCCACTTTGTAGTTCTACAATTGCAAACTATAGTCCATCTGTTCCCCTGTCTGCTTTGTTAGCCCCCTTTTACCCTGTTCTTCAATCATAAGGACACCCACAGGACCACCACATGGCAGGTATTATTTGGGTGGAGGATCATTCTCAGCACTGCAGTGACACTGACGCGGTGGTGGTTGTGCTAGTATAAGCAGATCTAACAAAACAGTGCCTCTGAAGTTTTTAAACACTGTGTCCACTCACTGTCCACTCTATTAGACACTCCTACCTTGTTGAGGTAAATAGATACGATAGCTGTGCAGTTTGTGTTGGTCATCTTCTAGTCCTTCATAAGTGGACTAGAAGGATGCTGCCCACAGAATCGAATGGATAGTTTTGGTTGGTGGACTATTCTCAGTCCAGCAGTGACACTGAGGTGTTTAAAAACTTCAGCAGCACTGCTGTCTCTGATCCACACCAGCACGACACACACTAACACGCCACAACCATGTCAGTATCACTGCAGTAATGCTAATGTTCCACCACCCAAATAATACTTGTTCTTTGGTGGTCCTGTGGTGGTCCTGACCATTGATGTACAGGGCAAAGGGGGACAACATGTATGCAACAAGTATGCAGAGAAACAGATGGACTACATTCTGTAATTGTACAACTATAACGTGCATCTATATGAAGTGGAGCTGATAAAATAGACAATGAGTGTGGATACAAGATAGGTATACCTAATAAAGTGCTCAGTAAATGTATATATTTAGTAGAACACTGAAATTGAACATCTGGGACATGGAATAAAGTTTTATGGACTGGTGGATGTAAATTTAAGAACTTTAGAAGACTTTTAGTAACAGTAGGCAGGAAGTGTGCCGCACAGAAGCAATGAAAGACTCTTCGAACCATAAGAGCAAGTCTGGGCATGTCATTTTTATGAAAGACAAAAATTATTCTGACTTCACAAGATTCAAATGTGTACATTGGTTCAGATGAATAAAACATATTGTGTCAGCTCAATTCTTGCCAAAAGTGAGCAATCGCTGAATCATTGTTTCACTTTTATGGCATCGCTCCTAATAACCCATTTTGCTCTGTTTAACAAGCACAGTGGCATTTCTGTGCTAACATCAACAAACTGACAATACCATTGCCCTTGTAGAAGGCCTTCAAATGAATCTTTATCATTTACCTCACTGAACATGAAGCACATAATAGGTCTGACCCAAAGCTGAGGGCTGGATGGACATTACCGGTTGTAAGTACTGCCACAGAATCATGAGTCATTCCCTCATGGTGAGAATGTTCTGGAAACAGTCACTTTCCATTCTGCTATGTTGTAGAGTGACACTGTGATTGAGCCGGATGTTAGGTGTGTGAATAGCGAACCATTCGTAGCCAATGGATCCAAAAGCCTATACCCACACAAACCACATAATCACTAAAGCAGGAGAAAGCCTTTCTACAGAGATTATTGGCAGCAGACCTAAATTTCATATGCTTGATGGTGAGTCATAGCTTACGCCAGCAAAAAAGAAAAAATAAAAGGACAAAAAAGAGAGAAAAGAGGAGGAATGCGTGGCTCCCTGAGGATTGTGGAAGTGGGAGAGAAGACTCAGCTTCTGTATCCCTCTCTCTTCAGTCCCCCGGGTCACAGCACACTTCAACTGGGACAGATTTACATGAAACCTAATGAAACACTACTATTTTTAAGTCAGTATTAATACTAACCTATAGAACTATGGCTGTCTATGTTTTAAAGACATTTCTGGCCTGTATGAACACCACAGGGAAGAACTGTCCTAGACTCTTAAAAGCATAGGTTCTTAAGCGGTTCTTGGCTGCACAGTTAGGGGACAAAAAATAAAAGTTCTTCAAAAGGTCCTACCAAGCGGCGTTCTTCTAAGACATCTCTCCAAGAACACCTTTTGTTAAGAGCACGTTGTCTTCACAACACAGACGGCCTTCAAAGCTCTCAGAGCCATTTGAGTTGTATCACTGAGTGGAGTTTGCGTGGTATCGGTCAAAGAGCCAGAGAAGAATATGCCTGTGAGACACATTGACTTCAAAGCCACATATTTTTCTCTTTCATTCTGGCCCTGAGGACAAAGAGCCTTGATTGAATCCTTGTCTACGTCGAGTCATTTAATAGGCCAAGGTGAAAAAGAACATTTCCCTCCCTCATCTGTGTCCGAGCGTGGGGGAGATTGAGCAGTCCTTGCTAAATAAGTCTTGGCGGCAATTAATCTTCCGACAGCGTATTATGAAATGTTTCTTTTTAAAATCCATTCTTTATGATTTAATTCACATTTCATGGCCTATGATAACACCTTAATTAATGGTACGCATCGATTTCTTCTGACCTTTCACCAGCCAATCACATAGCAAGGTTAAAGCACCAATAAAACACTTCACTTTTTTATAGCAAAATCGAAAACAACAAAGTTAAATATCAACCCCAGTTACATTTGGACTGAATTGCTTTATTGCTCATATACTGGGTGTTGCTCAACATAATTTTCATGTCAAAAAGCCGCATATAGGAGGATGCAATCATAGCTAGTGGAGGGCACTAGAAGGGCGAGCGGTTGTGTGAATTGATGGAGCATTAGGGATTTCAGCTGTAGCGACAGATTGTTCAGCTGGGCCAGGGCAGGTTTTGGCAAGGGCCTGTAACTACGGGTATTCACAGAGGGCCTGGCTTGGTCCTCTTGCCACTAATATGCAGGAAAGCATGTGATTATAAGAATGGATTTCAATTATTGTTTGCTTTCTTAAAGAATAAAAAATGACTAAAACAGTATTTCATCACTGTTCACAGAAAAACACGATCTCCATGTTTGTCATTTTACTTTTATGCATCATCTGAACACAGCTGTTGCCATTTACATTGCATGAAAATTTCATGATGAATGGACCAACAGAAATCGCCCAAAATTGGCTGTTTCCATTGACTTACATTAAAATTAAACAAGGATTTTGCCCTCTCCTGTAAAGCTGACATTTGGAGACACTCGTTTTTCCTTGTACAGTGACAATTTGCTAAATGGTGGCTGCAGGAATCCTCTCTAATTTAATGTGTTATTGGTAGTATGTTCAAAGACTTTGCCCCCCATTTAACTCATTAAAACCTGCCCCTAAAGTACAACTCCAATTCCCAAAAACTTAGGACGTTGTATAAAATGTTCAACCCCAATTCCAAAGTAAATAAAAACAGAATGCAATGATTTGCAAATCTCATAGACCCATTTTTTATTCACAATAGAACACAGGACACATATTAAATGTGGAAAGTAAGACAACTTATAATTTCATTAAATTTCATGAAAATGAAAAAAATTAAACTCATTTAGAACTCAAAAAGTTGGGACAGGGGAAACAAAAGGCTGGTAAAAGTTATAGCAGTAATAAAAAACAGCTGGAGA
This sequence comes from Semaprochilodus insignis, assembly GCA_034552555.1. Taxonomy (NCBI): domain Eukaryota; kingdom Metazoa; phylum Chordata; class Actinopteri; order Characiformes; family Prochilodontidae; genus Semaprochilodus; species Semaprochilodus insignis. The sequence continues at coordinate 12,110,039 of CM067485.1, read as the reverse complement.
AGCAATTTGCAACTAAGTCACATAGGTTGGTATAAAAAGAGCAAGCTCTAAATTAGTTAATAATTAGTTTTACTGTGAATAAAATATGGGTCTATGAGATTTGCAAATGATTGCATTCTGCTTTTATTTAGTCGCATTTCACACAGCATCCCAACTTTGTTGGAATTGGAATTGGGGTTGTAGTTTGGACATGTCCACACTGGATTTAATAAAACAGATTAACATGTGGAATTTTACATGCCGTAAATAAAAGAAGCCAACATTCCATTACAGGGGTACATAAGCTCGCCAAAAAAGATACTGTAACTCTCTTGGGGGGAGTTTTAGGGAGGTTGGTTTATGCAGCTTTGATTAATGTAAAAAAAAAAAAAAACTAATTAAAAGAAGGTCTCAATCTCTCATATTTGTTTCTTTTCTGGTTCTTCCTCAACAAGACAGAAGTGTTGCTATTCCAAGCTGAATGTAAAACAATGGCACACATTTTTACTGCATAAAGATAGGAAGATGTTAGTTTTTCTCATTTTCTCAGCCTGATTATGAGTAGTCTCTGATCACGATTTTGACACAACGTGGATGCCTCAGAGAAGATGACAGGTGAGCAGCTTGCTGATTTTGAGGTCCGTATCCCCAGTTTCCTGAAGACTAGGAATGTTATCCAGGGCTCCTTGGAAAGGACACATTATACGTCATTATCACGTCATCAGCAACTGGTTGACATGACTTTCATTATGTTACTGTGGACTTTGAAAAAATTCTTAAGTTGTGCAACCCCTCATAAATGTGTGATAGTTCATATCATTAAATTCAGGGAGTCTTTGCATTAGGTATAAAATAATTATATAGTCACTGTCCAAAGAAAAACAAGTATCTCCAAAATGGCAATGTTACAGGGGAGGGCAAAAACCTAATTTTATTTTAATGTCATTTAAAATGAATGCAGCCACACTTTTTTCCAAGCAATTTTGTACCATTTCTGTTGGTCCATTCATCATGGTATTTTTACACAATGTAAACAGCAGCTGCTGTTTTCAAATGATGCATAAACATAAAGTAAAATCAACTTAATTTAAGATACATGTTCTTTACTGGACAGCAATGATATACAGGCTGTATGGGTGGAGTGGCTTTAAAGGGTGCAATCCAAGACTCACAAGTGTCATCATAGGTAGGAGTCAGAAAACAGGCAGGCGGGAACAAACAAAGCCAAAATGCAAAACTGATGAAGCAGATCAAGGGTCAAAGCTCTCACATTAATACCACAGTGACTTCATCAAGTGAGAAGCCAAAAAAGACGTACATATAGTAGAAATAATCTTTACAATGAGCTGCAGGTGTGCATAATGATGGAGGGGTGAAACCAAAGAAGAGCTAGAGCCATTCCAGACAGGGTAGGTCCAAAAAGTCTCCCAGGTAAAAATACAAATTAGATATACTGCAAATGCTAATGTTAAACAGTCTTTTCTGAACATATACTGTACATCTAACTAATAGCTATTTGTAATTGTTTATTTGCTGACTGTATGAGCTGGCACAGATCTGTTGTATACTCACTTTACTCTTAGGACTACATCACTTTGTCTGTACACTGTCACCAAAAGGGTACTTTGAGCACTGCAAAGCTACTTGTGTTACTGGATGCACTGTGAGGGTTCCTGTAGTGAAAACATGTGAGACTGTGTGTCATGTAAACAACTGAATGTCAGGTATATTGAGCTTATCAAAGCCACAGTATCATTATCTAAATTACTCAGCCTAGTTTCCACGTTTTCCTCCTTGACTGCTTGAATTAGGCCACTCTTCACCTGACCAATATTCTCCACGCTCTCTTCAACTGACAGTCCATGACAACTTACTGCACGGAGAGCTTAGAGTTCAAAGCGATTAAGAAAACATGTCTTGTGCTGAAGCTAAAATATCCTGGAAGAATTCCATCCAAAATTTCACTCTCTCTTTTCACACCTCCCCCCCTTCTCCGTCTCTCACATGCGCTCACTCTCTCTTGCTCGCTAGCATGCCTGGAATTCATCCACTTGAAGTCAGTTCTCGTAATTATATCCCTGCTAACAACCATTAGCCATGGTTCTGAATGGGCTATATTTGGGTCGCATACACAAAAATATTTCTCTAATTCACTTTCCAAATTGAATTGTCTTAAGCTTGTGTTACATGCTCCCGCAATAGAGTGATAACAGTGAAACCACATTGGATTGAAAAAAGGACTCCACCATGGCTGATCTGCTTAGCTCTGCTGTTATAATAAAATACTGTGATTTGTAGTCCCTAGGGGGAAGATACAGTATAGAGCATGGAGTCTGTCAACATACACAAAAGACTGATTCAAGTAGTGCAACATCTGTTACAGGTCCTTATCAAGAAATACCCAGACTCATATAATGAAACCCACCAACCCACCTACTTAAAACAAAATGCACATAAGCTTGTGTCTGAAGCATATGTGGAAACTTGAGTGGTAAAGGGAAAGAAAAAAAAAGGCAGATGGTGTCTTTACCTGGGGACATTAACATAAAGCAGGGTTATGGAACAGTAGAACGCTTTTCCGCAAGGTGATACCAGCAGTGTTCAAAAGTGGTGTTTCATAACAAGACAAACGTTGTAAAGTAACTGCAAGGTCCGATTGTATCTCTGCAGACAATAGACTGGAACGCATACCCAGGGATAATGATGGGGGAAATCAATGTCCAATTCAGCGGTGCAGATATACAGAGCAGCAGGGTTAAGCTAACACTTCAGCTTGGAAACGATTTGTTAATAAGGGTTTTAGAGGGGAGAGAACATTGATTTTCCTATCAAGAAAGGATTGTGTCTTTGCTCTGTATAGACTGAGCACATGCTTTATGAGGCAATGCACATATGCGCAAGAGATACATTCGTTCAAAACAGATTTGATTCGTTTGAAAAGTGATTCATTTTATTTGTGCAGTGTGATTCATATTCAAGGGCTCATACCACATAAATCTGAATTTATGCAAACACTGCTCTTTGAAAGTTGTACCCTTCTCTCCTGAGTTCATGAAGTCCATATGTTGTTGCTCTTTTTCAGCTTTCATATGCATATTATATGGACGTACAGTGTCCTGATGAATAGACCAATAGGCATGCTCTAAAATTGCTAGGGTTAAGAAAAATAGTGTTAATGTAATATTATTGCTATTAATATCAATAGCAGTTTTCTGAATGCTTTTGGAATAAGTCAGAATATAGGGATGCTACTTATAACAGATATAATATACATGTATCAGTTTTAAGGACATAGTAACAAAAACATGGTAAAAAAAAAAGCTTGCTTAAGTGTAAAAAACAAAAAGAGGTTGTAAAAATCAATTTTAAAAGATTGATCACAATTTATGGTTGTGCATTAATTTAACTGATAACACTTTACATTAAGAGTTGACTAACTAACATGAAGAAATGCATTAGTTAACATAGTTAACATTATTAGTTCACATAGTTAGCATAAACTAACTAATGTATTACTTCATGTTAGTTAGTGGACACTTAATGTAGAGTGTTACCATTAAACCTCATAAATATAAATAAATGAAAAAATGGAGGTTACTGACCAGGTTATTGGAAATGCTGAGCGGTGTGTTGAGCTGCTAATAAGCAATGAAGGGTGAAAGAGGACTGAAACAATTCACACTTTACCACAGCCAACTGTGTGAGATAAAACAGACTGCACAACTTCCTTGATATCAAAACATGATGTATAACCATCCTACACACTTCCATCAAAACATTTTCCACCAATATTACCAAACGCAGGGACTCTTATAAAAATGATGGACATTGCAGCTACTGTAAAAATGGCTATAATCAATGTATCAAGTCACCAACATGAATAAAAGCCTGTGTGCTTCTGCTGATATTCAGAAGTATAATGTTTTAGAAATGCAATACATACACAATGGTATCAGTAATGATACTGTGCTATCCTCTCCAGGATCCTGTAAATGAGCGTATTTCTATGTATGTATTTGAAAAAGCACAGGCATGACTCGTGTGCCTCCAAATTTCACAGACCCTCTTAGTTAATCCACCATTATGAGAAAGAAGACTGATAAGCATTTCCACAAAGCTTTTTTTGCCAGAAGTCGTGCACAAAGCAGAAGGGGGTAATTGAATATTTAAGCTGAAAGCATATGAAATAAGTTCTGTGAATCCTGTATATGCTGCTGTCTCTGCCCTCTAAGCCTGCTTTAGGATCTGCCTGGAAAAGCATTTTACAGATTTCTCTCATTGTCTACCTTTGTGTGTGTGTGTGTGTGTGTGTGTGTGTGTGTGTGTGTGCGTGTGTGTGTGTGTGCGAGTGTGAAGTGGTGAGGAAGAGAGCGAGAGCCACCTGATGCAATAGGCGCGATAGTTTGTATCCACACTGCTTTTATAGACTGAGCTTTGAGTTGCCGTCTGTGTTTCTTTTCTCCAAAGTTGAGTCTTTCAGATGAGAGCCGTGCCAGCTCATCACAGCGTGAAGTGACCATGCCATTCACAGCCAGTGTAAACAAGGAAATGTGCTAATGACAATTTGCAGTCATTTGCAGTTCCTCATTCTTTTAATTCCATTATTTGGTAAGCCACTCAAATTCGCAAGAACACTGGAGCCAAATGTCTATACAAGCGCTGTACGTAACAATAAAGTCTCCAAAGCAGTTCCACAGGCTCCACAGCAGTGCTATAGAGGAATCATCTTTGGTTCCCTAAAGATTCTTTCAGTGGAAAGTTCTTTAACCCCTTAAATGACCAGCAGCAGCAGGTCCAGCTTTCTGTTCTTCACATACTGTTCCTAAAAGATGAAGTAATAGAACTCTTCTACATACTACTACTACTGTTAATAATAATAATAATAATAATAATAATAATAATAATATGCTCTTTATAGGCTGTATAATAATAGTTTTCTGACCTGGCTTGTGTTCTTGACTTCCCTACTGGTTTTTGGTTGCTTGTTTTTGCTTTTGACCTTGGCATGCTTCACTGCTAGGAGGATATTTTTCATTAAAGCCTCAAAGCTTGCTTTTACCCACAAGCGTCTGAATCATTCTGACCCATAACAAAGGAAGAACATCTCAACTACTGGCAATGATAGGCAAACTCACTATAAAGACAGCCAAACCCATTAAAACATGATGCAGGTCATTAGCAGCTTCGCTGGGTATAAGATACAGTAAATGTACAGTATTGTACTCTAAGACAGTCGTTCCCAACCCTGGTACGGAAGGACCCACTGCACTGCATATTTTTGTGTTTTCCTGTCAAAACACTCCCACTTCAACTCAGGAAGGCCTTACTAATTAGCAGATTAGTTGGATCAGGTGTGTTGGGAGCAGGGCAAACACTAAAATGTGCAAGCCAGGGTGTCCTCCAGGACCAGGGTAGGGAACCACTTCTCTAAGATATGGTTCTGTAGACTTACTGCAATTAACATCACAGCAGCTACTATACATGCACAGTAATGGTGGACATCACACATCTACAGGTGATGTTTACAGCTGGCATCAAACCTTCTGGTGAAATTATCACAACTATCCGGTGCACTGATATACAGTATTGATATAATAGTCGGCAGGCAACAATACTACACAACAAACTACTGATTCACTTACTTCACCTCTTATTCAGATGAATTATAAGAATTATACAGTATATATGCATTTAATGTTTCAGATGGAAGCAGACTAAAAAAGAATACTTGAAACTGAGTATTCGTTTGAAGTACAAGCCAGTAAAAGGATATTTAGGGAATACAGATATTTTGGCATCACTCCATAGAGTTTCAGTGTGAAGTACCAGGTAAAGGCCTACTGTGATTCTCTAGCCTGCGTCAACAGGCATTGCCAATAGAGCATGTGTTTTTCCTTATTTCTCATTCTCTCTCTTTTTCTCCATCCTTCATTTCTCTTTTTCTCTCTTCCAGCCTACATACAGCTGCATTTTAGCGAGTGTGGACCTCTTTCATTCTCTCTTTGATCTCTGCGCTCCCAGCCCAACCTTGCATCCATTTCGTGATGAGCGCCATGACTCCCTCACACAGTAGAATGCACGCGTTATTGGGAGAGACTCTGACCCGTGGATGTTAAAATTGCTCATGTGTGCGAGTGTGTGGGGGCTGGCTCGCCGCTTTAAGATGTGCGGGGTCATACATGCACGGGTGGGAGGAGATATATCTGTCTCTCTCTCTCTCTCTCTCTCTCTTTCTCTCTCTGCATTTGGGCACGCTGCGCGGGAGGAGTGGGATCCAGTGCGCATCAGAAAAACCTTCTAATTCCTTCTTTACAATCATGCTACCATGATCATATTAACAAATAAGCCCTGTGATCCACAGATTAACTAAATAATTAGACTTTGTTGTGATAAAGGACTTTTTTGGTACATAAAAAGGCCTGTTTGAGAGAATGGGGATGGTTATATAATGAAACATGCACACACACATACACACACCAGACACATTTATTCAAATCTGCCAATGCCACCTGGTGGATCAAGTTGTGGAGGGAAAAAAACTCAGCCTCTGATTGGATGGCACCGCATATAGAAACATCTGGTGCTGTGGATGGGGTATTTGGAGTGAAGCTGTCAGACCAGTGCCAGGTAACTGAACACTCTGCTGGATATTTGGTGAGGAGCTTTAACAGAATTAGCTGCCTTAGACAAGAAGGAAGAACGTTTTCACAGGCTTAAGGGCAAATTGTGCAAGATATTGCATGTGTACTAATATTGAACTCTAACTGCAATACGAGACACTTCAACATTTCTATGAGTTGCCACTTTGGAATCTGTATTTCCAGATAGATTTATTGCATTAATTATTTATTGCATTTGGTGAGGCAAAGCTGGCGTTTCATGTCATTTTTTACTCCAAATCAAACAATTATTGCAGTTGTGCACAGTGCACAGCACCAATCAGAGAGCATCTTTCTCAAGATCGAGTCTTAAGTCACATACACTACTGATCCAAACTTTCATTTATATCAAACTAATACCTTTGAAGATACATGTATAAAATGATGAAACAAATATCTTACAAATTGTAAACTTTTTAAAAATAATCTTAATGCACGTAATTAAAAGAAATAAAAATAAATAAATAAATACACCAAAGGATGTATCACTACTGATCAAAACATCAAAACAGGTATATAAACATATGAACATATAAAACATATAAAACATATTCTTAAGAAAAGGGGGGGGGGATGGGTAATTTTAAAGGACATCTGATAGCCTCTTAGCTACACGTCAGTGGGGGCACTGCACAATTACTGAATACCTTATTCAGGGACAGTAAAATTTAGTTTAAAAAAGCAAAAAAAAAAAGTTTAAAAAGTTTAGTTTAAAAAAGTAAAGCAAAAAAAAGGTTGCCATATCTCATTTAGAACAGAACATCCTAGAGTACAGACGCGTTCAAGGGTAGCATTGTGGAGTGTGAATTTTAAACAGGTTTTAGGAACCTGTAAAAATAAGGATACCTCCGACGACTGAGCCGTTATTGTTTTCATGACAGTCTGGAAATCAGTAAAGCATTGACAGTTAACTGACATCCACAAAACAATAACCAAATCTCACTAATTAAACAGATATTGATGGTGTTTTTGTGACAATACATTCCAATAAACATAAAATTATAGCTTATCACTTAACAACATTTTCCCCTAGTCCTAATGTACGAATAAGGACGGAAGAAAAGAGAGAGAATGAAAAATAAGGAAAAACACATTCTTTGTGGCCAATGCCTGTTGATGCAGGTTAAAGAATTACAGTAGGCCTTTACCTACAGTACTTCACACTCAAACTCTCTGGAGATATGCCATACTAAAACCATCTTCCATCTAAATATCATTTCACTGGCTTATTCTTTGAAAAAAAGTTTTCAACTACTCTTTTTAGTCTGCTTCCATGTGAAATGCTAAATGCATATATATAAGAGGGCATATATATGTAAAATTCATCTGAATAAGAGGTGAAGTAAGTAAATGAGTAGCTTGTTGTGTAGTATTGTTGTCTGCAGACTATTATAGCAGTTTTTAGGAACATGTAAAAATGAGGACACTTCCAGTGATAAACTGAGCTGTTAATGGTTTCATGACAATCGAAAAATCTGTAAAGCATTTAAAATTAACTGACATCCACAAAGGTTAATATAAAAAAAAGCAATAACCAAATCTTGCTAATTAAACAGCTATTCATGGTGTTTTTTGTGACAATATATTCCAATAAACAGAAAATTATAGCTTATTACTTAATACCCTTTCCATTTTTCCCCAGTCCTAAAGTATAACTGAAATTAACTGAATTATGTGTAGCCTAATAAATTAAAAGCATGGCCTCAAACACTGACTCATCACTGTACAGTGGCCAAAGTAGTGTCCCAACAAGTGGCCTTAATTATAAACAAGTCATTCTAGCAATTTCTGAAGTAACCTAAAGAATTTCATCAAGGTTTACCAATGATTTAAAAAGTCCAAGTACATTTTGGGGCCACTGTGTACTCTTATATGTGTATATAAAAGCACATGTGCATATTTCATATGTACTTAGTAGTTCCAGTCTAGTTACAGCGCCAAAAGGGAGCCTGTGCGTTGATTCTTGACTGACGTTTAAAAGCATACAACCATGAATATTACAGTGAGTTGGAAACTTGAGCTTCCTCAGTAATAACAGTTCACAGTACACAGGTCTCTGGCTGTGCACTGTGGGAGTCCTTGCCAAGAGCAAAGCATCTGTCCTGAGGCTTATGCATTGCGGTGCCACTGTGAATTTGTGAGTATGTGTAATGTCACTTTGACAGTCCCATGAACCTTCCTGTCAATGCAGAGGTGATGTCAGAGGTGAGCACTCCTGGCAGAGTCGTTCATCTGCTTAAGTGAGGATTAATCCAGGATTTACACAACTTAAAATCATGACACTGTGATATTTGCTATAGTACTTTCAGAAGGTCTACATCCATTATACACATTGGAAAAATAGTTCATGCAAAATTAGGCTATTAAGAGCTGACTTAGTAAAATTCATCTGTAGTGTGGAATGCCTGAACTTATGCAGTCTTCCTGAAGGGAAATGTGAGAATTGGCTACCCCATGTCTTATATACTACAACAGGCCTAGGCCTTGAATCATGGAAAGTTCTTACAATTCCATAAATTGCAGTTTTATTAAAATTGCCCCTCTTCAACTTAATTTACTATATAGCCAGAATGAAAGTGTCTGTAGTACTGTAGCACATAACATTATCATTTACTGTACATTTATATACACAAATTAGCTGTGTCAGCAAAGCTCATATCTACTAATAGGATAACTAACTCAGCTTATTTATGTACGGTTTACTCTCAGCATGTGTTTCAGTCTAATATAATATCTGACAAAATGACATGCAAAGACATTTTATGGGTAGTAAGCATTTATGTGTTAACAAGCACTAAACAAATGATGATAAATTCTGTTTAGTTCTGGTTTGTCTGTCAGTGTGTTATCTTAAAGGGGCATTCTGGCCTAAAACTAGTGCTTGTATGCTATTTATGTTTTTATTTGTTGTGTTATGTAGAATTCTGTAGTTCAGCACTATATAGTTCATATTTAGCAGTGGGCTAAATGACAAGTAACTCAACTTATTTGTGTACTATTTGGTGTATTCTCAGCATGTGTTTCAATCTAATTTATTATCTGAGAAAATGAAATGCAAAGCCATTTTCATGGGCAGTAAGCATGTATGTGTTAACAAGCACTAAACTAATAGGTAATAAATTCTGATCATTTTGTCTGTCATTGTGTTATCTTAAAGGGGCATCCTGACCTACAACCAGGCTTGAGTATATGTATGTTATTTGTTGCGTTATGTAAAATTCTGTAGCTCAGCATTGTACCCATGAGTCTCATCGGTTTGACAGAAATCATGATTTTACATGGTTTTCATGTTTTCATTCATCAGTGTTCTCTCAGTACAGTACTCAGCATGCATTACATACTTACTTCATACAACCTGTGGGGGTCCCTATGGTGTCAAGCAGTCATGACTGCTAGCCCAGCCACACCTCTCTGAAGAAAATCAGGAATCCAAGTGTGCTGCTACTCTCATATTTGCTACTTTGAAAAGTGTATAATAATCACAGAAATAGTGATAAATCATGTGCCAAAATCAAGCACATCTTTTCTTTCTCATCATCTTTGCAGGAACGATATGAGCATCTGTTCAAAATAGAGCAGGCAGTTGGTGCAGACAGTAGAACTCTGGTGTCTGTTGAGGAAAACATGCTCTGGTGTTGAATTCACTCATGAATTATTTCTTCAGTGCAGACCTGAATACGGGTGGAGTGGGGAACACTAAAAACCTCAGTAGGTCCACACCAAACATGGTAGACCTGAAAGCAATCCTAATTTAGTGATAGCCATAAAAATTATTTAAATTGAAACTGAGCAAATTCACACAGTGTAGTAACATAAACAGTGACTGTGTATTATTTTGTTTATTGCATTGAAACATTTTTATGGATTAGTGAGCTGCAGCTCCATTTACTAAACACAAACTCACATTGGATTTGCTCTTTGGGAAACGCCCTGCTTCCAGATGAAATGGAGATTTTGTTTTTATTCTCTCTCTCTGTTCTTGTCTATTGGTCAGTTCTCCATATAGTTTAATTTTGTTATGATATAATCAAGCTGAACTCATCAGAAAGTGGTGGGTCATCGCCCCAGGACTTTGAAAAGTGTTGCGTCAAATGCAGCGGCCCGTAAACTATACCGTAATCTTCAAGCTAAATCTAATAAAGATCCTTGCATTTAAAGATTACGATGAATGTTATGTGTTTGTACTAAAAAAATCCTGTAAAAAGTTTTAAGCCTTCATGAATCTGAGCCCTGATTGTTTCTAGAGCCATAGCTGACATTTTCCCTCTTTAAATGGTAATCCAGCAGGCACAGCTTGTCTGTTTCATCTTCAACTCTTAGCAGACCTCATATAAGCATTTCCACCAACGGCAGTAGAACTGCTGAATTCTAGGTGCAAAGGACAGCAGAAAAGTTGACTGTATTATTTGCACTTATAAAACAAGGGAGACACATCATGAAAGATTACAGCTGTCTTGGAGTGGCGGGAGAGGTCATGCAGGATCTAAATATGGTCTAAAATCTGTGAGGGATTAATAGAATAGGAGTGAAAAAGAGAGAAATATAAGGTCATGCCAAGTGTCATCACGTGTAGTTCATCATTTAATGCAATCGCAATGCGGATGATTAGCAGTGTGCTACACAAACAGGCATGAAATTGCTCAAGATTACCTTCATTTTCAAGCAGTCCTCTAGCTTGTTGCCCTCTGAGTTTGTATATAGCTTTCTCCTTTGGAGGTATTAATAGACTTATGTCTTCTTGAGAAACCTTTATAGCACAAGCCTAGCATATTAAGTCTCTTTCTTCTTCTACTGTATGTAATTGTACTATTATTTATTTTGAAAAACGTTGTCCTGTGTAAGGCACTTTGAGATTTTGTAACTAATATGAAAGGAACTGTTTAAATAAAGATTATTAATATCACTTTGATTCTGTAACTGCTTAAAAGATGCAAATATTCCATTTATATATAAAAACACAGCACAATGTTGTGCAAATCATTTGAACCCTACATTTAAATGAAAACATAGTGAATTTAACGTTTTTTTTTCTGAAAAATATATGTTCATTTCAAAACTGATGCTAGCAACATGTTTCAAAAAAGGTGGGACAGGGGAAAAAAAACAACACAAAACAACATCAACATAACAGGCCAGTAGCACGTCTTTCATGAGTAAATAAGGAACTGCTGAAAATGTGCAAAATTCAAAAATAAGAATAATAGCAAAGAATAGCAAAGCAATCTCTGTACGCAAAAACAATATTTGACAGCTATGATCTTCAGGCCCTCTAGGCAGCATTACATTAAAAACAGACACAATTCTTTAGTGGAAATCACTGCATGGGCTCAAGAACACCATCATCTGTGAACACAGTTCATCACTACAAATGCAAGTTAAAGCTCTACCATGCAAAGAAGAATATAAACAAGACCCAGAAACCCCACTGTCTTCTTTGGGCCCAAGCTCATTTAACATGGTCGGAGGGAAAGTGGAAAAATGTCCTGTGCTCTGATGAATCCAAATATTTTATTCTTTTTGGAAATCACGGATCCTCCAAACTAAAAAGGAGAGGGACCACTGTTATTAATGTACAGAAACTGATGATATGAGGCAGTGTACATGGCATGGCTGATCATTGCACATCTGTGATGTCCTATATTCAGATTTTGGAGCAGCATATGTTGCCACCCACACAAGGTCTTTTTCAGGGAAGGTCTTATTGTTATTTATTACAATGAACCACTGCACATATTACAACAGCATGGCCTGTAATAACAGAATCCAGGCGCCAAACTGGCCTGCCTTCAGTCCACATTAAACATCTGATGCATTTTTAAATATAAAATATGACTAAGGAGACCCAGACCTTTGAGCAGCTGGAATACCTTTCTTGAAACAGGGCTATAGAAGCCACCGACATTTTATAGTCTGGCCTGTCCTTCTAGTAAAAGTCACATGCAGCTCTGAAGTACAGAAGGATCTGCTATAGGTTATTCTCCCTGTGTTTTTGTGAGCGCTTGTGTTATGAAAGCCTTTAAAAAGGGTGCACTGCTTTGCTAGTGAGGGAGCTGTACAGTATTGACCTGTATTAAATAAAGTAGGCTAGCTGCACCGCTGGGGAAGCTTGGTAACTACTTCCAGACTGTGTCAGAGGGGCTTTCACTATTCACCCCCTCATCATCTGCTATAAAAATAGGGCAAAACAGAAGGAAGGAGTGAAAAGACAGCTAGAGAGAATAAGAAAGAGAGAGAAGACCGCATCTTGCTGGGCTCAGGAGTTGTGTAAGAATCTTTACATCAGGCCATTGATTGTAGTCATGGAAACGTGAATTGAACATCCAAGAGCCGTTGTGGAATTTATTATAGTAGTCGTTCTGACTTCATTGCACAAGCTCATAAAGTCAACCTGAAATCAAAATTGATCTTTTTTTTGCCTCATTAGTTCATGTCTCTGCTCGTAACAAGCATGATTTGTCATATCATATCATTTAAAGGACCAAATTATAGTTTTTCTGCAGTCTTCTATCAAAGTCTAATGAGTCTCTAAATAGTCTTCCACCCTCCCTAATACCTGTTTCGTGATTTCTGATTCTTTGATTGACTTCAAAAATAAAAGTTGTTAAATGGTTCAGGGCTTGAACGCTCTAGGAAGCAATTTTAATTCATATAGAGCCTTTACATTATGTGGAGGTTCTTTAAAGGTTCTTCACACGCATTCAAATTTAATTAATTAAATATATTTGCACACATACTATACATACTTACTTTCGATTTGATGAATGAGCCAACAGAAACCCTCCAAATGTCTTTGGCTTATGTAATGTAATTGACTTACATTAAAAGTTAAGAAGATTTTTGCCTTCTGTGAATTCACCATTTGGGAGATACTTGTTTTTCTTTTGGCAGGGTCTATATATATATATATGTATATATATATAATTTTTTTTTCACCCATCATCTATTAAAATGGTTTATCTATTTAATATATTATCTATTTAAAATGGTTCATCTATTTAAACAGTTCATCTATCATCCAGAGGATTGCTCCAGCTGATAAAGTATTTTTCTATTATTAGTCTTAATTACTAATATAATATAACAGCATATGACTACAAAGGATGCATTTGCTCCATTAGCTAATTTTTGAACTATATAGAGTATATAGATCACTGTTCTGCATGAAACCCCAGAAAGTAGTCCTAACCCCCTCATCACATGAGAACAAAAAAAAAAAAACCACACACACACACACACACACACACACACACACACACACACACACACACACACAAAAAAAAACATTGTTCTAGCTGTTTTGTGCTGCTGGGGTTTTTAACAATCGCTGTCCACTCACTGTCCACTCTATTAAGAACATTCTTACATTGTTGGTCCAGCTTATAGATGTAAAATCAGAGATGATAGCTCATCTGTTGCTGCACAGTTTGTGCTGGTCATCCTCTAGTCCTTAATCAGTGGTCACGGGATGATTCTCAGTCCAGCAGTGACACTGAGGTCACAGCAGCACTGCTGTGTCTGATCCACTCAGACCAGCACAACACACACTAACACACCGCCACCACGTCAGTGTCACTGCAGTGCTGAGGATTTTCCACCACCCAAATGATACTTGCTCTGTGGTCATTTGAGGGTCCTGATCACTGAACAACAGGGTGAAAAGGAGCCAACAAAATGGAGAAACAGAGAAACAGATAGACTACAGTCTGTGATTGTAGAGCTACAAAGTGCTCCTGTATGGTAAGTGGACCTAATAAAAAGGATGATTGTAGATAGAGTGAGTGCAGATACAAGGAGATGGTGCTATTACTGATTGATGTAGATGTGCATTCAAGATGTGATTCTTAATTTCTATTTAAAAATATTAAATATAAAAGTGTAAAGTATGATCACAAATATATATATATATATAAATAAACATTTGTCCTGTAACAGCTGAACCGCTGGAAATGCTTAATTTCTATAGATCTCACCAATATTTCATATTCTGGTGTTTCCGAGTAATAAAGAAATCTATAACTGATACAGGACAGCCTAGTATGTGCGGCATTGTGTTCTTATAGAATGTAAATAACAGAGTTTCCCTTAGCTGTGGCATTCTGATTAGCGCCCATGTTAAATGACCTATATACAGAGGGAAAGGGTGTCTGTCTGATGCGTCTGTGTGGCTCAGCTTACGTGCAGAGCTAAAATTGAACTTCACACAGTACCACAGGGGCTTTCGGCTCCTTTACACCGACGCAAGGGCTGTAAAATTAAACTATGTGATTTAGGCTGCCACTGGAAAATCCACAAGAAGTGCGGGTCAGAAATTGCATAAGTGGGGACCTGATTTCACTGACAATTGTGGTGCAGAGTTTGGCTTTGATAGAGTTTGACAGAGCATCAGTGTGACCAAATTACCATCAAGTTCATCTTGATATGTCTAGACTTTGGGAGCAACTTACTATACAGTACATGATCGTATTGTGTTTGATGGAACACACAGATTCAGTACAGGGGTAAAGTGCAATGCACAATATAAACCTAAAAACTACATAAAACTCTGTAGACTTTAAACTGAAGGACAGTACACATTACAAAAGACTGCAGGTGCTCCTAATTCAGAACGCTTATATTTCTAGGTATGATTATGTGTGTCTGAATTGAACAACTAGCGGTACGTGACAGGGCTCAGTGTTTAATGTATTTCCGTCCTCTTTTCCCTCAGGAGAAGAATTAGTTTTTGTGATATCTTCAAAGAGATTTGTCCAGGCCTGAGGACAGCACATGCATCCGCATTTAATGTCTGCTGTAGGGAATGCAATGGAGGAGCTGTGATAGTGGGTTATCATTTTCAGAAGGACGCAGGGACTGGGAGATAGCACCTATTGTTTTAGCCCCAACATGTTCCATTTCTATATAGACGTGATTCTAAATTGACTTAGAAAGCTACATAAGCTGCATGGTCTTTTCCAATGAACTGGTTCTTCTCTGAATATGTCTGAAATAAGATTCATTATGGTTATTTGGGCTTCAAGTGAGAGGTGAGACTTGATTTGTTGGACGATCCATTTGTTTGTTCTCTTTGCTGTCCAAGGAGATCTCACAACAACAGAAGACCATAGCTTGCACAATTCTGATCTTTGTTTGTACTGACACATGGACATCTTTTCAATCTCCTTCAACCTTGCTCTGCCAAGTGCCAACCTGTGTCGTGTTTCTTGAGTGGTGAATCCTCTGTTGTCAATAACCGATCCGAGTGGGCCAAAACTGTCCGCCATTTCCACATCTCCTCCATAAGTTATTATTGTGTATAAAATGACACCCAGGACAGGATCATAGCCTTGCCAGACCCCTGGGTGCAAACATGTTTGAAGGGCCCTAGACAGACTAAAATTACAAGAAATTATTAAGAAATATAGAGCAATTAAAAAGAAATACAAAAGGGAGACAAAACAGATAATATTTATGTGCTTTTTGAACACTGCTGGAAAAAGAAACTAAAATACTAATAGTATTATAAATAATTTTTATTTAATTAGTTTTTATTAATGTGCCCACATCATAAAGGTTTGCATGTCTGAAGTTAAACAAATGCTTTTCATTTACTTCATTTATTTAGTTATTGGTACACATTCAAGAGCTTTGTACACACTGGATTGTGCCCCCCCCCCCCAATTAACAAACTATCTGGTGAAATTAGTAGACTGTCAGCAGCATTATGGTTAAGGTAAAGATTTGGACCAAGGCCAGGTTTAGAACCTGGGTTAGGGTTAGGTTTAAATTTTGGGTTTCAGGTTAGGGTCAGGTAAAATGAAAATGAATTTAAGGCAAGGTAAGCATCGATTAAATGTAAACAAATTCTGTGTTCACTGAACTTCAAATGGTAAGTTGGAAAGTTTCTGTTAACTAGCTATTTAAAGTTCTATAAAGTCAGAATTTTATGGCTTTTGAAAGTTACATTGCATCACTTTTGAAATTACAGAACTACTATAAAAATATGGCAGGTGAACTGATGCCTTTGTTCTTGGCAGAAACTGAAATGAGGGCCAAGAAAAAAAAGAATGCAAAAAACAACATTTTGGGGGCACAATACCAGAGGAAAAGGTAATATAAATGAACTCTCAAGCTATTGTCATCTAATTTGATTGGTCTGCTGGGTCGAGGGCCAAGGAGACAGATTCAGTAATGATTTTCACCTCAGAATTGTGCTGAGAATTTGCATCACTCGCCCAGGTTATTTCGTGACTCATTCTTTTGAGTAGAGCAACAACTTGACAGCTCAATTTAGCTGTGACACCCCTGAGAACCCTTTTTAGAGACCATGCTAGTGAGGACTTCATAGCACTCCCACAGTCACACGAGGATACAGAGAAAGCAGAACAGGACCCATCCAGAATTCATTTGTGTCCCCTGGACCCTTCAGCTCTATTATCTCAGCCTGGGTGGGCTGCATACTTTATATAATGCGTGGTAGGGGTATACAGCATAGAATGTTTAAAGTGAGAGTTTGATGAATAATGAAAGCTACACAATTTTCTCCTTACCCCAAAGTTGATCTGTCAAGACATGGTGGTTTAGTAAAGTTTGGTTTGGGTTTAAAGGGCGGTGCAGTGTTTGCTGTGTTCACATGAATATTGTGAGTATTCTGGTTAATTTCTAGAATACAGTGATATCACCACAGAAGGGGAGCACTGGTATAAGACGGGTGATGTCTGCAGAGCTGACAGGAATAGGCTACAACCTGTTGCAAATACACCCACTGGGCACTTCATTAGGTACATTTGTATTAGGTTTACTTGTACTTACACTCATTGCCCACTTTATCAGCTCTGCTTACCATATAAGAGCACTGTGTAGCTCTACAATTGCAAACTGAAGTCTTTTTGATAATAATCAGGTATTATTTGGGTGGTGGATCATTCTCAGCATTGCGGTAACACTGATGTGCTGGTGTGAGTGGAGTGTTTAAATACTGTGTCCACTCACTGTCCACTCTATTAGACACTTCTATCTGGCTGGTCCGCCTTGTAGATGTGAGGTCAGAGACAATAGCTCATCTCTTGCCGCACAGTCTGTGTTGGTCATCCTCTAGTCCTTCATCAATGGTCACAGGGTGCTACCCAGAGGACATTGTTGGCTGGATAATTTTGGTTGGAGGACTATGTACTCGTACCACAGCAACGCACACTAACACAAAATCAACTTGTCAGTGTCACTGAAGTGCTGAGAATGGTCCAACACCCACATAATACCTGCACTGTGGTGGACCTGTGTGGCAAGAAAGTGAAAGTATGCAGAGAAACAGATGGAGTACAGTCTGTAATAGAAGAACTACAAAGTCTATACGGTAAGTAGAGCTGATAAAACAATGAGTGTAGACACAAGTTGTATCTTCCAAACTGGCCTATACCCACTTTTTCAAAGGCCTACCCAGAATGAATTTTGCCAATGTCTCAAATCCAAGCCCAACCTTTAGCATGAAGATAACATGATCTCACCCGAAAGAGCTTTTTACAGAAGCCAGCAAAAGCTTTAAGAATGCTGAGCTGCTTTGCCTTCCAGTTGGTATTTGCATCTAATAATATAACATCAGACATAATAATGTCTAAACTTTATTTAAATATATATATTTAAGCTTTCTTTACTTAAGTCAGTTAATGAATTCCAACATTGGGGTTTATAGTGACATTGCTTAGCTGAAGTTTGCATCATAACACTCTGACTCTGTTGAGAAGTTCCTATATGCCAAACAGGAACAGATTTAGAGTGCTGTTTATCACCCTGTCAGGACAAAAGGGTACAAGGGACATTCATTGAAGCTGTCATTTTGTTTGTACATGTTGTTGAAGTCAATGCAAGAATGGACTAATAAGCTACTATAATAAGATAATTAAAACTCATATCAATTGAATCAGCACTCTGTCACTGATTAGCTGGGCCAGTTACATTGTTATCTTGTCAGTTAAAATCTGCAGGCGGTCTGTGGACAGGAGCATATTTTATAATTTAGGACTGACCCCTGTGTGACTAAGAAGGTGAGTCAACATTAATGGCCACCATTCCTTCTCCCAGGTGTGAATTAATGGCTTTATATTTGGCCTGTCTGGGCTCCGTGCCGGTGCAGGGGTTTGCATTGCTCTCTGTCCGATGTGAGGAAGCAACTTCCCTCCGGGCCCCTGACATGTGCCACTGGTTGTGGTAATGAGCGTCATTTATTTTGCTGTTTACTTATATAGCTTGCAGAGGTCATGTCTGCCTTTGCCAAGCCAGAGGCCAGAGATAAAGCCTTCGAGCGGAGGCATGAGCTAACACTGAGCCCAATTTGACTTCACATAGATTAGAGAATCACTTTGCTATTATAAAACAAACCCAGTGCTCTGTGCATACATAAGGCCATAAGAGGATCTTTATATAACTAATGAGAGGAGTTAATTATGCATGACACAGCACAATTGTCCTATTTCTTACAATGAAATCAATGTTTGGGTCCCTTATACTGCTGTAAATAATTCTTTTAGTGCAGATTTCAGTTATATCAATACATGTCCGCCCATGCAGTTATATGCTTGTTTTAGACCAAGAACAAAAAAAAATGCAGTTTGATAAAGACTCCACACACACATTCCCAAGTTACCTTTGAACTGAGAGTTTTGTTGCCATGGAAATTGTGAAATGGTCTATACTCAGTACACAAGTGCTTTAGAAGCGGTGAACTTTCTAGACATAGATACAGTGGGAAACTTGCCAGTGCAGTCTATTCATATTTATTCAATCCAGCAAGATAATTAAGGCCAATAAATGTCTTGTAAACTACAATAAGTCAATTAAAACACATGAAATGACAGTTAAAGTCATACACTCTCTGGAGATCATAAACAGTGTTGGGAACTCTATTAACATTTCCCAATTTCTGATATACAAACTAAAACACTGTTATTTCTGTTTTCCTTATGGATGCGTGAGGTAACTTATGACAATATAATGTACCAAGCCTAGACTGAGAAGGATAAAATAGGAGGTAAATAGACTCTACACTACAGCTGATTGTAGCTTTAAAGTCCCCCTCTAGCAGCTTTATTTATTGACAGATTGGCCTTGTCATAATCATAGTAGGAGACAATTAGCCCAGCTGTCCCACCATGTCACTGGAGAAAACTTCCTTGGCTGTGCGCAGCTTTTTCCATGATGTAAACTGGCGGTGAGCAAGAACGCAGCGCAAGGGTGCCGGTCAGCTTGAGGGGTGCAGTAGAAGGACCCCTCAAACCAGATTATTTGAGCGGATTTTCTTCACGGCTGTGGGTTTAAAGTAACTAGGATAAAAAAAATAAATAAAAAAACAAGACCAGCACTGACAACGTGTGCTACATCTCTATAAAGATCCCCCTCAGCGTAAACAGCAGCCGGCAGGGAGAAGCACATGAAAGACAGGTTTAACAGTATGTATGTCAGAGAGCCTCTGTTAGGGAGACAGACCAACGGGCTTATGATCAGTAACCAAAAGAAAGACATCAAACATGAAGTTTAATAAAGACACAGAGTAGGAGCTCCATATTACCGTGCATTTGCTTGATTTTGCTTTATTGCTTTCTTTTGTCCAAATGCGGCTTTTTGAAACTAATCGCTTTCTAATCACCCACCACCTCTCAAAGCTTTATTAAAATGGCAAATATTCAAGCTCTGAATTGGCAAGCCTGTCACTGGTTTTCCATTATCTTTAAGCTCCTGGTTCCACATTGGCCCCTCTAGCTTGTGACATCATTATGACTCCAGGATTACTGATGATATCAGAGAGCAATCTGGCAATATCACACCATGGTGCTGCACAGTGGTCATATGGCAACACTTTACAATTTTAAACCTTATGTCACTATATTGTGTTGGCCAAGTGTGCTAAACTGATGAAGTATACATGCCCAACATATTGACAGACTTCAATTGATTGTATTACAGGTAAAGTACAAACAGTAAAAATACTGCAATACGGCATGACAGCATTCATACTGCATGACAGCATCCAGTTATTTTAAAGGGAAATCCTTCAGTTTTTAAAATGTCTCCATAATGCAATCACTGAGATGTGAACATGTGAAGGATTCCGAGTGGTAGAGATTTGTAGAGATACTTACCAAGCCAGAATTCTTTACAGCGGTAATGATGAGAATCAGGGGTTGCCATGTCTGCAATACAGATATAGCCAAAACCTGTTCTAGATGTAACACGGATGATCTGAGGTTTTTTCATTACCCATTTCATGTAATAGCTTTCTGTGAGGTAACTTTCAGATGTACAATGACATGCAAAAGTTTGGGCACCCTGGTCAAAATGTCTTTAACTGTAAAGAGTTAGGTGAGTTGATGAAGAGATGAAGAAATCTCCAAAAGCCATACAATCAAATATGAACCAAGATTATATATTACTATGTGTATTAGTGTATCATGTGTACAATTTTAGAGTGGAAAAAAGGGAAAAGAGCACCATGCAAAAGTTTGGGAACAAACCCCAAGAGTTTGATCTTAGGTAACTTTTACAAAGGTCGCAGATCTTAATTTGCTTAGTGCCCACAAAGCAGGAGAAGGCTATAAGAAGACATTTATTTCCTAAGTTTGTAAGGTAATTAAGAAATATCCATTAAAAGGAGTGTTGGAGGTCAAGTGGAGGTCTGAAAAAACAAGCAAACTTTCCTGCGAGAACTGCTCTTTGGATTGCTAAACTTTAGCGACATCTGCACAAATATGACCTTCATAGAACGGTTCTGTGGCCTTACCACAAGATTCAGTGTCAATATTATGTCAAGGAACACTGAACCAAGCCTGATGACCTCTGGACTGATGGCCACAATGAGCAAATGTATGTTTGGAGAAAAAAACAGTGCAGAATGTAATGTAAAGCACAAGGGTGGGTTGATCATGCTTGATCATCTCTCGTACCTCAGGAGGCACAAGCTGAAGGTTTTGCCATGGCCCTCGCAGTACCCCAAAAATCTGTGGACAGACCTCAAAAGACAACAGCCGGGAAGATGAACAATCTCATAGAATTAGAAGCCTTGTGCAAGGAAGAGTGGGCAAAATCCCCCAAACAAGAATTGATAGACTTTTAGCTGGTTATAGAAAGTGGGTAACACTTTATATCAATTGTACATGATCTGCCAATAATTTACTAAAGGAATTTTATAATTAATAATTAATCAGACAGTAATGACTCATTAATCAGGAACAAAAGCCATGTATTAACAAGCATGAGATTAAATTACTCATCATTAAGTAATACATGTACTATTGAATGAAGATAAAGGTAATCAAGGCTTCCAGACACACCGATATCTACAAAAATGGACAAACTTTTAGGTTTGAGGTGGCTACTATAACACTTTGCAGCTATGCACCATACTTCCATACTTTCATTGTCCATTGTCTAAATAATAGTATATCATACAGTGTCAGGAACCACATAGGTTTATTTGAGATAACAAGAGGCAAGGATGTGATAAAACATTCAATCCAACCACAACAGTTACATGAGAAAGACATTCTCAGCTCAAATTTCCATCTGGTCAGGTTGACCTGTTCTGCATTAGCACATTGTCTTAAGGCAGACATAGCTCAGCTTATTGACTGTTTGGCTGTACAAGGAGATGCTAATTGGTTCCATAAATTGGTTTATGCATTATTTATTTTATGTTGCATAAAAGCAACATTCCAGACATTAGGCTACCAATTAATTTGTCATAAAAGTCATTAATCTTATTTGCATTCTTATGTAACCAACATAACACTTGTTATTGCCTTACAATGCTGTTATTTTCCCCAATGCTAATTCACCTTTCAGCATCTGCAGAGAAATCATTTTAAAATCCTCTTTGTACAGATTTCATCTCAAACTGTAATATGTATCTTGGTTCATTCGTTCAAAGCATGAATGTGCATATTTCCAGCCCTTCATAAAGAACCATGAAGGTACTGAGCTTTAGCTGCAAGGTTAAAAGAAAAAGATCAGTGGAATTCTATGTTCAGGGCATTAACATAACAATTACACTTTGTTTGCATAGTGATTTTGTATGCAATTTAATAGCCACACTTGCCTTGTACTTTTACTCACTGCCCATTTCATACGGTTTGCATAACTATTAGGTCCACTGCACAGGGACAGTTACAAACTGTAGCTCATCTGTTTGTTTTTCACAGACTGTAATAAATGAAAGAAATCAGGGTAAAAGTATACATGCCCTGTGAAATCTTATCACTCAATCAATCCAGCTCTCTTCATCAGATTTCTTCATTGGATTTCTAGGCCGTAATCTGTTCTAAGAAATCAGATGGTACTGTTTATGTGTCAACTTGAATAATCTAATAACTGCAGAAATCGGACTATGATCAAAACACTTATCCAAGAGGAATTGTGGTTGAAAAATGACTACCGGCTACCGAATAACTTACATAAACTGTGTATAGAAACACATGGGCTTCATGCTTTAGCTATAAGCCAGCAAGGTGGTGCTACAATGCTGTGAAAAAGTATGTGCCCCCTTCTCAATTTCCTCCTTTATTTCCATATTTGTCACGCTTGTTTGAGATCATCAAACTATGTTTAATATTAGAACGAAAGAACAAAAAGCAATTGCCCTCTAAACTACTAAATCAAATTCAATTGGTTATTGGGTTCAGTTTTACTACTCACACCCAACATGATTACTGCCAGACCTGTTGAATCTAAACATCACATAAATGGATACTGTCTGACAATGTGAAGCAGTTCAGGGGTCTTAAAAAGCAGTACATGATGCCACATTCTAAAGAGGGTCAAATCTAGATGCAATACAAAGTCATTGAAATCTACCAGTCAGGAAAGGGTTATAAAGACTTGTCAAGACTGTGGGACTCCAATGTACATGATTCCACAATAAGAAAGGCACTGGGCAAAAATGGCATCCATAGAAGAATTGCCAAGTGCAAACCACTGCTGACCAAAAAGAACACAAAGGCTAGTCTTGCATTTGCCAAAGTGACTTTTGGGATGTTATTTTTTTATTCTTCTGTACACTGATAAGTCTAAGGTGGAACTATTTGGAAGACATGGGTCCTCTTACATCTGGTGAAGCCACCACATTCCATCATATAACACCGCATTCCACCATAAGAACACAATGCCAAAAGACAAACGTGATGGTGGTAGCGTGATGGTCTGGGGCTGCTTTGCTTCTGCAGGACCTGGGCGACTTGTCATAATTGATGGAACCATGAATTCTGATCTCTATCAGAAAATCCTGAAGGAGAATGTCTACCCGTCAGTTTGTGACTTAAAGCTTAGGTGCAGTTGATTTACACAGCAGGACAATGATCCAGTGCACTCAAGGAAGTCCCCCTTTAAAACAAAATGAAGGTTTTGGAGTAGTTAAACTCCTGACTTAAATCCCACTGAGATGCTGAGGCAAGACCCAAATGCTCAGTTCATGTTCAAAATCCCTCAAATGTAGCCGAATTTAAACAGTTCCACAAAGAAGAAAGGGGCCAAAATTCCTCCACAGTGATGTAAAAGATTCACAGCATGCTATCACAAACCTTTAATTGCAGCTGCTACTGTCAAGGGTGGCACAACCAGTTATTAGGTTTAGGGGGGCAATTACTTTTCCACATGAGTGATTCAGGTTTTAAGTAAATCTTCATCTTCAATAAATGGAAAGGCCATTTAGGAGCTGCATTTTGTGTTGCCTTGTGTTGTCTTGATCTTATATTAAAATTAGTTGAAAGATCTGATCTGAACCTTTAAATGTGAGAAATCACCAAAAATAGAATAAATCAAGTGAACACTTCTTCACAGCATTGTACAAGGTTGGAGTTACAGCGGTGCACTAAAGTCAGTAATGAGTGTACAACAGTGCTGGACTCAGTAACAGTCTGCAAATTTAAACCTTATGTGCTGTACAGGTCCAGACCCCTAATGAGAAAGCTGAGCGTGAGGGTGGCTGGAAAAACTGTCTAAGATCATGAAGATGAAACATGGCTCAAAAGGGGAACCAATGCTCCACTGGGAGTCAGAAGATACTGGAATTACGACACCATTATTAGGCCTGCGAGCTGTCAGCCTCCTATCAAAAATGAACCGCATTCCTCTACACTTTCTAAGGAAACAGCAAATAGGTGCTGACTTATATTGCATTTGTATTCTTACTGGAATTTTGGTTGCTGGCAGCCCAATAGTGGGTGATTGGCACATCGTGCAGGCAACCAATCGTTATTTTGCTCTTTTAGGTTCCACAATGACATTGTTTGGCATCCAGATATGACTGCAGCACTCATGACAGCTGCGACTTGTGAAAATGACCATTGTTCTGTTCTGAACTCTGTAACTTACCACAGTAAATCACACCAGGAGATACTCTGATTGGTGCGCTTGTCCACTTGTTCTGACTGGTCAACCTCCATTGAAGCATCCTGCTACGAGTTCTGCCCCCACACTTCTGTGGCTTTTCTTACAATAGCGTCTGATCCTGAACGTCCAGTAGAACAAGCAGGTAGACCCGATCCACCTTCACAAGCTAGGCTGGAGCAGAATGTTTCACGGGGATAGGTTTTTACTGTTTAAGCTCTCTGTGTGTTGTGTAAGGATGTGTCAAACTTTCTGGTAAGTGGGCAATAAGGACTGTGTTACAAGATGACATCACTTTGCAACAAAGAAATTCAGCATTTCTCCCTCTGGCATGTACTCTGTGCTTTTGCAGACCTTTGAATGCACAAAGGTACATAACATAATTTAAAGGTTTCCTTTAAATATGTTGCTAGACTTTGCAAACAGCAGTTCAGAAATAAATGAGACATGCTTCAGCAAAGAAATATGCAGTGTATGACTATTCACTGAAGATAACCATTGAGTGTGTTAGTCAGAAGAAGAGCAGTTATTAAAACAAGTGTCTGAAGGGTAACCTTCATGCTAAATATTCATAGTCAATGACATGCATGTTGTTGTCCCCCCCCCCCCCTCCTGCTTAACTGAGTCACCACAACAAACAACCCCACCTGTGTTCTTAAGGGGATCCCAGTCTACAGGTATAATCTACTTTTCATTAAGAGGCCCCATGGACCTGCTGACAGGAGCAGGTGTAGATAATCACATGATAGTGTTTGAAAGTGACGGTGTGTAAAAGGTGGAGTTGCTGAACCTACCAAACAATCTGGGCCCATGGTGTTGCCTGCTGTGACGTGAGATTTGCACTGCTTGATGCCAAGCATCAAAATAAAGTGGCTTATTTCATTTTAATCCCTCTGACCTTACAGGCACAGTGAGGGTTCTGTTAACGGGTGACGTCCCATATTGCTTGAGAATATGAAAGGATTCCCTACTAATCCAGGTACCGAAGACAGGAAAGAGGTCAGGACTCTCCTAAGGTCTTTCAAGGATTCACAGTCGCACTTTGGTCTTTTTTTACTTGACGCTTGTCTCCCCCTAGAGGTCGTTTAAGGTGGCGCACCCTGTCAACCAACCGGCTTTACGTGGTCGAAACGTTAGTCACGTGGTAGAGTGAGGAAGAGGAAACAATAGGTTAGCTGGCCACGGTGTTAGCCGCCTATGGACTTTGCTGCTCTGTGTTAAAACTTCCAGCAGCCGGTGGAACACCTGTATTATGGTATTCAGCAGACATGCAGAGTAGTCTCCGACGCCTTATTTTCGACATGGCACTGACGTTGTTTACAGCGGGCTGGTAGCGAAGTCTGAACGGAATGGAAAGCAGACTGACCTCTGATCTGTTCACTGTGTGCTGCTGCCGCCGCCTCTAGCTCCAGCGCCCGGACAGAATGCCATGGGGAACTGCTGGACTCAGTGTCTGGGGCTATTTAGAAGGGAAGCCAACAGAATTCAGAGAGGAGGGGGGTAAGTGTGCTAGTTATGGTTATGTTCTATCGGTAGTCATTATCTTGACTGTGCTTACTTATTGACTAGGATGAAGGAACATCTGGCAGCCGTCCCGTGCGATCAGGTGCTTTGCAGGGAACCGCACAATTATAGTTAGCCATGCTAGTTATCTAGGTAGCTAGCAAGGTATGACTGTCAGTCAGTCCAGGACAGCCTCACAAAACTACCTGTTCCTTGCTGGAAGACGCAGAACAGCAAGTTGGTACTGGTGTGTTCGTGTTTGAGTGTCGGTTAGCCTGCTGGCTAACACAGGCTTCAGTGAAACAGGACCCCGCCCCAGACCACAGCCAGCCATGCCGTTAGCTATGCTAGCTAGCTAGCTACATGGTTAGCAAAGGTAAAGTGTTTAGTATACATGTTCACGGACACTGCAGCCTCTGATATTCACTCACTAAGCTGTGCAGACCTGCAGTGACCACTGACTACCACTACCAGGTTTAGACAACGTTTTTAACTTCCCTGAAATCAGAGACATACACAGATACACAGTTCTACTATTACACTGTTTCTGTGGGTAATTTAGTGTCTCACCTTTACCTTGTTCATAGATGCTCGACACTCATAAGACCAACCCAGAACCAGGTGTTATTTTTGTGGTGGCTCATTCTCACCACAGAAGTGACACTAATGTGGTGGTGGTGTGAGTGGATCAGACACAGCAGTGCTGCTGCAGTGTTTAAACACCTCAGTGTCACAAAAATATCCTGCCAACAGGGCCATGTGGGTAGCGCCATGTAACCACTGATAAAAGATACGTCACGACCACATCAGTATCACTGCAGTGCTGAGAATGATTCACCCCTAAAAAATACCTGCTCTGTGGTGGTCCTGTGGGGGGCCTGACCATTGATAAATGCGGTAAAGGTGAAATAACATATTATGTAAAGCAACAGATGGACAACTGTCTGTAAAGGCACAACTACAAAGTGCACCTATATGTTAATTGGAGCTGATAAAATGGGCAATAAATGTAGGTACAAAGTGGGTCTACCTAGTGAAGTGCTTGTTCTGCAGATACACACACACACACACACAAGTGAAATGTATAATTGGAAAATGTCTAGTAGAGACACAATCATTATGTTTTCCTTATTTGCACTACTATATGTTGCTCATTAATGGTTAATATTTGGAATGCCTGTTCTCGTTAATGCATTTCAGGCTATCGCTTGTGTTGTGTTCAAGGAATATGGGGTCCAGTTAGTCCTATTTGGTGGAATGAGCAGTCCTTCCATGTGATCTATTTCATAGTATTGATGTCTTTTGTTAAGGTATTTTATTATCGTTCTATGTTATACAAAACTAATGGGGAAGTAAACCTGTGAGTATGTAGAACGGGTAGTGCATACACGCTAATATCCCCTCTCCTGTGTTTTTACAAAGCCTAGACGTTCCTGTTGACAGTCTGTCCTACTTTTTTTGCCCACAGCTCCAAGTACTTTAGAAGCAGCACAGTTGGTGAACACTACACAATAGAGGTAAGCTGTCATTTTTTTTTCTGTCATAATTTTGTGTGTTTTTTTAATTTATTTTTGTTTATTTATTTTTTAAACCTTCCTCTAAAGTGTCAGGGCCTCTTAAACTAACACACTTATGTCTATGATCTGTTTCATAGTTTGAGAACCTTGTGGAAAGTGATGAGGTAAGAGCAGAATCCACTCTCGAACAAAGAAGAAACTTACGGAAGGATAGATAATGAATTGACTTAATTTTCTTTCATATTATCTGTTCTTCTTTCAGGGTGAGAGTTCACAGAGTTGTCCCAGGTACATTGCTTTCTTCTGCATGTTATCTGTAGATGTAGCTAATATTTAAAATTACAGTTGGTGTGTGTAAGCTTGTTCGTGCATGCTCACTGTGTACTTTTTTAGCATATGTCAGTCGTGCCGCAGTGTGGGTGTGAACTACAGGCTTTGTGCCCAGCTAGAACAATTCCAGACTGAAGACTGTTTCATATTGAGAAATGTTTTTTTACATGAAGTTTTTAATACTAACAGAGCTCAATCAAGTTCTTAATACCAGCACAGCTGGACAGCAGGTTAATTACTGCAAATTGCCTTTTTCCTCAGAGGCCTAATTTCATTATTTCAGTGTCACATTTTTAAGAAAGTAGCTGGATTTAAATGCTTAATGAATGATGCCTATATTACTACCCTGGCACGTGAAGGCTAGGCTTTTGTGCTCTCTGGTTCTTGCCACATGAGACCTCTCATCTTGATCTCTCTCCTGCTTCAGGCCCATCAGTGAGGAGGAGATTGACCATCTGAAGGAACAGCGTTATGCTGCTATCGCTGACAGGCAAACCCTTATTGATGAGAAGCTAAATGCAGAGGTATGGCCGA
The DNA here is from genome assembly GCA_034552555.1 of Semaprochilodus insignis. Classification (NCBI taxonomy): domain Eukaryota; kingdom Metazoa; phylum Chordata; class Actinopteri; order Characiformes; family Prochilodontidae; genus Semaprochilodus; species Semaprochilodus insignis. Next base: position 12,081,172 of record CM067485.1, on the reverse strand, counting down.
TCATCTTTGGCCTCACTGTTATAACGGTTTTAAGAGAAACAAGTGTGCTTTCTCTAGAGAGAACATACATCTGCACATTGTAATGGGCATGTGCTGTTTATTTGCTAAATTTTATATATTGGGGTGGGAAAAAAATAAAACATAACATGTTTGTCCAACATGTTAATCAGATCAGTAGAAGTAGAAAAAAAATGGCAAGTTTATTCTCTGTAGAGGATGTGTTCATTATCACTTAGAATATCAACAAAATAAGCAGTTTTACTGGGGGGGTGTGTGACTATAGTACTGATTAATAAGACTGCATTTTCTTGTCCCAAAAGCTACTCATTGCTCTCATTGCTCTCATGCAAATAAAAAGTCGATTGCCTCATCTGCAGAATTAGTTCTTGTTCAAACAAAGTAATAAATTAGTTTTTTTATAAGAACTTATTATTTTGAGAGGAATGTAAAACCACTTTATCTGAAAACCTTAGTAGAAGTCCTAGTAAACACAATAGACTTCTTAGAGGAGTTTATTTCAGGGCTGTATAATCTGGTCAGCCTTATATTTAGTTTTTTTCCCTTCTGTTGTTTAATTTGCAGTCTTTGTTGCATTTCATTGCTTTTCATTCCTGCTGTTAATTTCTTTCTTTCTTTGGTTTAGTTAACCTCCCCGTTTTTGTTGTTTCATTTCTGCCCAGTTAGTGGCACAGGAAGAGAAGTTAAGGCTAGAAGAGGAGGCTTTATGCGCAGCCCAGCGCGAGGCTGCGAGGCTCGCAAAGGAGCGAAAGCTAAAGGAGGTGAGGCGTCTGCACAGAGCACGCCCAGCCCTTCTCTTACCCTGCCTCCTGCCACATCCCATTCCTTCACACATTCCCAAGATGTGGCCAGTTCTACTGCCAATTCTACTTTGGCTTAATAATCCTGCTAATGTCAACAAGAAAAAAACACATAAATTAAGATGTACAAATTCTGAATAACCTGAAAGTTGTCCATATTCCTCCTTTTTAATATGTTATTTATGTTGCTTATACCTTTATTTGCACTCATTTTTTTAATGTTCATTTTTCATCTTTGCATTACCTGGCTGTTATGACTAGTATGTTTGCACCATCTGCCAGACTACGTATATTTACAGAGTTGCAAAGTTTTTGCAGTCAAAATTGAACATGAAATCTTATTTTTATCAGCGTTACTAAAACAGATTGGAGGTTGTCATTGCTAAAGTGTTATGTGTTTTTGAAAGCAGCAGCTTGCGCAGAGGAGCAGGGGAAGATTGGAGGCAGAGGGCACCAGCACTCATCGCAAAAAGTGAGTACAACTCTAACATGCTATTCCTTAACCCTTAGAAGTCACTGATATTGCAGACGTGTACGGTACTGTCCATGCACGTATACTGTATATTCAGTATTGTACCATATGTGTGTTTGCTGTGAAGCTGTGCCTAGACATTGGGGATATTTTCTTCACACCTGTGTCACATCTGTGTTTTTACTGGTAACTTTCCAAACGTCTATGTGTTTGAGCCTGTATAACCATGGCTATGTCAGTGGATCATGCAGAAGAAATATTGATCAATTCTCCAGACATTGGCTCCCTGGTTTGATGAGGATATATATCTGTTTGCCAGTGTAATGGCAAGGAGTCTTCTGTGATGTTTATTGAGGTTGGAGAAATACAGAGCAAGTAATCTGAGACCACTCATAAATACTGAATCTCCTGAGGTCCTCCAGGGTTTTAGATCCTCTTTGTTGGTCCTTGGGGTCTTCAAGGTTTATGTTGGGACCGAGATGGCTACGTCACAAGCTTGATTTTGTGGTCTCTGCACCATTTTAGTGTAGTTTTGGACGTAGTTAGTAATAATTTTTGTATTTTTTGCTGAGGCGGCCAGATTTTTATTTAAAATTTCATGAAGTCCATAATACCATGTATCCTAATAAGGTTACTGGGGCATGTGGAGGAAAAACAGCTCCAAATGAATGCAGATCCTTCACCGCACTTGACAGTCGGGATGAAGTTCCATTCTGTATAACCATCCTTTTTTATGCCAAAGAGCTCTATTTTTGTCTCATCTGATTATTGAATCTGGTTTCAGCCACAAAAGTAAAATATAATCTATTATGTAATTAATGGCTTGTAATGCTTAATGTACTGTGCTAAAGAAATCATCTTTTTCTCATCTTGATAAATGATGAAAGCTGGCCAGTACTGGCGTAATGTTCAGCTTTAAACATCGTTCTGGTTCCATTATTTAAAACAATTATAGAGCACATTTGTTCTGTGCACATTTAGGTTGGCAAAGTGCCTTTAATATGGTGATCTTTTTGGACAGTGTACAATGATGAGATTTTACTGAAATGCACAGGTTATTTCTAAAACTAGATTATGCTGTGGGTTGATTTAAAAAAAAAAAAGTGTTAGGGTTCTGGTTGGGATTGAGAATGGGAACTGTTTTTTTTTTTTTTTTAACTAAGATAAAAAAATGTATGTATCTATTTATAAAAATGCATAAGTGTAAAGAGCAGTGCGACAGGCAGGCTGTGTAATTGAGCCATGTTCTCAGTGTAACTGTGTGCACTTTTGTGCTTTGCTGCAGCAGGCCGTCAGGTGGAGAGTTTGAAGTGTACCTGCAGAGCGTGAAGGCTCAGTCGGAGGCATTCCGCAGCAGCCGTGAGTACTCTCATCACCGATCTGAAATTAAAGTGATGCAGTGTTGTTTCTTTTTTTTTTTTTTTTTTTTTTTTTTTTTTTTGGTTGTGTATTACATCACCTTGGGTTTTAAATAAAACAGGTCTTTATGTCTACATTGATTAAACCAACAATAGGGGACTATATTTAAAAGGACAGTTGGTGCCTCACTTGTTTTTGTCTACAGTGTAATGTTGCATCATTATTCCATGCACAAGTGTGCTAACAAAGTCTAGAACTAATTCTTGATGCAGCTTTTGCATCTGGAGTCTGTAACCCTTGTCTGTGAGCGTAAGAAAAGCTTATACACCTGAATGTCAGTACCTGTAAAGCAGATCCTCAGGCTGAAATCAAATAGAAAGAAAAAAAAAACATTACCAAAATCTAGTGTTTTGTACCGTAACGCTAAAAAACGAATTAGCAAAGTTATCAGTAGCGAACAACCTGGCATGTGTGTGTGTGTATATATATATATATATATATATATATATATACTGCATATAAAATTTTTTTTTTTTTTTTTTGGTATTTATTTCTTTATTTTTTCTTTCTAGTATGTTAAACTCAAAATACCTAAAATGGCAATTTCACTTAGAAATCTGCAAGGTATGCTGACTTCGACTGTATGACTTATACTGGATCTGGCTTACCTTCTTTATTGAAAATGTGTTTGCCAATGGCAGCAGCAGGAGGAGTTCTGATCTGTAGAACAGCAAATTAACTGCTCAGATCCAAACAAATGGCTCAAAACAAAACTTGACTGGCCAAGCTAGTCATTTAAATGATCCACACTTGAAAACACGACAGAAGGGAAAGGAGCCTCCAAATAAGCAGAACCAGAAAATGGCCGCATTACAGATCTGACAGAACAGCACCAGGGAAGGTACTCTGCATGTCTAGAGGTCACATGACTTCAGGCAGTCACTGGTATCAATGACTCTTAATTTGTGTTATTGTATGTGGTTTCCTAAATGTATCCTTAATGTATCTGTAGGGTGCAATTAAATGACTTCCTGAAAGTATAAAGCAAATCTGAGATGCCCTTTTGCCAGACCTCCAGCAACTGGACATGGTTTGACCCTCAGAAATGGACTCTATGTGTGTGTGTGTGTGTGTGTGTGTGTGTGTGTGTGTGTGTGTGTGTATTGGCAGGGCTCTCGTCTGACACAAATGTAGTGACTCCTAACACAGAGAGCAGTTGGGACTTCACCAGTAAAACTCGCTCCACTAACGATGATGCCACCTCGCTTGACCTGGAGTGGGAGGATGAAGAGGGTGAGGGACGGAGTTATGCAATCACTTAAAGAAACTTCAAATGTTGTCACACATGCCAAATGTATTGACATATTTGTAACATTAGCCAGCAGTTCAGGCTTTGGTGTCCTGATAGGTTCTGTCTTTTTTAGTTACTTTAGTGTTTTTGTATAAACCAGCTCTTGAACATGTGTTGGTTTTTATACCTGCATTCATTCTTTACATTCTCTTCTTTATTATTCTCATTTTGTAATAAAAAAACAGTGTAGCAAATGTCAATCACAATGCACTTAATGGTTGATTGACTACTTTTGGTGTAAAGGTTTAAAATCAGTTTTTTTGGCTGAACCTTGGGTTTAAAGGACAGTAAACATCATGTGTAACAACATATCAATTTTTATGTAGGTATGAACCGAATGGGTCCTGCGTGGGAGCGTTCTAAGACAGAAGAAGACATCCTGCGTGCTGCACTCCGTCCCGGCGGAAAGCAATTGGGCAGCGGCCCTGCCTCTGCCTCAGAAGATTCCAATGCACTGGAGTGGGAGAACGACTTTGTCAGCGCACACGCCGAAGACAGCGGGGACCACGGTGAAGAGGAATTTGAGGGGTTTGTTAATCCAGTACTGGACACTCCGTCCGAGGACTCAGAGGTCAAACCTAATGCAGACCAGCAGGACAGATAGTCTCAGCACGACCAAGGATGGAGCAGTGAGAGCCAGACTTGTACCTGATTGTAATCCTTCAAGTTGGAGCTGTTCTACTGTATGTAATCGGAAACATTTAATTCAGCCTTATTTAAGAGATATTAAGTTTGAATCAAGTGCAATTTTTAAAGATTGGACTGCAGAAAAAGTCACATTTAGAGTTTGTTGGAAAAAGTCAAATTAAGGGTTTGGATTGAGGGATGGTTGAAACATTCTCACATCTGTCAGTGGTTTACATTATATCCTCTCTTTGTTGGTTTTAGTCTTTATTTTATTTTTTTAAATAATTCAAAATATTTTATTTGCAACCACAGGGACCGGGTAGGCATACCTCATTATTATAACCAGAGATGCTGAATGCTGTGCTTAGGCCTGTAGTTAGAATCAGTCTTGAGAGAACTGGTCATCAGTCTCCCAATACCGCAGCAGCAAGCAAACTTTTGCACTCTTTTCAACAAAAGCGGTACATTTTTCGATACATCTTCTTGATTAAAAAATACCACTGATAAAATACAGTACATTCATATATACACATCCCCTAAATTTCCTTGTTTCTTGTTTTCAGAATTGTCTCTTTTCGTCAGGTTTTATTTTCTGAAAATAAAAATAGATAAGATGATTGTAACAACTTGTGTACAGATGGCTCAAGGCCACACTCAGAAATGACAATGTAAGTACTCCACAAGTGCTTTTCCAAGATTGAATTGTAAATTAATTAGCCTGATTTGTTCCTACACCAAGCGATAACTGAATAACAGCTGATGATTGATTAAGTACTGCAGCAGTAACATGCGGCAGCAAAAATATAGGAGGCGATAAATATTTGGTTGTCTTGGTTTACAAGTCAAAATAGACTACTTTTGCGCTTGATTTAAAAACAACTGCCGTTAATCTTTTCAAATGCCTATCAAACAAGTTTTCAGCCAGCTAATAGAACCTCAAAACAAGGCATATATGATGCTGCTGGGGCAAATGGAACCTTTTTAGCCATTGCAAGTTGCTGTATTCATGTGGTGATAAAGCCTGTCAGCTTGTACAACCCAAGAGTTATGTGTATTGATTCCATTATAAAAGGCATAAGGCCATATATGAGGATGCCTGCTTTTAGTTGATGTACAAGCCTTTGGGGGATTCTCGTGCTAGTAATAGTGAACTCATCAACCTGTCATAGTTTCATCAGGCAATACAGTTTAATTACATATCTTAATGTACCCTGCAGGGAGCTGTAGAAAAATACACTGTACAGTATAATGTATTTGTATAGCACAATCATCGAACTTGTTTCTTCTTCATGTCAAAAGTACACAAGTGAACCTTCACTGAACCACAAGTGAAACGTCCATCTGAATGTACAGTATGCATGGGTGATTTGTTTTTCTGTGTGGGTGTGTCATGTCTTTCTTGTGGACGTGAGTCTCTAAACTGAGGTTTTGGACCATGTGTTAAAGGGATTTTTTTTTTTTTTAATTTGTTTTAGACCAGTTTTTTTGTATACATATTTTGCTGCTGTACAGGCGTTTTTTTCCTATACACTTACACCGGAGTCACTTCTAAAAGTCCCCTTTTGCCCTGTTCTTTTGTATTTATACTTACTTTTGACTTAGCTCACTAAATAGTACCCACCCTCCACCTCAGATCTACAGAGGGTTGATAGCTTTAATGATTAGAATGAAAAGGTTTATCAAAGAACTGTAATTAAACCTTGTTGTAATTTATTACTCATTGTCATTGGAGATGTTTTGTATAAATGGAATGACCAGGTTCCATCCGACCCATGTGGTGTTAAGACACAATACTTTCTGAGCATTCCAGGAGTTGGCATGGGGGACTTTAGGGTTAACTTTACTCATAAATGTGAAGAGGATTGCACAATTCTGCTCCTCTACATGTTCATGTATATCTGCAGATCTGATCGAAAAGCAGACATAGTTCAAACAGAATGTAACTTTAGTTTTGGAATTCTAGTCTCTCCTGATGGAGTTTGACTGCTAATAAAAAATGAAATGGGTTATGATCTCTGTGCATGTGCTGTATCTATATCCACCATGCAAGATAAATTCTTACACTGGTTAATTTCTCTGCTGTGAAATTAATCTCTTATCTTGTTGCAGCTTCATTAGTTTCATTGACAAGTTTGTACAATGGTACACACTCGTACAGCTCGATCTGTAAGGCCAACAAATTCATTTTAGACCTGCCAAATACGTAATGAGCCATAATTACAAATCTCGTTGGGACGGTATGTGAAATTCTAAAAAGAAACAGAAGGCAGTAAATTACAACAACAATAATAATAAAGTAATACTTTTTGTATGGCACCTTCCTAACACTAAAGATGCAGCTCAAAGTGCTTTATAGTAAGAAATAAAAACAACCTACAAATAAACAACCAACAAATAAAAGCAATAACTGAGGCTGTATTCAAATATCATTTTAATCAGACTCTCTCTCTTTATATAAATATAATGTAAATATAATGAAAAATACAAATCCAAAATCAAAATGACAATCATAGACAAGGACATACCACTCAATTCAAGGGACATAAAACAGGGAAGGTTATATAAATAAAAGAATAAAGCCATTTAGATAAGGAACGAAAACTAACACAAAATTAAACAATTAAAAAGAGTGATTAAAAGAGTGGATAAAATAAAAGGAATAATTAAAAGAATAGATATGATAAATGAAAGAGTATGTTGTTAATTTGAAGCTGATTTAAAGAGCAATGTTTTAGGTTGTCTTTTAAAAATGTCCACTGAGTCTCTCTTTTTGGTAGTGTTCCACAGTTGAATGGCTGCTGAAACCAGTATTATTTTGGGGAACTTTTGGAGGATCAAAGGGCTCAAGAAGGGACACAAAATGACTCAATGATTCCAGAAGAGTTTTGAGACCTGCTTTGAAAACTGCAAAAACACAGTAGTTTATTTTACTTTATAAACTTTATTCATGTTTGATTGTTTTGCAGTCTGTCCAAATTCAGTACCTGACTGGAGTGATTTGGAGACTGAAGACACAAACTGAACAAGTTTTGAAAGCGTAATGTGAACTTCATAATGCACCACATGTTTTAAATGGGAGACTGGTCTGAACTGCAGTCTAGGACTAGGATTCTGTATAGCCACATGTTGTAATGTTGAAATAACCAGTGATGTCCCTAAAAAAAAGAGTCTAGAAGAAAGGAAGTGTTGTTCCAAAAGTGCTCCAAATTGTTTCAGCGTTGTTTCAGCATTAATCGTGCCCTTACAGATGGTAACAATCTGTAGCGTCCTTTTCTTTATTGGCCCAGAGAACTCTACAGAGTACATTATTAAACAATCTGAAAAGTTGACTGCTCAGACCGTAATACATGTTTCTACTGTAGAGTCCAGTGTTTCTGGGTTGACACGTGCCTTTTGCCATACGTAGTACAGTAATTTGTGAATGCAGCTATGGCCGGTGTTATTGACAATGGTTTGTAAAAGCATTCCAGAGCCCATGAGGTGATATCCATCACAGAAGCACGCCGGGTTCATGGTTATAGATATCCGGAGCCTCGACTCATAAAGGACTAGACCTTTCCTGAATGATTATTGTATTTCACAATGTTCCTAGTTCACTGCTGAAAAACCCAGCACTGGTCTAAGCTGGATTATGCTGATCAGGTGCTGGTGGTTTTAGCTCAGGGGTGTCCAGTCTTATCCGCAAAGGGCCGGTGTGACTGCAGGTTTTCGTTCTAACAAAGCAGGAGATCACATGATCACTTGTTTGAAGGCTGGGCAGTTGATTAATCAAATAGAATCAGGTGAGCTCCTGCTCATTTTGATAGAAAACCTTCAGCCACACCAGCCTTCTATGGATCAGATTGGACACCCCTGGTTTAGCTGGTCACCCAGCATGGTCATTCTGTTTAACCAGTATCCATATTGAATATGTTGGTTCTGATGGTCAGCATCATATTCCATTGGTGTTCACCAGCATAGCAACATCCAAAACACAGGCTGGTTTTGCTGATGACCAGTCATGCTAGTCTATGCTGTTTGTTTCTAGCAGGACTGATAACATTACTTTTCTTGTCTCTGTTTTGTTTTTAATACAGGTCAACATATATTGATAAATCACTGTTTTTTGTTTTTATTTGCTTTCACATATTGTCTGGGTGGCACAGTGATGTAGTGGGTAATAATTTTATAGTAGGCTTAATATAATAAATGCATATAATAACTTTTTGTAATTACCTTTTAGGGACTTTAAACCCTTCAGACTTTTGGTTCCTATCACCAACACTTTGACCAATTTTGTAAGTTTCTCTAAAACTGAGCATTTTACATCAAACCACTCTAAATGACTTTTCAGACCATGTTTGCATTTCAACCACTCAATAATATAATGGTTTTGAAAAAGCAGTCAAGCTCCCCTTTAAGTTACTGAGAAAGATGCACATGATGGCTCCAGTTCAAACAGCAGAGGGCAGTGTTGCTGCATGGGAACCTTTATTCACAAATGGTTGCCATAATATAGAATACATGGAATGTCTGTTTATAGACAGTATATCACCTTAAGAGTTCACACAAAGCATTGATTAGAGGGTAAAACTCCAGAGCAGAGTGTATGTCTGCACATGTGAGCAGCACAGAGTTAGTGCTGCTTACCTGCTTTGGGTGTCCTGGATTACTCCACTGAATGAAGAAAGCACAAGTGTTCTGGTGGTGGTAATAAGAGGCGGAAGCCGAGAGAGTGCTGATAAGCTGAACTTCAGCACAGTGTGTATAAATACTGGCAGCTCTCACGGCTCTCGTTATAAACACTTGTGGTTATCAGGGCCAGTCACATATGGGTTAGTTCATTATTTTGGATATATGAGGTGCTGACTTGATGAATGGCAGCCGGGTCATTAAAAAACAACATAGAGTGACTGTTTAATAGTGTACACTGTAATATATGTTTCCTTTCTGTGGCACGCTGAGCGAAACTATACCATAACCGTTAAATCTGTCAACTTTCTTGTTGAAATTAAAGTCCTTGTTTCAGTCTAGGGTCATTATCAGTTGCATTGGTAGCATAAGCTTGATTAGCATGGGCAGTAATTTAGATGCATAACAGAAAAGTGCAGAAAACTTACTGACCCAAAACACAAATGACAGAAGATAATGGCCAGGTGCTTTGGTGCCTATTGGGTTCTGTAAGTTTCAACAGGCTTTCTGTTCTGCTACTATGTAAAGGGAAAGACAGAGATTGCTGTCCATGAATGACCATATGCTACAAATGCAATAGATTAGAGGTCGGGTTAAAAAGTGCTGGAGTGCTCCTTTAAGCATTTTTCAGCAGACCTGTTGTAATGACAGCACTGCTGTAAGGCTGCTGGAAAGAGACAGTGACAGAGCTGCGGGCACATGCCTGGAGGAAAGCCTTGGGTGAGACTAAATTGCGCCTTTTTTCCCCCTCTCTTTTCTGAAGCTATGTCGTTAAGAGCAGGAGCCGCAGCATCAAATGAAGATATATACCGCTGAGACAGGCCACCTGCTGCAGAGCGCAAACCGCAAAGCAATGTGGGAAATTTCCAATAGTGAGTGATTGTGTACTGCATATAGAAGGGTGGTTGGGGAGTGAGAGAGAGACAGAAGTAAGGAGAAGGACAGAAACAGCTTTGTTCTGTAATTGGTGTATAGTTCCCCTTATTGATCAAGAATTATTGATCACAGCATATTATTCCACGTAGTGCTAAATAGTCAATCCAGGTATTTTCAATAACAAATGTGTTCATTGATCTCATGCATAATGCGTGCAAATTGATTGCAGATGAGGGCTGGGTGAGAGCATTCTGAGAGAAAATGAAAAATTAGCAAGACTGCTTAGCTGCTTTACTCCATCTGATGATATCTGCATAGACAACACTTTCAGCGGAACCATTTGTGACACTGAAGACTGAAGACTGTGTGCAGTTAAATAATGCTTCTTGTTGTAAACCAGCATAGACAAGCACAAGTGGTCACTAGCAAAACCAGCATATGTTGTGGTTTGATGCTGGTATGCATGGACTGCATGGCCAAGCTGAATGACCAGCTACACCAGCACCAAACTGTATGCAATGTGCAATACAGTTTAAAGCTGTATTGTAAAATGTATTCAAGTGCATCAGAGATTTTGTTGAGGTTTGCTCTTTTTGTCCAGCATTCAGAAGCAGGTGGAGCTGTTTTGAGTATTATTAATCCCAGTGAGAGATCCATTGTCTTAAGGAACACTAGCAACTGAAGCCAATGACAATAAAGTGAATAATGTACACTTTCAGGTGTAGATAAGCCCATTGAGCCATACTATATCGCCAATAAGTACACCGGAATGTGACCTAGAATGGTATGTTGGCATGTTGATTGATATATTCAAAAAGATCAAAATGGAATGCAAAAGTGAAATGTGAAAAATTGGTGAACAATCCAACGACCCATCTGTAGGAGCTTACCAAGGAAAATTAGCTAACCCTTTTAGTCAGCTAGAACTACTTTAACTAACGTTAGTGTTCAAAATTTCAATGCTAAGTTCAAATAGAATAGTTCTGTGTAATTTGAAATCAAGACCATGATGTGGAATCAACTAGTGGAATCAACTCCATCAATTTCCAAAACTAGTTGAAAGGTAGGAAAGGTAGGAAATTAGCCAAATTAGAGCTTTGGAGTGCCATTAAATCACCAAAAAGACAATTGATTGATGATTTGTTTTGTTGTTGTTGTTGATTTGTGCTATAGCCAGCAATATGGAAATGCATTGTTTTTGTGACATCACAAAGACATAGAACTTCAAAATGTGCTAATTTTGCAGCTTTATGTCCATAGACTTTGTGGAGTGTTCTGCTATGGAGTGGAATGTTTTGAAACTTTAGTGTTCACAGCGTTCACATATTTTATTTTTAAGGTAAAGCAATAAAGGGAAATACGTGCAGTTTACCATGATACGGGCCCTTTAAAACAGCCATGCATGGTTATTCGACATTGTAGGACAGTGACACTATCAAGAACACCCTGAGCTACTTTACAGGCACCAGGGGGGCACAGAAAGTTTAGCTGCAGCCTACCTTCATGTCACAACCCAAGATTTACTGTTTCCTTCCTTCATGCTACTTCAAGAGCACAGCCCCCTCGACCCCCTTCTCTCTCTCTCTCTTTCTTTGAAAGTGCTCACACATCCATTCCACTATGCCACAGTCCTGATATGGGATTTACAAATAGGTCAACACCGTTAAAGCATGCACTGTTAAAGCATGAAATGCATGAAGCATGTCACAAAGACACGCCTTTGGGCCGACGCTAAAAATTAGATTCTGTGCTGGCTGAACTTGACTGTTGAAGCAGTTACAAAAAGGGTTCTTGAAGATTTGACATCTTAATTCCTCTCTGCCTGTGGGTGGGATGGGGAGAATATTTCTAGCTGAAACACACACACGCAACATTTTGAGTTATAGCCACTTGAGAGGACATAAACTCTGTCTTTTGCAATGAATCAACAGCATTCCACTACTGCCTTCAGGCTTTTTCACACAAAGGTCTTTTCCTCTCTAGCACCCATTAGAAGAATGGGATTAAGACCCATTTCACACGTATTTACGGCTCTAAATTAGAGGGTGAGAAGGGTCAGCCAGAGGGGCCAAGAGCGAGGGGGCTTTATGACTCCATTTTTCACTCCAAGAAAGACTGACCTCCACGATATGAAGAGCCTTTACATAGCAAGGGGTTAATTAGACAATGAAAATCAATAAATATGCCAGTGTTTCCCAGAAACACTTAGCAAAATAGGTCAATATCGGTTTATTGACGGAGTACATGCTTCAGTATCATATGCCATTTGAGCAGACTTGCTGCAGAACTGATGTTTTACAGTGTAATTGCATCATGTTTAAACACTGCAAAGTGCAACTCGACTTTACATCGCTAGTAAAGGCACGACGAATCGCCATTGTTAATAATATCAAAGATAGAAACTGAGAATAATAGACTCAACATCAAAAAAATTACATGTTGGATTGCAATGCAATTCTGAAGGAAGATACCGGGAACAATTTTGTTTAAAAATTAGACTGATATGGGCAATATTTATTGAGCTACACATACAGAAGTAGTGTCTCTCAGTATGGTATCAGGCTGCCATGTTTGCTAATGCAACATGCATACGTCTCGGCATGGAGTTGCAGAGGTTCCTAATGGTGTCCTGCGATAATCCATCCCATGCAGCTTGACTATTCTCACACAGTTCCTGCAGATGGCGCGGTAGGGGTGGAGGTGAAGTGACAACAGCCCTTCTAGACATGGGACACGTGACAACAAACTGTTCATCTTGGCGCTGACCACGGTACCTCCACACATGGAATTATTGGTCGTCTCCTCCAAGACAAAAGCGGAACTGAAAATGACCTGCTGCCATCCTGAGTCACTCCATGACAGTCTGGCACGACACTGTTGCAGTTTTTGCTGACACTAACATGGTGTTAAGGGCAGTCGTCATAACAGTCTGCATGCATTTAGTCCTGCGTCGTGCAACCATTTGCCAATGGTGCTGGCACTAACAGGATGGCTCATGGAGGGCATCACTGCTATCTGAATTTCTGCAATCGTGGCTGTTGGGTCAGTCAGGTACTTTCTTTGCTTGCATGTCACATGCACGGCCGAGCGTGAAACTTGAATCATTCGCATGTCTCACAATGTCAAATCTACCCACCAAGGTTAATTCCTGTCGGCGGATTCCTTCTGGGTGCAACTATTTGTGCACCTATTTTTTAATGATAAGTATATGTTCTGTAAAAGAAATGAAAAAGGGTAGAGGATACGGTGATGATAAATATTACTTTTTATTAATCTGATCTCTTATTTTGCTTTATTTTTATCAAATAATCTACCTGAGTGAAACTGCATGTTACCACACAAAGCAGATTTTTTTAGGCTGAACTGCTGGAAACTTGCCTTAGGCCCCACCTTCATCAGAGCTTTTGAAAAATGCACAAGACCAAATGGCTCAGAGCAACAGCGCCACCTGCTGAGCAAAAAGTCAGCAGGCCTGCTTTAGGACAAAAATCGGTGATGTCAGCGAGAAGGCAGAGGAGCTCCCAAGGAGGTATGAAAGATGCATGAGCCTGAAATGAGAGCAGAAATTGAGCAGTGCCAAATGAGGCTGACCCAGCAGGGCAGCATGTGACTGATACAGCACACACACACAGCTTTTTACCCTCCTACCATCACTGTACTGCAGACAACCTGCTGCTCACAGACGTGGCTGTATTGGTAAAGTTGTGTCTAAAAAATGATGGCTATACAAATTTGAAGTGACTGTTGGAGTTAGAGTTTCCAGTTCCAGCCATAAATACAATATGACCAAAAACAAGAATAATTGCTCCTCTACAATAATGCTTATTTATGTCAATACGCCATGGGGATTATTATGGTATGCATTAATTAAGTTTAGTACACAATCCTGTTTCCATACAAGTTGAGATATTGTGCAAAATCTAATTTAAAATAGAATGCATGTCCAAATGGAAACGTCACAAAGACAAACGGTACAATGATCCTCAAGTCCTCATGTGGCACTGCATTAAAAACAAACACGATTCTGTTGTGCCAATCACTGTTGTCTGTGAACACGGTTCAGTGCTGCATCAACAAATGCAAGTTAAAACTCTACCAAGCAAAAAAGAGCAGCACCACTTTCTCTGGGCCTGACCTCATTTACAATGGAGTGAAGGGATTTGGGAAAGCGTCCTGTTGTCTGACAAATCAAAATTTTGGAAATTGTGGATGCCTCATTCTCCGACTTGAAGAGGAGAGGAACTGTCCGGGTTGTTATCAGAACACTGTTCAAATGCAAGGAACTGTGTTGATATTGTGGATGATATACAGGTTTTGGAGCAACATATGGCCTTGCTTATTTCAGCAAGACAATGCCAAACCACATTGTGCACGTATTACAACAGCATGGCTCTGTAAAAGAGCCCGGGTGCTAAACTAAAAAGGTTTGAGAATTTTTGCATTAACATACATTTTCCATGCCTATTGTTGTTTTACAGTGACTGTTTCAGTAAGTCCTCTAATAATAATAACAAAGACTGTAACCTGATTACTGCTTATACTCCCAGTTAGTGACATATCTAGAACCATGTCTAGAGTGATGATTTTTTTTCTCACAAAATTAGTCCTGTCTATTGGAAATTGAACCGTGATTGGTTGATTCCACTGTCATTTCTTATTTTTTTAATGACATGATAATCTGGCTGTGTTTACATAAATCCCATGGAGAAAAAAGCATGACTGTACAATTTTCTGTTGAGTGTTTTAAGATTCAAACCCATTGGATTCCATCCAAAACCTAACAATGTTTTTATTGTCATTTTAAAGTGGTGCAGAGCTCAAGTTTTTATTACTGATTATTAAAAATCATAGGAGTGCTTCATATGTATGACATATTGCCTGTTGACTCATCGAAGACAGCATATAATAGAATAGGAATTAGAGAGAGAGAGAGAGAGAGAGAGAGAGAGAGAGAGAGAGAGAGAGAAAAGAGAGACTGTTGTGTCTTATCACTCCTACCAGGGCAGCGCACACTAACACAACATTACCACGTCATTATGTCACTGCAGTGCTGGGAATGATCCACCACCCAAATAATACCTGCTCTGTGGTGGTCCTTTGGGGGTCCTGACTATTCGAAGAACAGGGTGAAAGGTGGGTTGACAAATTATGCAGAAAAACAGATGAATTACACTCTGTAATTGTAGATCTACAAGCTTTATCTATGTGGAGCTAATACAATGGGAAAGGAGTGTAGAAACAAGGAGGTGTTTTTTTAATGTTATGACTGATCCGCATAAGCATGTATTTTAAGTGGACTTCATATATATTACATATTATCTGTGGACCTCACAGATTGGGTAGTGAAGGAAAGTGAGAAAGAGAGAGAGAGAGAGAGAGAAAGAGAGGGAGAGGGCAATAGAGACAGAGTAAGAATCTATTTGGCAATGAAAGGGTTTACATTAGCTTATATTAGCATCCATTAGGTGTGAGTGACAGGTTCAGGGAGGGAATTAGCCTGCGCGGCAAGGAAGAGGAGTCGCCACTGCTGGCCGCCAAATCCATCATCATCATCTCCCAAGCCTTTCGTTACGCTACGGGAGCCACCTGTTCAATATTTATACCTCCTCCCCTGAACAGCAGCTCACAGCCAGACGCTCACCCTTGCGGTCCCAGAGATTTCCAGAGCTGCAGTCTCTGAAGGCCTGCATGCCTCACTAACCGCCCACCCCCTCCTCACCATGTCACTTTCACTTAGGCTGCGCACAGTCCTATTTCTGGCCCTCGCCATGTACTGTAAGCTTCAGATGTGTTTAATTGATCAGTCCAGTCCCACATGCCCGTCTCCTTCCACATCATTGCTAAATAAATCAACTCTAAAATACGAAGGCTTCACTTATCTCTCGTGTGCAGTGTTCTTCTTCCTCCATTTATTTAACTATAGATTTATAGAATGATGCTAGGAGGAAAAGAAGGCTGGAAGGAAAGCTGGAAAATGGCTCAGGTCTAATGGCACTCACGTTTAAACATAATTTAGACGTGATGGCCAAGGAATACAATCTGTTTATCACAACTTTAGAATGAACTATTGTTTATGGTAAAAGCTAGTCACGCTAATGACATGTATCTCAAGTATGCTTTAAGCACTGTGATGGGAATTCCTGCTCATTTTATTCTTGTATCCCTTTCAAGCACTCTTGCAGTCAGATCTCAAAGTAGGCATACAAATGTATTGGATAAGCTACCATTTGGTATAATTACTCAATGACTCATATGGACAGTTAGCCACTGTGGTTCCTCCCTGTCTTGCTGAAATAAGCAAGACCTTCCCTGAAAAAGACATCATCTGAATGGCAGTGCATGTTGCTCCAAAACCTTGCCATGTGCACTAATGCACTGAATTTCAAATTTTGATTTGTCCAACCACCGGACACTTTTCCATTTCACTTCAGTCCATCTTAAATAAGCTTGGGCCCAGATGAGGCAGCAGCATTTCTGCATCCCGCTTGTATAAGGTTTCTACTTTGCATGGTAAAGTTTTAACTTGGATTTGTGCATGTAGTGAAGAGCTGTGTTCATAGACATTGGTTTCTGTGAAGTCTTTAAAGAACTGTGTCTGTTTTTGATAAAGTGCCACCTGAGGCCCAAAAATCACACTTTTGGGCCTTATCTCTGGCATACAAACACTTTTTTGTATATTTTAAAATATTATATACGGTAATTGATGAAATCCCCAAGTTCTTTGCTACTTTACGTTGAGAAACAGATAAGAAAAACATAAAACATATTTAAGTACCGGCTCAGCAAAAATGAACTATTAACTATAATAAAAATTAACTATTAATTATAAACTATAAATAATACAGTCTGCTATAGATAAATATATCTCACTTATTGCAATGAGGCGAGAGATATATATACAAGAAAGTCTATCTACAAAAATCACTGTAGATAACAAGTAGAAAATATAAAAATATGTAAAAATATGCATTAAGATCCCAGAGATAAAAAAGGCAGTGCAATAATAAATGTGCAATAATAATAAGATGTGCAAGGGGCACAAGTATCAGCAGGTTTTAGCAGAAAATGACAATACTGAATAAACATAATAAACACGTTCATATACTGGTGTTTAAGTAAAGTGTCTAAAGTGTCAAACATTATTCTTGAATTGTTGCACTATTTGCCTATGCAGTGTTTCAGAGAGTGGTGAACTCCAGAAGACTTAGCCTGTCTGGGATTTCTTTTTTATACATAGTCATATTAATAACTTGTTGCCAACTGATATAATTAGTTGTGAAATGTTTTTCAAAGCATGTCTGCTAGCATCAAATTCCAAATGGCCATATATGTTGTCTTTGTACTATCTTCATTCTGTTTTTAACAGGGTTGTATGATTTAGACAGATTATAGCCATTGTCATTAGCTAGTCACTAATTTTACAGTACATTAACTGTCAATATAAGGGACTTGCTTAGGACTTCCAAAAGGCTATAGCGCCAACCCCACACAAAATGATACACCGACTTTAGAAACGGGTTACAATAATAAAGGGGCAGTTTGACTTTTGTGTTGCTAAATGTTTTTGCAAGAGAAAAAGGTAAGCTGTAAAAAACAGAACAGGTAGGGTGTGGTTACCAGCCAAGGAAGGCATCAGTTGGTGATGATGATGGGAATGTAAGGAGTCAATGAAAATGCCAAAGTCCTCTTAGAAAACACGGTTTAGCTTAGCTAGCATGTTTGTTTTGTGAGTTGACCAAAAAAGAACGATTGACTCTACAGCTGCCATTACCATTTGACTTTCTCTGAAAGTGTACGCCTCTTTGGCCTTGAACTGAAAGACTGTTCTGCCCATTAAATCCACAGTCAGAATGTGTCTCTTGTCCGTTTCCCATAAAAAGGTCAAACAAATAAAATCCACTGCCTTCATCCCTTCATTCTCATAGAGAAATGAATGTTGAGAATGTATCCTCTGTTCGTATGTGAAAATAGGCTTCAGTGTTACTCAAGAATGAATGCACAAAAGGGAGAGGGAGGAGGAGAGGGAGGGGAGAGCAGCATTGCACATGGGCCAAATATAGCACAGAGCACTTAAGGGAGAGTTTCAAGAATCCTTAAAAAAAAGGACAGGCGGAGGGGAGAGAGACACGGAATGAGAGAAAAGAAAAGAGAAAAGTCATTACATCGTTAGTGAAGTCTATGCCAATTTCATCCCTTCATTTTCGTGTGGAAGTCTGGTCTAATTGCAGTTGTATGTCCATTCGGAAACTGCTCAGATTCTCACACTTTCTGAAGGTCATTGCAGCTGCAGCAGCCTGTGGAGATGTGGTCACTCTAAAAGGAAGCTTTAGAGGAAGTTGATTGTTAACTTTCTTTAATCATTCTCACAGAACAGAGCACTTGCCTTGTTGGCAGGCTGTAAAGGCCTGCAGGGAAAGGTCAGGATTCAAGCTAGACAGAACAAGTGGACCATATCATGTTGAAGATATCATCAGCCTTATAATGCTTTCAGTATGGCACCAACTGACCTCTCCATGCTCCTCCTCCTACAAATGTGTTCTTTTGTAGCACCTGCTGCATGGGTTTTACAGACAGCTGGCAAAAATCTCATTCAAGCTTATGAGAAACACACAGCTCGAAACTCAAGTGTGTAATTCATTTCTGATCATATTTATTTTGTATCCATTTGAAAGGTCACACTGTTAGAGTAGATTAGGTGTAGTATTTTGTAGTACAATCATACCAATATTAGCAGTCTTCCTAGTTTTGTTTAGCTTGACTTATAGAACTCTACCACCCTGAAAAAACATGCTGCAATCAAACTTGCAAGCGGAGATTCTTAAACCGGAAACTCAGTGTGTAGCAAATCTAATATCTGAAAACTCAAGTATCCATTCATTATATTAGCCCTTGTTTCTGTTTAACATTAAAAAGCATTGTCTTTCTTAAGACCACAATAATTGTAACATAATGTAATGGGCAAAGGCCTTTAGCAACAACAGTTATTGTCCATTTGGAAAATACTGAAAATAAAAATGAATAAAAACGACCTAATAATAATAGTTAATTAATATGCAATACACTATATGGGCAAGAGTATGTGGACACCTTGTGACACCTCAAAGAACTTGTTAGACATTACATTCCAAGACTATGGGCATTAATTGGGTCTTTTTCTCCTATTCTTTTACATATTTAACAGAATTACAGTAAGCCGAAAAAGGCCTCTGTGTTGACGGACCCCTGATGAACATCTAGCAGGCTGAAATGCTGATTTAAATAGATGCATCTGTTCCATCAGGCAGATGACTGAAAACCTGTTTAGGAGCAAGTATTTTGAGTACTAATCCAGATATATTCACAGTCTGGATCAAAGTAATGTCCTTATTTTTGTGTAATCCAGTGAACACCAGCATGGTGGCATATTTGTTGAGGTAGTCCAATCAGCCTGTTTCTATTTAGCTTTCAAGGACATTGTGGAAGTCCACATCAATAGCACAGCTTCTTAGCAAAACTTAAACACAATTAATTACTGGTATTTTTAGCAGCATTATGTAAAGCTTGTCCACTCTGAAAGAATGCAAGTGACGTAAGTGAAGTATGAAGACAGGCTTTAGCAATACTATGTACTATATATTTTCATCCCAAGCTAAAATGTTAAGGTGACATCTCACGGCTACTTCTAATCATTGTAAAAGATATCTACATAAACATTGTATAAACATTCAAAAGTCAACTCCCAACAAGGTCAGGCTCATATACAAATGGCTGTACAAAATGCAATGGGCCAGGACGAGGTTACATGATTGGAGAGTCCTTTAACCAGCTGTGAGATCTGACAGCTTCATCACCATGTGCAGGCTGAATGTAGGCAGCTGTGACTGGCTGCACGTAATCAGTTGGAGAGGGCTTAGAGAGTTTGGAGTGGGGTTCAGTACAGGAAGACATGATTAGCTAGACCTCTCTAAAGCACAACAGGTCAAGTAGCTCCTTTATGCAGACCTATGACCAAACAGATATGGGAATGTCTGTACTGAGGTCATCAGAGGAAGGATCAGATCAGATCAGCAGCACGTCATCCATGTTCCATATATATATTCACATTGTCGGGTAAATAGGATGATTCATTATGTTGCTAATGCGTTCCCATGTTATTACCTGTTGTAATATAATGGATAGTTCTGGTTTTAAAGTCTAAGCCAGATTGGCTAAGCCATATTGCAAACACATATGACCTCAAACGTCAACTGAATTCTGATTTGATTGTCATTTTGCTTGGCAACTATAACCTACTGTAAACAAATTGCTACATTGCTTGATGTTATTTACTATGATAATTATTAATCACTATTTATTGGACTTTGGTGTACTTTATCATAGTGCATATGTACTAATCAATTATCAGCTATTTGCTGGTCGTTACAGTGGCAATGAAGTAACTATTGTGTTTGCAAAAGCTCCACTTCTACATGCTCAGACTGATCATATTATTATACTGTGGCCTATAAGGATGCGCATGGGGCGTAACATCTCTGGTGGCAAATTTAAATGAGAGACTTTCTGTTTTCTTTTGCCCAGGGCTAAAAATAGTGTGTTATTTCTGCCTACTTGATATACTGGAAGCAATGTGAGCAAGAATGTCCTGATAGTTTTCTGTCAAAATCATGCTTGACACTATAAGCAAAGATTTCATAATTGTGCCCTGCATGTTTTAGTGTTTGCCTTGCTCCCAACACACCTGATCCAGCTAACCCACTAATTAACAAACCCTTCCTGAGTTGGGTGTTTTGGCAGGAAAACAAAAGGTGCAGGGTTGTGGGTTTTACAGGACCAGAGCTGTGAACCATTGGCAACTAATCAACTGCTCATACCACTTAAAGATGCTCAGCAATTTTCCTTCATCCAAACAGCTATCTTTGTTTTTTGTCCATTGATTCTCATCATCTTAATTAGCAGACCTTAACCCTCTCAAATCGACAATGTTGTATACCACATCAAAGAACAGCATGCATACAAGAATAAATATGACATGAATGATACATGCTGAGTTATTTTTTCCAGAAGGGTAATGCAGTCATGAACACAGACAGTTTGATCGGCTAGTTAGGAACACAGCCGCTGATTGGTTGGCAAGTTAGAAACACAGCCTCTGATTGGTTGGCAAGTTAGGAACACAGTCTCTGATTGGTCAGCAAGTCAGGAACACAGCCTCTGATTGGTCAGCAAGTGAAGAATGCAGTCTCTGATTCGTTGGCAAGTTAGAAACACGGCCTCTGATTGCTTGGCAAGTCAGGAACACAGTCTCTGATTGGTCAGCAAGTTAGGAGCACAGCCTCTGCTTGGTCGGCAAGTCAGGAACACAGCATCTGCTTGGTGGGCAAGTTAGGAACACCGCCTCTGATTGGTCAGCAAGTTAAGAACACAGCCTCTTGCTTGGCAAGTCAGAAACACAGCCACTGATTGGTCGGCAAGTTAGGAGTCTGAGTGGTCGTCAGACTGAAACCAAGACGTCAGTAAACGTCTAACTATAACTCTTTTCAACATAGAGGAAGAGACTAAAAAACAATCACAGGAGATGCGTAGGGTTGTCATTTTGGGTTTATTATACAAAGTCTCCAGCAAGACTAGATTACCAACTTTGATCTGAAAGAGATACGATTGAAGCCCATTGAAATGGCACCACGCTACCTTTCCAGGAAAAAACGTAAGCTAGTCTGCAGCATCCAGTGTTCCTCAGAGTTACTCTTTTGTGGACTATGTCCTTTGGTGTCGCACACAACATTGCCGTCCTGAGAGGGTGAATAACGTAGTTAGCCTGTATAACTTTATTAGAAAGCACTCTGAAGTCATTACAGGGTTGAATTTGTAGTTTGTGTAACAATAAACGACACATTAATGCTTTCCCATGATGTAAACCTTCTCAACAGCAATGCCCTCTCTCTCTCTTTACCTGTCTGTCTGTTTTTCTTGTTTGCTTCACGTTCCTGTTCTTCAGATTGAGTAGTAACACTGGAGGGCATCTCTCTGCACACTGCTGTTAAAATGGTACACAATAAAAGACATTTAATATCTTATACACACCATTCTCTGCTAACGGCTGTTGCTCTCCCTGCAGGAGGCAGGTGAGAATGCCCCATTCATCATTCTGCATACAAAATAGGTATCAGGTGCATCATAAGTACAGCAGAATACACATTTTTGCATGACTAATTGAAAAATGCCTATCCGTGCACAGACTCCCAATAAAGCTGGCTAGCTTGCTAACATTTGAGAAAATTGTCATTCTGGCGTGTGAGCTATCCAGGTATAAATGATTAAATAATTACTTGTGGCTAATTACAGCAGCCCGTGTTTATGGCAGGAAGTCAGTTGGCATATCAGGCTTTAAAATAATAATAATATTAATGATTAGTTGATATTGCCTGTCCACAGTAAGCAGTACCACCTCTCTGCGTGATGTCCCTTAAAACTTTCAAGCATGTGTGTTTTAAAATGGGGAGAGAGTTAAAGACATTGACCACGTTTGACTGACCTGCTGGGCATTCCAATAAAGAAATGGCCGATACTGTAGTCCTTGTTAATGTGTTCCTTCAGCTTAGCTTGACTTGCAAGCTCTTTTGAGCACAGATTTGCACCTGCATTTTGCAGTACCTCATTTATACTTGCTCTCTGCTGCTTAAGGGGAGAAGACATGATGAGGATTCATCTTTTTTTCAGTGTCATATTTTCAGTCTGTCCCAGTTTCCGTGTTCTCTTCATTGCCCCATTGCCACAGAGCAGTTTTCTTTTTTTCTGCATGCTGCATCTCGGTGCCATAAACTCTTTAAAATAAAGGTGTCAAAAAGAGGTTCTTTAGAGCTATGCCTCAGATTAAAAATAAAAAAACAAAAGTTTTGCTGCCCCTTAGAACTTTTCAATGGATGCTTTTGGAAGCAACATTAGCACAAGAGTTCTGCACTAAGAGCTTCATGAATTGGGTGTCCATGGCAGAACATACAAACTTAAGATCACTATGTGCAATGCTAAGTGTCAGCTGGAGGCTGTTAGTGCTCAAATGTGCAGCTAAAATCTATGGTAGCTTATTTTCACATAGAAATTCCATAATTACATAACCAGAGGTGCTCAAGCTTTAGCATACTGTAAGACAAGCATGATTATCTTTATCTATTAACTCAAAATGAAACCTATACTATGCATTGTAGAATAAATCTGAAAACTACTCTTAACTCGACTGATCTGCAAAATGCAAAATGCCTGCATCCTTTTTGTGGATCTTTTTTACAGGCTTATTCAGATTCATAGACTTATTTAGGACCTTTCTATTTTGTTGTATTTATGTTCTATTGATAGACATCCAAATAGTCATGTTGTTTTGGACCAATATGCTATTCTGTTATATTTGTTCAACTAGTCTGTTCTATTATGTTTATTGTGAAAGAAATAAAATTATGTAAATATGAAAAGTTTCCATGATCAGTTTCCAGGACGGTGGCCCGATGATGGTTCATGTTCTCAGCAGGTGTTTGCAGACACTGTGAAGGAGTTACGCTTATGCTCAGCTTTCAGTACACCCTTATCATTTAGTTCAAGCCAGGGTGCAGAGACAAGGACAATCAATCTATCTCCTTGACAGGCAGAGGAGGGGGACGTGCGGATTCTGGGACGGGTGTAATGGAGTGCCCCATGCTGTTAGTAGCGGCTCTTCTGAATGCTTTGGTGCCTCTATAGCCTCAAATGCAGGAGGAAGCTGTCAGCACATTCATCTAATGCTTTTCATTCTTCAGCCAACACCTCCTATACTGCCTTTATAAATATTACAGTGCCTCTGCTGAGCCCCTGTAGAGACACTGAAGGTAATGTTTATATTCCTGCATGTATGTGTTTTGAAAGGGAACTTAAACAGTCTTTGGTGCGTATTTAAAGGACATATACCACTGAAACCAAACTTTTTGCTTATCAGAAGTAAAACTGTTTGTAGTTTATCTGTAAGATATAGGGGTCTAGGCTGAAACAATCCTCATGAATTTGCGGCACTAAACTGCTATAAGCTGAATAGGCAGATGTACATTTGTTGGTTCTATCTATCTATCTATCTATCTATCTATCTATCTATCTATCTATTTATCTATCTGTTTTTGTTATGTCACAACAAAACCAAAGCAGCTTACGGCGGTTTAGCTCCACCCGATTCATGCTGAAGTTTCACCTTAAACTGCTTTTAGAATGATGCACAAAACAGGCCGAAACATTTTCGAAGTCAATCTTTAAGTTATAGTAAAAAAACCTTTTTTAAAAAAAGATTTTCACCTCCAGGTCCGGGGGTCCTAATTAACCCCTTGAACTCCCTAGTTTCTCTCAAAATCAAAATTCTGGGGGTCACTGAAAATAAACCTGTTAGTGAAAAATAGACCCTCAAGTACAAGGTCATGGAAAGGTCATTGTTAAGCTGTTTCACCTACAATCTGTCAGCTTTTTTTTGTCTTTGGAGATTTTAACAAATTAGAGATGCAGCACTGGTCTGCCTCATGGTAGCGCTGTAGCAAGTTTGTTCAACCAGTTGGACCTTCATTGTAAACACCACTTATTTATTTATATTTATATTGTAACTGTTGCGGTAGTTTATTCCCATTCCCAGTGCACTGTCCATATGTAAATATCTTAACTATCTATATTGTGTATTACTGCTGTTTTACTGTTTATTGTTTCTTCTTGGAGAGTGTTACACATTATATGCAAGTACAATGACAATAAAAGGATTCTATTCTATTCTATTCTATTCTATTCTATTCTGCAAATATGAAAAAAAATGTTTCCCAAGAGTTTGGTGGAAAGAGAGAAGTGTTACCCATTTCTCAAAGTGAGGACAAAATAAGACACGAGACCCCTCGAACACTAGCGGGTATTTTGCCCACTGGTCTTATGCATATTTGCCCAAGAATAAAAGTTTCACAACATGCATCTCATTTACTTGTAAAACAGTACTTTAAATGATGGCATCCAACCAAAACAACATCAGACAGTGTTGTACTCCTGTTGTCCTGTAGGGGGCACTTATGTGTTAGATGTACTTGTCATGCTTTTAGAGCTTCTAATAACAGTATCATTCAGCCTTGGGAAGGGGGGTGGTGGGGGTGAGGGGTTGCGCTGTTAGTTTCACAGCAGAGCTGACGACTCAAAAATATCCTGAAAAGGTAAAGCACATGTAAATATTTATCATCTACAATGAGTCAAAACACTTTGAATCAATCCTGCGCTGCTAGAGGTTTCTTCCACAGCTTCCAAATCACAGTTTATGTGTTCTTTTTCATTCTCCTGCCATAATGCTGTCTGATGTAAAGGGGTTTAGCTAATTAGGGAACGACTAAGAATAGGATCCATTACATGCCAGCAGTCATTACATGTATGTCTTCTCTTCTTGGGTTATGTAACGAAGTCTGGAAAAATACTGCTTGTGCAGAGATTGTCTGGTGCTAGATGGGTGGTCTTGCTGTACAATCCAGAAAGATCAGTTAGGATAGCCTTACTGTTTTTCCTGGGTGGTTTTGACTTTAGGCCACATGTCTGATCATCTGAAGCCAACGGTCTTGTATTTCATACAGGCACTGTGCCTGGATGCCTGCAGAAAGATAAAGATTACGCACCGCAGACCTATAGGAGTTTATATAGCGAGGAAAGTTGACTTCATTATTATCAGCAGCATCGCACAGCCAAGTGTCTGAGACACACTTACCAACTTATGAACTCTTCTCCCGATCTAACCTGCCAGTTACATCCCATGCACATGTCAATCATGGAGCAGCTAATGAAGAAATCTCAGCTAAGCTGTAGCACTCTGCAGCTGCTGCTCCTGGTCAGGCCGGATCGAACTGCACTGTTTTATTAAAGAATCAATTGTCTCTCAGCGTGACGGGTTATCACAACCAAATGGGCCTATTGATTTATGGATAAAACATGAAAGCTTGCTGAGAAAGAGCCTCAACCTCTCTCGGCTGGCTCAGTATGGGACAGACACAGGCGCAGCTTAGGATGGTTTAAAAAGCAACTGTGCACATATCAGTGGACAAAGAACACCATCTATGAACGAGAGAACTGGAACATGTATGAAAACACACATTTATCATTAAAAGAATAGTCAGATTGTAATGCTATTGGGAAGGAAGATAAAGGTCACCAGGAGCAATAAATGATGATAAATTTAGACTGATATGGGCAATATTTATTGAACTACACATACAGAAGTAGTGTTTCTCAGTATGGCATCAGGCTGCCATGTTTACTAACACAATATGCCAAACGTCTCAGCATGAAGTTTCTAATGGTGTCCTGTGATAATCCATCATGCAGCTTGAATATTCTCAGACAGTTCCTGCAGATTTTGTGGTGGGGTGGAGGTGGAGTGACACCAGGCCTTCTGGACATGGGATACATGACAACAAACCGTTCATCTTGGCGCTGATCACATAGCCTCCACACATGGATTCTTTGGATGTCTTCACCAAGACAAAAGCGGGACTCATCACTGAAGATGAACCACTATCATTCTGGGACACTCCATGACAGTCTGGCACAACACCATTGCACTCCTTGGCGACATTGACGTGGTGTTAAGGGCAGTCGTCGTAGGCATACTTCGCTTGCAAAGAACGCTACTGACACAACAACACAAGTCAGAATGGAATATTTTAATTATATTTTGATCATTTTGTGTACATGTTTAGACAGTAATACTTCATTTTTGAGTTCATAACGTGAATTTGTATTGCACTAGCAGATAAATTTTGACCTCTGTTCTACTTGGCTTAACTCTCCTTATAACATGAATAGGTGAAGCTAAAGTTTTGTAAGCTGAATAGGTGGATATACAAGAGTGGTGAATTAATTTTCTTTTTTTTTTCTGTGGTTTTGCATCTTAATATTCACACATGGATTGACTGAGAAGTGAATGGTAAATTTATAATATAAAAATAATATAAAACATATATAATAATATACCATAACATATATATACAGCATTTAACTAATTTATTTTAAGTAATTTTCATAATACAGGCCTGTTAAACAAGCACTCAAAGCTCTGACAGAAGACTGCACTTACTACTACTCACTTCACGCAAAGCTATATAAATAGTCTTGTAATACTTCTATGATTTCACCATGATAGATAAAGCTATATCTGGTACATTTAAGAAGCTTTTACTTGCCGAGATATCTTTTATTTCAGCAATGCATTTCAGCCAATGCAATATAGCACACACGCACACCCTCAGCTTGCACTTTCAAATATCTAGGGCGATGGGAGTATAAAGTGAAAATGAGCTTGTCAGAGAATGCGGCCTTGAAAACTATTCACTTGTCGGCTTCGGGTGCCGTTGGTGGAGAAAGTGCTAATTCTAATGAGAGGGAGTCGTTTCCGAGAGCTGTCTTGGCTGTCAGAGTAAAGGTTATAGAGCTGAACTCTCTATTTCCCCACAGTCCTGTAACACTGAAGCACACGCGCACACACAGCAGCAGCTCTGAGGGATCCAGTGGTTGCTTGAAATAAATGAGAGCTACAGCTGTATTCATCTTCTGAAATGGCCTTCATTTTCCCCCATGACGAACGGATAACGCCAGAGAGACGATTTATGTGGCACTCAGAGGAGATTGGGGGCTGTTTTCTTTTGGAGGGCAGCATCATGCCGATGTCACCGGGCTTGCAGAATGCTCAGAGTGTTTGATTGTTAGTAAGGGTCAGGGGGAGCTCGCTGAACTGCACTGGACGGCACATCTGTCTGCTGTCATGGTGATGCATCATCGCTGATCTGCTACTGTATCTTTTTCTTTGGAAGAAGTTGTTTGTGTCTGTTTTATCCCTGTAACTGTTTTTCTTTCTGTCTGTTTTATATTTGTCCTTCTCTCTCTCTCTCTGCATTCTCTTTTACAATCTTTCTCTCTGTCTCTTTCACTGTTCTTTCACTCAGTGCCCTTGGTCTCTCTCTCACTCATTTTTCCCTCTTGCTCTTTCGTTGACTCTTTTTCTCACTCCTGCTCATTCTCCTTCTCTCCTCTTCTCTCTCTTTCTCTCTTTCACTCTTTTTTGTCTCCAAGTTTTGTCTTTTTCCCCATTGTCTCTCTTTCTTAACCCCCTCTCTCCTTTCTATATCTCCCTCTCCCTCTCCCTCTCCCGCTCTTTCTTATTCTCTCTCTCCTTCTCATTTTCTTTCTCTCCCTTTCTTCATCTTAATATCTCTTTCACACCCTTTTCTTTTCACTTCTTTCTCTCTTTCTCCTATACTTCTCCTGGGGTCTTTTTCTTTCTTGCTTGCTTTCTTTCTTTCTTTCTTTCTTTCTCTTTGTCATTCACCATTCATTCACCCTCTCCCTTCTTGGGTCTCTTTACTCTCTCTCTCTCTCCAGCAGTTAAGGGACGCTGTCATTCTAAGTGGAGAGCCTGTCTCTCTGTTCCTGAGAGTCTGAAGTCTTCATGGAGGCTTCTGTACAAAAGCTCCCTACCCAAATGTTCTGGGGACCTTCAGTGGAGAAGTCTACACTGTGCTGTACCCACCAATGATTTTGTGTCTATAGTTTATCCTTTCAGCTCTTCCACGCTGGGTCGAGTTTTCAGAGAACTGGGCTTTCTGTTTACCTGCTCTCTGTTTATTTTCAGGTGCAGGTTTTCTAAGGCTCATAGTGTTAAACACACTATGGCAAATGTTTGGGTGGTCAAGCAAGATTAGTAATTTGGAAGTCGTTGATGTCTGAAGGACAGGACCTGTTTACCTTTTTAGGCTTTAGAGGATTCACGTTTAAGGGTTGAGTTTGTTTTCTGTCAATGCACTCACAGCATTCCTAGTTTTGGGAAATGTATTAATGGCAGTGTTACATCAGTTGATGACACATGCATGTTAGGATTTTACTGGTGAAATATTAATGTGTATGTATGTGTGTGCAGTATTATTATTTACTGTTTTGTTTTTGCTCTTCTTTTGAAAGCTGCTTCCTGGGTTTTGTTTTTTAACAGGTAGACTGGTTTTCTAATAATGATTTATTAAAGGCTGTTTCTCACTCGCTCTCTCTCTCACTCTCTCTCTCTCTCTCTTTCTCTCTCTCTCTCTTTCTGGCTCTGCTATCTCTGCTGTATCTAAAGCTGGCTTTATCCTTTAAAAGCAACAGGCGGTGTGCAAAGCCAGGCTTTCAGCAGTGATAAATTAATATCAGGAGTTAGCCTATAGCCTAAAGACACAGAGGAAAGCAGCTGTGGCAGTTCACCATGTTCTGATAACACAGAGCCCTCACTGCAGCTTGCAGTAAGACAAGGACAAAGCTTATCTCTGACAGAAAACGTGTGGAGTCTCAAGCGTGCATTTGTTTGACAAAAGAAACATGCATGCATAAAAATGACGACATAGCTTCTGGGTAGTTTAGCATTTCAGTACCTGTTAAAGCCTAAGTGTGCAAAAGAACACTTGTGAGATAAAATATGGCTTATTGCCACAAAAAGAAGTCAAAAAGCATGGCATCACTTGTAGCTCATTAAAATCAGCACCATTTCCAAACTTCAGATCAGTGCCTTACTGATGGGGCTTAAACAGAAGAGGAGATATGGACCTCGATTGAATGAGTTCAAACTGTGGTCCCACAGTAAAAATAAATAAATTAAATAAGTATTCAGAATTTTGATATTTATAAGGACTACGATATGATCTTCTTAAACCCAGTGTATTCATTTAGATAGTAATGAGTTAAATATATACAAAAAGACTGTTCCAAACCCTGGCCTCTAAATTTCACTTGTTAAAATAATAAATGTATATTTTTATCTTTTTTATTTATTATAAAAATGAAGTTGAAGGATATGAATTTATATTATTATATATTGTCAAAGCATGCTGTCCCACATCCATCATAGGCCACACCCCTTCCTGGTGTGCTGTAAGTGAGACCACAGCACTGGGCCTTATGTCCACAGGGCGAGCAGTTAAATCTCACAGTTTTCAAGTAAATGTATCTCAAAATCTGAGAATCACTGTGTAACCTAAAGAACTGTCACTACATAAACACACATTGTCTTCAGTTAAGTAATTGTTTTGTGTGTTTTAATGAAAAATATTGATTGTATGTGTGTAAAGTTTGCTAATCATGTACTTTCTAGCATTGTAGGTTTTGCTCAAAAAAGTTATGAATTGTCGATCATTTATATTAATGAAATATATGTAATTATGGTGTAGAGCCTCTCACAGCAAAATGATCTTCTAAAGCTCAAGTCAGTGAAATGTCTGAAATGTGTTTTCAGCTCTGACTTTGAACCAATTTGGCATTTTCAGTGAACCAATATCATGTTTGAGCATACTAAAGTAATAACTGCTTTCTATCATTGACATCTATGTGATATGGTTTGTTTTCTCAGTTGAAAAGTCATATTTTTCACATGGTTATCTCCATGAAGAAAAAAGCGAGCCGAAAAGGACCAGAGAGGTCTACATGGATCAGAATGCTGTCTCCAAAGCTGTGCTCTGGGCTGCTTATGACCTGAAATAACAAACCTAACATTTCAACAAAAGTACAACAAAAGACAACATGGTGATGTATCCTGGTGAAAAGTGATCCAACATCAGGAGAGCTTAAAGTTAGCTGGCTAAACAAGTAAATAGTATAGTACAGTACAACTACGGTAGTGACTGCAGACCTGTAGGAGTTAAAAGGCATGGAATCTCAGGAATGACATTATTCTGTTTCAGCTTGCATTTTGGATTCGTGTGAAATAAAACAATCAGGCTGAACCTGAAGCTTCCACTGCCATTGTTCAGCCTGTGACTTTGATTAAATATTAATGGTAAGAAAATGAGAGAAGTAGTCCTGGGAGGAAAGCTGATTTATCCATCAACCTCTCTCTCTCTCTCTCTCTCTCTCTCTCTCTCTCTTTCTCTTTTTTTCTTCATGAGAGGTTGGCAAAAGTTGCCTTTCTCAACAGCTGGTAAGAAGTCATTATACCAGAGTTGTGTTAAATGTATTCATTTCCATGAGCTGAAAGAGAGATGTGACTCCAAATGGAGAGCTCATCCCTCTGTTCCTGAGGGTCTACGGCCTTTATGGAGGCTCCTGTAAAACCCCCCCTTGCGCCTCTCTCTCTCTCTCTCTCTCTCTCTCTCTCTCTCTCTCATTGGCATCAGCAGCGGCAGCAGCAGCTGTGCTCTACGTCTCATTGAACGTCCACTGAGACAAGCAGAGATGTTTTCCACTCAGGCTCATTACTACTCATCCCCTTCATACCCCCTCCCCTCTTCTTCTCCTCTTTTCTCCTCCCCCACTTCCCCTGCCCTCAATCCCTTCTCCATCTCCAGGGAAATGGCCACACAAAAGCCTGTTTCCTCATTGCTGAAAGGCTCCGTGTTTTGACAGGCCTGAATCTGTCCTCTCTCTATGGTGAAGTGGACGAGTCCACTGCCTGCTGCTCTTTGATTAGGCCACAAGAGCCTGTTGTTTTGTGAATGTGTGGTAGAACACAGACTCGACGGAGAATGGAAACCCATCAGTGGCTGAGCTGCCAATCGGAAGGAGACGAATAGAGGAATGGGGAAGACGGGTTTTCTTTCTGTCTCTGTCCAGCTTTCAAGCCTTCAAGAAGATCATCTCTCCCTTTCTATTTTATTTTTCTGTCTGAACTGAGATACCAAAGATTCTTCTGAGAACTTCTTATCTTCAGCAAACTCAAAGAGCCATTAAACTAAGTATGAGGATTTGAGGACAAACATCTGCTATATTGTCACCGTCACAGTCAAAATGTTTGTTTGTTGTCTTGTTTGTTCATTTTACATTTCCATTTCCAGCTGCTTGTTATATTGTGTGAACATTTCATGATGATTTGGCCAATAGAAAATTAACTAGATTAAAGTTTTAGAACAGAGACAGACCAATCACACCTGTATGACTTTGTCGGACATCTTGTTGCTAAACAATGCACTGATGTTGTATGAAAAGGCCTGGCTGACAATAGATGTTCCAGTTCATCCTTCAAGTGTTCAGTGGGGTTGAGGTCTGGGGTCTGTGCAGGCCACTGGAGTTCCTCCACACCAAACATGTCAAACGTGTCCCTATGTAGCTCTGTGTGTGCACGGAGGCACAAAGGCACTTTCCCAGACTGTTGTCACAAAGTTGGAAGTATATAAAATGTCTTTGCGTGCCCTTCAATGGAACTAAAGGGCCCAAACACTGAAAAAAAGCCCAGACTCTTATTGTTCCTCCACCTAACTTAACTGTCGGCACTACGTACTCCAGTAAGCTCAGATTCGTCTGTTAAACTGCTAGACAGTGACGGATGATTAGTTGCTTGGACATGGAGTAATTTCATTGAGCTCCTAATTATTTTGGTTACGCTCTGTTATGCTCTTCAGCACTTGGTGGCCCCACACTTTGAGTCTACCGCTATGTTGGCTGACCTTTTGTTGCTCCCAGGTGCTTCTATTTCTTAATGATGGCACTTCAGTTGACCAGGGCAGACCCAGCAGGTCAGAAATTTCAAACACTGACCTGTGGCAAAGGTGGACTCATGGTCACTGGGCTCATCAGATTGCATGGCTATGTGCTTCATTTTATTCACCTGGCTGAAAAACCTGAACTTAATAATTATTAGGTGTTGTCCAGATACTTTTGGCTGTACTGGGTATGGAAAACACTTCTGTTCTGTAGATCCAGATCCAGATATATACAGATCCATACAGAAGGAAGGGAAGCCTTTACTATTGATTTCCTTGTTATATTTACTGGGTGCTAATAGTAGTTCCAGTATGGAGCCACACATTTTCTAGGCTTACCCTTTACTGCACTTTTTCTCTTTCTAATCGATGCTGCACCCACCTCACCATATTCATAAGCTTTCAGTAATAAGAACAAATATCTTTACTTTGCTGGTTGGGCGTTCTCCTCTGCGAATAATCAATCGTGGGTTGAAATACCACGTGTGTCCTCCAATAAAAGCATGAGAAAGCCATGATTCTGCAATTCCATCATTGCCTCAGTGCTTTACAGGCTTTCAATTTATGTATGGTGATATTTTTCCCCATAATAGCTCGTATAGAATGCATTACCTAGCACACCCTTTCCCCAACACAATAGAGAAAGCTTTGTCCACTTGGAAAGGAGCTGAATACCATTAGACACTGAGACTCCTTCTTCCCAGCGCTGTGTAAGCTCAATGAATCTGCTGACTTGCAGCAGCTTGGATGCTTCTCTGTTGGCTTTCTTATAAAGGGATATCATCCCGCGCTTCATCTGTCAGGAGAATGCCCTCAGCACTTCAGAGCCAGGCAGGGCTGTTGCATGTAGCTCTGACTCCAAAGAAAGCCGTCAGCAGTGTAGATCCTCCGCCTTTATTCCGCTTTATCTAGTCAGGTGTAATCTGTCAGGACTCATCAGGACTAGCCTGGGCACTGTTCTGTAGCTGAACAGTGTTGAGATATAAGGCCCTTCAGAACTCCTCTGTCCTCTAGACTCAGCATAGCCCATTTAGCCTCTCACAGAATAAGGTCAAAGGGAAAGAAAGCATTTTCGGAGGTTGTATATCTTTACCACAGAGGGTAATAGTTGTGAAATGGGAGGTTTAACATAATACTGACTGAAAGTGGAACATAATAAAATACATTATGTAATTACATTATAATGTAATGTAATTGTAATGTAATGTAATTGTAATTTTACTTCATACAAGTCAATAAAATTCAATGCAAATAAATGTAGCATAAATAAATAAATTCTTACATATTCTTACAAATTTAATATAGCAAGCAACAAATTTGTTCTGTTGTGAATGACTGTTAGCAAAATAACATAGTTAACGTAAGCTAACATTAAAAGCTTAGCAGTGCTTGAAAACCTTTTTATGTTATCTATTATGATGACAAAAATAAATAACAGTTCTAGATTAAACCTGTGTTCTTTAAGCAGTAGAATTTCATTTTTGGCCATTAGCAGGCTAATAGCTAACATTAGCTAATATTCAAAGTAATCTAATGCAGCTAAAAAATTGAAACCCAGTGAAACCTAGAACACTGGAGTTTCTTTCTGTGAGGTGAATAATAAGTTAAATTAATTAGTATGTGTTTTTTTTTTTTATCTTAACAAACTTCTACACTTACGAGATCTCATTTCCAGTGCAATGTCTTTGCACTGAGTGTCAATTGAAAGTTCCCAGTTGGATAAATGCCTCAAGATGCTAGCCTTCATGACTCTTAATTGTGGAAATATGAATTGGGTGAATACTTTGCCAGCACACTATAGCTACATTAGATTACCTTGGATTACTGGCCAAGTTGGAACGGCAGTACCACCCAACTTCCTAAAGCTTTTTCAAAGAAAGTCTCCGCATCAGCACAAATTTATTAAAACACAAATCCTGTCTGCACTTTTTTCCCCCTATGCACATTATCCGGTGAGAAATCTTCATGGAAAGTCTCTGTGGGAATGGAGAATCCTTGACGTAGCCGTTTTACTTTCTCAAGAAAAAAAAGCAGAAGTAAAAGGAAAGAGAAAGTTCCGGTGGTGATAAGGAGTCTGCCCGCAGTCCTCTCCATGCCAGGGTGTCCTGAGGCCTCGAGAAGAGCAGAAAGCTCAACTTGGCACCCCACTGACTTGCTGCCCCTCAAAATAAAGCTTAATGCCAGGCAAACTTATGTAACAGGAACACCGCACAGCCTGGGGAGGTCCTGCAAAGAGGCCAGCTATTACCATCCCAAGAGAAATTTGCACACATTTGAACAACCTCCTACATGTTTTTCGCCTCAGGCCACCTATAATTATTCCTTGCGTTTTATTAGTGGTGTCTTCTTGGAGACATGCTTTGGAAAACTTACTGCTTTCCAAGACACAATAGGCAGTGAGTTGCTTTGATGGAGTGTTTTAGATAAATGGCCCAGAAAATGTTCAAATAAATGGCCCTGATCATACTAAATGAGACTTTTTGATATAGGCTGAAATATTGTAGACTGTAGACTAGGTTAATTTGTCGTTGCAAGCCTAAGAAGGATTGCGCAGAAAAGCTATTGTTTATACACATTCTTAAGGGAAAAGAATGGCCACCACTGATTGAGGAAATTGGATGCGCTGATTAAGAATACATTTGGCTTACAAAAATGGGCTTATCCATGGCTTCTTATAGTTGAACCTCAAAGACTATTATAACAATACGACCCATTTCTTTTAGCTTATCAGTTACGTTGGGCAGTTCTGTTTCCATTTTCCAGCTGTCTCTATGTGCTAATACTCTCCAAAGACCTGCTCCTTAGTTAAAAGCCCTACTGGAGAAATAAACCACAATTTCTTTTCTCTTAAAGAGAGATGAAGGGAAACAGGAAGAAGTATCCTGCATGGTTTGTAGTGCTTCGTTAACTATTTTCTACTTAGTGCAAGCACATTTTATTCATCATGTGTTCAGACTCATTAGACTCCAGGTTAATTGCCAAGCAGTACAGTAGTGTGACAGTAAGAGAGAACAGGAGGGGGGATTGGGGGGTGGCAAGGCAGGGGGATTAGACTTGATCCCTAGGGGAAGAAAGTGCTATCTAGCTGTGTGTCGTACATGGGTCTAAAACCCCGTCCCTTCATTTCCCTCACTGTACTCTACCTTTCGCTTCAGTGGGCCAGAAGCAGATTAACGGTGCTATATCTAATACAGAGCTGGTATTCAGCCAGGTTTCACTGTTCAATCCATAATAATCTGTGTGTGAACTCTTACTGGGGAGGTTCTTAGAAGCACAGGATGATGATGGGATTGAGGGTTAGGAGGTGGTGGGAAGAAAGAAATGAGAAGTCATGGGGGGCGCTGTTGCTTCATTTAGTATTACTTGACAGTGTTGCTGCCAAAATAAAGCCTTGTATTTCAGAAAACATACCTTTAGGTGAAGGGAAAAACATAAACTTGCTACTTTGTAGTAAGACTACACTTATAAAGGGTTTATTCATGATAATTAATTAGGTTATAAACACCTTAAAATCATTAATCATTAAGCAGTTATAACGCATAAATAAAACTGATGTGAAGTGTCATATTCTGTGTATGTGAATATCCAATGAGGCTGACAGATATAATGCAATAATAAGACAACAATGAGGTCAGATGGAAAGAGTTTCCTGTGGCTTAAACAGTTTTCCTGAGAAAAAGACCATCTCATACGTGTCCCCTCTTGAGTTTCATAGAGATCTCAGTAAAAACATACAGT
Organism: Semaprochilodus insignis; assembly: GCA_034552555.1. Taxonomy (NCBI): domain Eukaryota; kingdom Metazoa; phylum Chordata; class Actinopteri; order Characiformes; family Prochilodontidae; genus Semaprochilodus; species Semaprochilodus insignis. Next base: position 12,044,830 of record CM067485.1, on the reverse strand, counting down.
AACACTTCCTATGAGTCCTCTATTCATAATGTTTTCTAAATGTATTTATACTGCAAGATGTTATATGGTATTCATAGTTTTGCATAAAAGCTTGTAAACTTTAGTTGCAACTAGTTATAATTACATGCATAACACTTCATAAAACAAGAGGACAGTCGTGGACAGTAATGTAAGTAAATGTAACTCGTTACTGTACTTACATAGTTTTTGTGTATCTTTACAGTAATATTTCCATTTGTAGTGACTTTTTACTTTAACTCAAATACCTTACTTTTTACTCCACTACATTATGGCTAAATCTGTCCTTTCTTTTGGCTTATGTGTGTGTAACATCTCAACATTAAAGAAGTGTGAAGCGAGCCCACCAATCAGGGTACACCACACATTTTGTTTTGAGTTACAGAACTGATACTAGGACATTAGAACCATAATAAATCAGGCTACTTTTACTTTCCACACTTAAGTACATTTGAAGGTAAATACTTTTGTACTTTTACTCAAGCGGAGGTCTAAATGTAGGAAATTATACTTTTACTGGAGAAATATTTTATCTTGGGTATCTTCACTTTAACTCAAGCACATGGTTTGTGTACTTTGACCGCTAATGCAAGAGTATGTGACTTTTTGTCTGTTTTCACAATCCACTATAATGTTATAAAATCTATTCATAAGAACATGCTAAGAATACAATATTTTATTATGTTTGCAATGACTTTTGCTAGTTCAAGTCTTCAAAAATTACTTTTTCAGTTTACTTAAAGCCTGTAATGCACTGGCATAGAACTCTATAAAGTGTTAAGATGCATTACAACATCTACAAAGCGTACAGTGTTGCTATGAGGAGATATTATAAGGTGTTATGACCCGAGTTTATGAAGTCATATACGCTTGCTTTATGCATACATCACATGCATGCATTACATTAACTACTTAGACATTAGACAAGCTTGTGCCAGGTATTATAAGGTCTTATGCATGCTATATAATGCCTCATAAATGCATTTATAGTGCATTATGAATACAAGATTCATAAGAAGAATACAGGATTCCCTTATAGAGAAATACGTTGCAGAAAAAAGGAGAAAAGGTGGGAGCTTGTTGAATGCTTCACATTACCACAGCAGTCTCCTGCACAAATTTGATTTTTATAGATCCATTTTCTTCTTTCACCGATCCTGGCCATATACTGAATGTATTAGACATGTTTAGCAGTCAAGCCATTTCCACAGTGCAACCCCCTCCCCCTCTACATTTTCAAAAGCCGGTTATGTGCAGTTTGCTGCAGTCATTCTAGAGAATTGAAGGTAATCACAAAAGATGGTGCACTGTCTGTAAAAATGAGCCAGTGCCAGTGTGAATATGTGCACCTGCGTAGGTGTGTATGTGAGCTGAATTTAAACACACTACGCCCCCCGATCTCTTCAGCAAACAGCAGTCACTGCCATGTATATTCAAAGCTGAATCTAATTAGTATTCCCAAAGCATAAGCAGTAGATTACAGTCAGATATCATAAAAAGAACGGGAGGTCAGTGACCCCTCTTTTCATATTCCCATCCCTCCCACACATTAGCATAAGATATAGATAGTACTGCTAATAGGAACATCCGAGCACAAGATTTGTGGAGGCGGAAGATAGGGTACAATCAGGCCAGGGATAGACCAAAGAACACTCTCTGCTTTAGAGTCTTTGAGGGAAATTTATACAGCAAATGAGATGAAACTGCTCCATCTTCTGAGAGGAATGGCCGCTCTCATGTATTCTTTTTTTTCCTTTGGCAAAGCTCAAATTGGGATTAATTGTCAGAGTGAGTGATGGCCTCGCTTTATTTTACTGCTTTAAATACCCATAATGAATAAAAATGCTACAGTGCCATTAGTAGATTGATCACGAACATCGTTTAACACATTCAAATGGGTTAGAGGAAGATAAATTTATGAAGTTAATGTATTTTTCTGTCACATTATTACACTCGCAATATAAACTGCACATACTAACGAAAGAAATGTGAACAAACGAACGAGTCTAAGGATAAGGGGTGTTGTTTTATCAGTGTTATTCATGTTGTCAAATGTCTATATATAGAAGGACGGAAAACTTTCTTGACCTAAAGGTACTATATAGAAGGGATCACTGGTCATGTGATTCTAACAGTAACAACATGGATTCCTCAGAGAAGATGATGGTGAGGAGCCTGGTGATTTTGGAGCCCATATGTCCAGTTTTCTAAAGGCTAGCAATGTATAGGAAAGGCTTGTTAGAAAGGGCACTTCACACTCTACTGAGCTTTGGAGTTTATCTTTGTTCTACCATTTCTCCTCCAGTGTACAGCTCTTCAAAGAACAATTATTTAAAGTCTTCTGGTTTACCACAGACCATAATATGAAGTCATGTGTTGTTGCAGATTGGACATAACGCTCTGTAACCTGTATAAACTCTGTTGTTTATTCTTTATTCTTCTTTACAATGCCCTAAAATTCTTTGGTTCTCTGGACCTCCACCCCGGGCCTCTCAGCATGGCCATCTATGCTGTGCCAAAGTTGGATATAAAGTGATATTAGCTGATGTCAGCTTGGCTTTTATCACATGACTGTCTACTTAAAAAAACTGAAGTTGTGCAACCCATACTATATAGCACACACTATAAAAAACCTTAGTAGTCTACTTACTATCATATATATATTGCACTGAATAAAACCTCATATATACAAAATGACAAAAAAGGAAAAGGAAATAACTTCGAACAGGGTTCTTTATTAAGCATTTTTGGATATATGTATTTATGGTATATGTTTATAAATAGTATGTATCGGTGTATGTATAGTATGGTTGTAGTATGGTATATGGTTTTGCTAGTTAAATACTATATAACAAAAACATATGCTCTCTCATTCATCATCTACATTGATTATCTTTTGGGGTCGTTGGGGGTGCTGGAGCCTATCACCTGACTGCATGTCTGGACAGTGGGAAGAAACCGGAGCACCCAGCAAGCTCCACACAGACAGGACCCTGTTTACTAGGTTTGGGGAATCACTATGAGGCGACAGGGCTATTCAGTGCACCACTGTGTTAACCTGGAATAAATACAAATAATCATAAATAGAGTAAAAACTTTTTTCCAGTATGACTATTGATGTATTGGCTAGAGGAACACAACATTGATTCCTGACATCTCTGTGCACATTTTTTATTAACTGTGTGATTTTTTAGCCATTCTGTAACCAGCATGCCTGATTTAATATATAGAAGGGCTGCTTAGATAAACTAGGCATTGGCTAGTCACTGTAAATACTGGACTTCCGTGAGGAGAGACTTGAACATACAGTAACACATTGACAAATCATAATATACTGTTTGTTTTTTACTTATTTATTATAAAGTTAGTACGAGTAGTAGTGTCAAAAAAAAGTTGCACTAATAGTTGCATCCAGAAGGAATCAACCGACAGTAACTTGACATGGGTAAGCTTATCTTGAAATATGCAAATGATTCAATTTTCATGTTCGCCCATGTATGTGACGTAAGCAAGGGTCTTATTCCTATACCTGATTGACCCAACAGCCATGATTGTGGACATTCAGCAAGCAGTGATGCCCTCCTGGAGTCATCCTGTTAGTGCCAGCACCACTGGCAGATGGCTGCACGATGCAGGACTACATGCACGCAGACGGTTACAATGACTGCCCTTAACACCACGCCAACTTACATGGCAGCCTGACGCTGTACTAAAATACACTACTTCTGTCTGTGTAGCTCAATAAATACTGCCCATTATTATTAGTCTAAATTTATCATCACTTATTGTTCCTAGTAACCTTCTTCTCTTACTTTACTTTACTTTACTTCTCTTACTTTACTGTAAAAAGTGCAACCTAAAAATTACTTCAACTTGTTATAAGCAACTGAATAAGTTTTACTTGACTCAAAAAATTACTTTGATTGAAAGAATCGTTCATTCAGAGTCCTTATGTAAGGCAGAATAAACCAAATTTATTTGCTGGCAACAAATTACAGTAATTTTTCTTGGAATGGACCAATGAAACACTTTTTATAACGTTCCAAATAGCATTGCAATCCGACACTTCCTTTGGGTGCAACAATTTGTTTTAAATAAACAGCTAAATAAATGCAGAGATGATTTTACATATCATGTTCTTATATACCTTAAACTTCTACACAGTATACATCACAGTGCAAAAGTCAGAGGCATTGACTTCCTTTTACAAAATTTCTAGGCATTATGTACAGGAATCACACAGAAGCCGTGACAACTATAATTCTTTTTTTTTTTTTCAGCATCTAGTGTGTCAACCTGTTGCCTTAATTATAGCTTTCATTCTTTTCAGGAGACCTACTTTCAGTTTCTTATAGACATCTACAGGAGCAGTGTGTAGGGGTAGCCTATCTATCTATAAACATAAACTTTCAATGCAAGTCTGTGTAACCAGAAATTTTTCCAAGCCGTTTTTCTTGATCATTTCTTAATCATTTTTCTTGGTCCATTCATCATGATCTTTACCCACAATGTAAAAAGAAACAGGCATTTTAAAATTAGGGCGAAAACTGAAAAACAGCAGAAATTAACATTTTTGTTGAAACATGAAATTCTAACGGGATTTCAGCCAGGTGGAATTCTCTGTCACTCTTACAGTTCGGAATCTGAATGGGTTGAACAGGGAGATTTCATCTTCATCTGAGATCGTTTGTATTTTTGTTGTGTGTGTTTAGATGCTGATGTGCCACTCAGTTCCTCATTAAAACACACAAGTGATTTTCAATTGCAGCCCAACACCCATAATGCTATTTTGTCTGCAGCCCCTCCCTTCCCTGTTAAGCACTCTCAGTATGTGTAATTAGAGCAGGAGAGGAATCCTCCTTCAACAATGACTATACACTCTTCAGGGCAAACCTGTGAGTGACAGGTCACTTTTCTATCTGCCACTCATTTATATACTCAGACACTCACACACACACACACACACACGCACACACACACACCTTTGTACACACAGATACACACAGACTGCATTTCAGTCTTAATAACTGGAGGCTATTAAGAGCATTCAGTTCTTTGGAATGGTGAAAATCTCTTCTTTGAAAGAATCGTGCTTCTGTCGCTCTCACTTTGTGCTGAATGATTTCTCAATTGCTCTGACCCTGTCTTTGATAAAAGATGTATTTCAGGGGACCAGCATAGAATGAGAGTACTGAAAAAAGAGAGAGGGAGAGAGCAAGAGAGAGAGAGTGAGAGAGAGAGAGGGGAGGAGAGAAAGAGAGAGAGTAAGATGAATGCAGAAGGACAGGCAGAGTTTTTTTTTTTTCTTTCTGGGTTATTTTAGATAGGATCTCATGTGCAGGCACTGAAGATATGAGCTGGGGAATTGGGAAGTGGAGGAGTTTACAGATGGAAATCCCTCTGCTCAACATCCAGTCTCTTTGTAGAGCTCCTGTTTAACCTATATGACTAACCTTTTGTCAAAATCTGCTCTTTTGTTGACTTTAAAACAGAGCAACAGTTTATATAATATGATATTTGTGATATTATACATTAGATTATTATTATACATTATATGTGGCTATTGTTACCTCCTGTTTTGTTTCTCTGTTATCCCATTTTTGATTGTTATCCCAGTTTGTCTGATAGTGGTAGATTCGTGATAAAGATTCTGGTTATTGGGTCAGTATATCCTTTATGCATCATGTAATACCTCCATCGTATGTTACATATCATGTATAATTTCCTAAGATCTTTTCATCTTACTGGAAAATGAGTATATCCTTCAATAACAGTAAAGTAACTAAATTAATTAAAAGGCTCAGTCCTGCTTATTTTCCTCTCTTTCTTTGTAGTGGCCTTTTTGGTTTGAACAATTTGGAAACCCTCTTTCTTTAATCTGGTACCCTCCTTCCTCTTGGCTGCAGTCAGTTAAATCAAAACGCAGAATAGTACCTCATTCCCTTCTGGAGTCCCACTAGCTCACTCCATGCATATGGAAGCCCTATGGGGCCAAAAAGAAAGAAAAAAAAGTTCTGCATTTGGTGCAAGTGCCTCTCTAAAGCGTTTATCCTTCAGCTGGGTGCCTGTCCAGCTTCCTCCTCTCCATGTTTGCCCGTGCCTCCCGAACACAAAGGGAAAAAGCCTGCTCCAGGTATTCTTCCTGGATTCCGCATCCCAGGGGAGAAGAGGACAGAATGTGGGGAAGAAAGCCCCATCCATACTGAGTGCAGCGCTTTGTGCTCCCCGATAGAGGAGGGACAAAGAGGCCCTGGATAATGAATTGGATTAAATAGAGAAAAATAAAAGAAAGAAAAGCCACACAAAGACACAGTGAACAGTATATGAGATACCTCGGACCGCACAAAGGAATTGTGAAAAATGGCCACATTCATCAGCGTGGTTGTTTTCCATCGTGGACTTTGAGCAATTATGAGGTGGAGTGCTTATCATGGAGATTTCAGAAAATTACTGAACAGCTTCTACATACTGATGCTTATGACATGAAATAGAAATAGAAGTGTATTCAGTGCCAGGACATGGGAAAACATGGCTTTCATTTAAATGTTTTGGCATTTTGTCAAAAACACATTTTTCTTTGGAAGGTTTTGGCACTTTGTCATGTTTGTATTTCTTTAATAAGTGACATTTTTCCTAATGTAGCACTGATATTTCCTATTTCCCAACAACGCATATTACCGATAATGTTATGTGCCATTTAATGTATTTAGAAACTAAACCATTCATGCACTACCTGCCCCCCTCAAAAAAGCAGCACACTCTAATATTCTGTTGGACTGCCTTATGACATGCACTTTTGACAAACTAATGCCACGTCACAACATTTATTTCCTACTTCTCCAGCAGATCCCAAACACTTTTAATATGGTTGAGGTCAGGACTCTGTGGTGGCCGATAATGTGCGAAAAGTTTTTTTCCTTTCCATAGCATATGCACAAATATGCTATGGAATATTGTAAAGTTTTAGAGAGATATCCAGACGTAATTACAGCTGATAATTATGATAATAATATTACAAACTATGAAGAATCATCAGGGTCAACCAGTAGGTTTTGACAGCATGTAAATTTAAGAATTTGAGGGAGAAGCAGGCAAAACAATGACCTTCTCTTAATTTGTAATTCAGCATATGTTTTATTACCCCAAAATTTTGATATTGATTTTTATCCAAGAGGTTTTTTAGGAGGTCCCAGACCCCATAGGACTCCCTGCATTTCACAACTTGGAAATAATGTTTTTGAAATATTGAAAGGAAAAAAAAAACCAAAATATAAAACTGTTCAATGTTTAGATATATATGTAAGCAGTATTTTCTGAGCCTACAGCTACCTCTGCCAAACAAATTGCTTTTACCATTCAGTTTTAAACAACTTAATCTTTTTTATCTTGTCACCATTTTTTGCTGCTGTATGTTTTTAATCCTATGCAGTCAGAGCACTTGTTCTGAAAATGGACAAAACCAAACACACACTTGCACACGACCCTCTAACCAAGCAACTTGATGAAAAACTCAAGGCAGCATCCGCAGCACACACCATCCACCAAAATAAGTACAGTATAAAACTCCTCTCAGTTTGTCTGATTATTCGAAGTTTGTGCCTTACAGCCCACAGCCACACACACACACACACAGAAGCCCCCAGACACAATTCTCTTCTCCTCTGCCAATTCTAAAGGTCAGAGCATTCTTCCCGCCAGTCACTGTGAAGCATTAGCCTATAGCCCACCGAGAATACTGTTTTCCATCTCAGCCGACCCCCCTCAGGTGCATTTCAGACACTCACTCACACACATCTCTAAAACCTCTCACAGCATGCTAAAACACACAACTCACGCTGCTGTTGTTGATGCCGCAGGTAAGACTGGCTTCTTTGGCCTCCTGTAATGATATTCATCCTCATTACCATAAAGAGGAGGGGCACTGGGGCCCCATCAGTCAAGGCTGCTCACATTGTTCAGTTTGTGCTCCGTCATAAACACATGAGAAGCTGGAACTAAGAGGTTAAAAACATACAGTGAATATGCCACTTTTTATTTTTGCAGTGGAAATATGAAATATTAAAGGTATTTTGATAAACTGCCAGGCTTTATTTGTAACCAGTCAGTAAATCTGATGCTTTCTATTGTTTGAGAGATCATTTTTTTCAGGCCACTTTGTATCTATTTGTACATTACATCCATGGTAGCCGCTGTTTCTCAATGGCACTAAGTCCTACCTCAATATCTGGAACAGAGCAGAACAAAAGAAGCTCTAGTTCTAACGAACTGCCTGACATCTTACATTGAAGCATTAAGTTATTGCTCGCTCCTCCGACTCCATTTGGCTGTCAGTGGGCTGGATCTCAGCGCCTGGCTCTAGTAGCACAGTGGGGACATTGTTTGGGGAGGAAATTAATGTTATCTTGATTCACTGTGACACGTTTGTTACTGAGACGTGAGCCAACGCATAGACAGCCAATGACAGCTGACCTCCGAGCCACCATACAGAGAGAGGACTCCAGTTGCCATGGTGCCCAACTGACATCAATAGGGAGTTTTTAAATTGCCATGGAAGCGTTCATCCCTGCCTGTCATAATTGGGCAGACACCCTGGATATAATGTAGCAAATGATCACATGTTCAGCCAATAGTAAATAAGTAGAAAAGTAAGCTTTCTATGTTACATGTAGCCTGTAAAACTTTTCCTATGGAATATGTAGCCCTAATGCAGACAATTATGATGTAACACAATAGACTGGATAGAGCAGTACACATTTGCATTATCATTAAGCACATCCAAAAAGTACTCATTTCTGTCCTTGGTGATCTAATACTGTCAGTCAGCAAATAAAACACATTTAAGAAAACTTGAGGTGCTATTCCTACCAGTACGTCAGCACATTTCCAGTGCAAAGGAAAGAACATCTGGCTATGTCTGCTTGTTAAAAGTGAGTGAATATATCAATAATAAATATTATACTGATTTAGCATGAATTAGTGATGCCTACATAAACATTTAAACTGTAAGAACCAAGTGATTTAATTGCTCTGATTCTGATGGTTTAATATGACCTGATGTCATGTAGGCTAATAGTACCATTACATGTTTATATAATTGGCACAAGCTGACAGCTCAGGACTGAATTAATGATGCCTTCAGTTGAGTCAGTTGGCCAATCAGAAACTGTGCTCCTGATTTTTTAATTAATTTAATTTATTATTTCATTTACAATGTTTTTTATTTTATTTTGCATGCTACATATCAACCTGAGACTGTTAAATATGTATATTTTCTATACATAGAATGCATCCCCTTATTAACTAATTAATGGCGTACCTGAATCCTAATAGAAATATGAAGAATATGAAAAAATATGAATAATATGAAAACCTGTAGAGTTTGATTAAAACATGTATCAAACTTAACACTGCATTCAGAGGAATGTGCAATATTTAGATGCTGGTTGATTTTGCTAGGCAACTATTTGGTGAATAGTGGTTGCATTGGTCCACAGTGGTGTAATCACAAATGTGTGATGACACAGTGTAGTGAACCAGAATTTTGAAAATTCTCAATGAAAAGCTTCCATTTCCTGTTTATTTCAGCATCGTTTTTTCAACTACACACAAGATTGAGAGACATGTAATCAGTGTTATTGCACACAGTAGAGGTGCAAGTACTGCTGACGGAAACTCTAAACAATTTCAGTAATCATATATGTTCATTTGACCTTTTCCTTTCCCTGCTGTTAATGTATAGAAAGCTTGAAGCTCCGTAGCCTTCCATCTCAGTGAAAATGTGGGATAGTGTCATTCACTGGCATGTAATATGCTTTATGAAGGTATGTTTCCCTTCTCAGAACTAATCCACAATTTAGTTGCACCCCTCATTTTTGCATGCATATTTGTGCATATGCATATTAATGAATATTTCTCTCATTGTTTATCTTTCAGTTTGATAGCAAAATCAAATTAAAAGCTTTTAGGAGTTGGACAATTGAGGGGGTATGCTAGTGGGAGTAGTCATTAAGTATAAGCAGAAAGCTGTTTTGAGATCAGAGTGGGGTTGTCATATTGCATCTGTGTAGTGGCAGCATATTATATAGCTGCATATAGGAGTGGATGATATGACTATATGGTGTTGTTATCTAAATTAATATGGCTGCAATACATTTGGCCAAAATAAGCTTCTCTGTGCATATTGTGGGTATTGTAAATACCAAAACAACACATAGCAATGTTCATAGCTGTCTAAGGTTCCACCTTGATGTCAAGATATGGTGAATGTGAATTCTGATAATGAGTCACATTGAATTAGATGTGGTGATGCACATAATATTGTAGCTACAGTTTTTGATGGTTCTACTACCGTTTTGTTGGTGATCCAACTTATTACATTGCAGAAATATCATGTATGTGGACACCTGGCCATCAAATCTATATGAACTTATTGGGTACTAATATGGAGTTGGCCCAGCTTTTGCAGGTATTACAGCCTCAACCTTTCTGAAAAGGCCTTCCAGAATATTTTGGAGTGTGCCTGTGAGAATTTGTGCCCATTCAGTCAAATGAGGTCAGGCACAGATGTTGGCTAAGAAGGCCTTGCTCGCAATTATTGTTCCCATTAACCCCCAAGGTGTTCAGGGGTGTTGCAGTCAGAGCTCTGTGAAGGCCAGTGGCTTTCCTCTGCACCAAACTCACAAAGCCTTTAATGTGCTTGCTTTGCGCATAGGGGTGCAGTCATGCTGGGACAGAAAAGGGTCTTCCCCAAAGCGTTGGCACAAAACAGGAAACATAAAATTGTATAAAGTCTCTTTGTATGCTTTAGCATTAACATTACTCTTCAATGGAACTAAAGGGCCAAGTCCAAACACTGCAAATCAGCTTCAGACCATTGTTGGCAGAATGCAGTCCAGTAGGTAGAGTTATCTTAGCATCTCACAAACCTGTCATTCATCAGACTGTCAGATAATACAGCATGATTTGTCACTCCAGAGAACATGATTTCACTGCTTCACTGCACAGTAGTATGGTCTACTGCTTTCTGGCTGACCTGTTGTAGAAACTTCCATTTCACAATAAAAGCACTTGCGTTTGACCGGGACAGAAATTTCACTAATAGATATCTTGTGAAGGTGGCATCCTATGACAGAGCTACATTTGAAGTTTGTGAGTATTCTACTTCCAATAAATACTGTCTATAAAGATTGCACTGCAATATGCTTTATTACACTCAACGTCAAGAAATATATTTACACAAATTGTTGCACAAAGAAGGAATGAATTGACAGGGATGAAACTTACTGGGTAGGTTTCAAGTTTCTTGGCCACACATGTGATGTAGGCCAGGACGGGCCTTATCAGTGTAGCTGACTGACCCAACAGCCACCACTGTGGACATTCAGCGAGGAGTGATGCCCTCCATGAGTCATCCTGTTAGTGCCAGGACAATAAGCAGATGGCTGCATGACGCAGGACTACATACATGCAGATCATTATGACGACTGCCCTTAACACCATGTCAGCGTCGCCAAAGACTGCAATGGTGTCGTGCCAGACTGTCATGGAGTGACTCATAATGGCAGCGGGTCATCTTCAGAGATCTTCATCTTCAGTCCCACTTTTGTCTTGGTGGAGATGACCAACAAATCTGTTTGTGGAGGCACCGCAGCACCGTGGGGAGTGCCAAAATGAACGGTTTGTTGTCGCACATCACACGTCCAGAAGGGCTGGTGTTATTCCACATCCGCCATTAGGAACCTCTACAACTATATGCCATTGCATTAGCAAACATGGTGGCCCGACACCATACTGAGAAACACTGCTTCTCTTGCATAATAAATATTGCTCATATCAGTCTAAATTGAGCATCATTTATTGTTCCTGGTAACCTTTATCTTCCTTCCAAATTGAATTGCAGTCCGACACTTCATTCTGGGTGCAAATATACTTTTGATGATGAGTGTTAATTAAGAATGTTTTAAGTAAATACGTTTTTGAGTATACGTTTATATGTATATAAAATATAGTGTATATTGTGCATTGTTAAAAGTCCTGTGGTACTATATTTTTGTCATGTTGCCCTCAGCTGCGCTCTCAGTTTTCTATAACGTGATATCTGGATGTTGCATTCATCTTAGTTTTCTCTGCACCTGCATACAGTGAGGTGGAAAGCTCAGAGCTGATAACAGAAGGAACATATGGCTTTTACCTCCTTGGAGACACTCAAATCATCCCTGCCCTTGTTTAGCGGGGGCTTTACAGGCGTGTGCGGAACAGAGCTGGGACTGTGATGGAGAAAATTGGAAGTAGAAATCTCTTGACAGTGAAATTATGTTCGCTTTTTATGACATGCCTTGCCACGGCAACAGGGAAGAGGGGCTTGAATAGGTCCATTAGTTTTGTGCAGCAGTAACCATCCCCCTCAGGCATGCCACCAAGACAAACAAGACACAGGGCACCTGGCGTTCAGCATGTCATGATGCAAGGAGTCTCTTGACAACTGATGAAAAAGATACAGAAGGAATATGGTGGTGTTTCATAGGTGTACTCTTTCTCTCTCTCTCCTGGAGAAAGACAGAGAGACAAAGAGAGAACGTAGGAGACTAACAGTGAGAGAGAACGAGTAGGAGTGAAATAAATCTTCTCCCCTGTTACCGTTGACTGCTGTTATGCCATATCACCTTTAAATATTCATCATGCAGGAACTGTACCCGAAGGGCAACATTTCAAATTATAACAGCCCCGTCCCGTAATTGCCAGAATGCCACCCAAGCCCCAGATTGAAACGATGTTCCATTTTATCATTAATGAGACTCTGAGAGCACTCTGACATTTTGTATTGTGCAAATGAGCCTGCCGCAAGACTTTCAGGACCAGTAATATAGGCGGTCAAGTGTTGCTGTGTGCATCTGGCCCCTTTTTCCATACCATATAATCATTTCATACAATGCACTGTGAGAGTGGAGCTACTTCCCGTGTCACATGCTTAATAAACGGCATCAGAAAAGAGCATTTTTCAAAGTAAAGGTGACATTAAGCTCAGTGCAGGAGAGAGAGAGCCGTCAAGCTGTCAGGTTCGAGCTGAAATAGCTGACCTCTGTGTGCTCTGCTGTATTTTCAAGAACAGCCTCGGGATAAAAAAGAAATGCTGGCAGATCTCATCCCATCTGCAGGTATGCTATTGAACTATACACAATGCACAAATACATACATATTACATTTGTAATATCCTTATCGCTACTGGTGGCCTTATCTGAGATTGTTTTCATGTATCAGAGTATCAGTTATGAAAAAGCACGTTATTCCACTGCAGAACATCTAATAACGCTGGAAGGAATGAGCACATCAGTCACAATCTCTTTGATCTTCTGAGCAGACAGAGGGAGTGGAGGAGCTGACCAAGTTTGGTCTCTGAAAGTTTCTCTCTGTCTCTCTTTTCTCTCTCTCTCTCTCTCTCTCTCTCTCTCTCTCTCTCTCTCTTTCTCTCACTCTTTCTCTCTCTCTTTCTCTCTGTCTTATCTCTCTCCCTTTTTTATCTCTTTCTTACTTCCTCTTTCTCTTATTCTCTCTCTTCTTCTTTATAAAACCACTATTCGTCTAATATGCAAACACACACTTTCTCGTTTTCTTTCTTTCTTTGTCTTTCTTTCTCTCTTGTCCTTTCATTTATCACCTCTTTCATTTTTTCTTGCTCTCTTTATCTCTCTCTCCAGCTTCCCTTTTATCTCTCTTCTTTCTCTTTCTTTCTTTCAATCTCACTCTCTTTCTCTCTCTCTCTGTCTCATCCTTTCTGTATCTCTCTTCCCCTTTCTTCTTACAAAACACCATTTTTCTCATGTGCACACATTCACTCTAGCGCCTTTATTCACTTTCTCTCTTCTTCCTTCTTTCTTTCTCTTTTTCATCCTCTCTGTATTTTTCTTTCTGTCCTTTCTTGTTCTTATCATTTCTCTCTCTTGTTCTCTTTTGTTCCTTTTGACCTATAATTCTCTATCCTATTATTTTCTTTCTGTCTTTCTTTCCTGTTCTATCCTTTCTCTGACTTTTTTCTCTTTCACTTCCCCCTTCCCTCTCTCCCTTTCTCTCTCTCTCAGTTTTCCTTACAGTACATGCATCATGAATGAGTAATCACACATACATCAAAGACTTGTTTCATGTGCAACATTTTATCTCTCTCTCCCTCTTTCTTTCTCTTCCTCTGTCCCTCTTTCTGTCTCCATATTTTTCCTCTCTCTCCTTTCACTCTTTCTCTCCTTCTTCTCTCATTTTCTTTCACTCCTTCTCTATATTTCTCTGTCTCTCTCTTTTCTCTCTCTCTCCCTCTCTCTTCCCCTTTCTTTTTTTCTCTCTTTCGCTCTCTCTCTCTGTGATTGTCTCTCTCAGTATTTCTTTCTCTCTTTGGTCCTGGTTGTTTGCTGCTAAGTTAGAGCTAGGATTAGCCTGAAGCCTAAAAAACCCTTATTGCATATAGTGCAGGTAGTTACACATATATAATTCATATGGCACTTACGTATGAGTGCACATCCTGGCAACGTATAAAAACAAGCCTATGTGTGTGTCTAGCCCAGAATACTGTTTTTTTTTCTTTCTCTTTTTTTTTATCCCCTGAGGCATTTCTGCAGTGCCGGTTCCAGCCGGAACTGGGTCAGGATCAAGGAGAAAGATGTGGACCTGGGCTCTGGCCGGCCACAAGCCTATTCCTGCACTCTCTGCCACCTGTGACTTTTTTCCCCTCTCAAAGGCTTTTCATTTTCCACAGCAAGGTCAGAGAGCAAACAGCACACCCTGCCTTAGACCGGAGCGCTGTCTGAATAGCGTCTACATATTTGAACCTGCAAGCCCCGGGTAAAGACAACATCTCTTGACCTCTATCTGTCTTGGCTGTGACGTTTTAAGGGTCAACAAGTATTGGGCTTGGGAGCTGACTTGGGAAGAGCGTGAGAGAGAGCTGAACGTTTGTCTGAAAGTCATGCTAAAAATACTTCTTATCTGAAGCAGCCAGCTCTTATAACCATCTTTTGTCATTATAGTGTGTCTGCTTGACAGTATCCTATGTGCTACATGGAGTGTACACAGCCAGAAGTCCACCAGGTTGACAAACCTACAAGAAACTAGTTGACCTAAATCGAAAAATGCAGACTGAATAATGTTTTTGAATGTTTTATAAGTGCAACAGTGTTCTCCAGGGCGGGCTGGTGTTATTCACTATGGGCTGCCAGCTGATTTACATCAGCATGGAAAATGGCTTCTGAGCTCCTCCATAAACATCCATGTTTAATGCAGAGCGCCTCTCATATACAAGCCCTTGACAAGATAACTCATAAAAGCACCAGAGCAAGGGTTAAAGGTTAGAAAGGCATAGACAGCACTGTTATTGCCCCCCAACCCCCACCCCCAGCATGCCCTTTTAAAGCATTTGAACGAATTTCCTTTGACTTACTATACTGTAGATAATGAATTTACTTAGTATAGAAATTATCCTATAAATAATGTTACAATAATATTATCTCACCGTAATCAAAATATGTGGGCCCTACAAAGAGCTATACATACACAAACCCACACACACATACAGTTGGTTCACACCTTGTCAGAGATTTTTCATGTCTGTGAGCCCGAACTGGAGGGATTTCCTGGTGTCTTGATGAAGTTTTGGTGATGGTGGTGTTGTAGGTGTTTAACTGAGATCTACAGACAGGGAAACGACAGCATATGATTTACATAATTGTTATATTAATCGCCCATTCAATATGAACACTTGTAGTCTCTGTATGAGGGCATTATCATCCCAGAGGAGACCACTCCTGTCAGGATAGAAATGTTTCATTACGGGAAGATGTTGATCAGCCTTTCTTCTAAAGTGGGAGGTGGACCCAAAGCCTGTCAGCAAAATGCCCCCTCTGCATAACAGAGCCACCAGCCCACCTCATTATAGGGGTCAAGCCTTAAACCCTGTATTATTCTCTTGCTGTGGAGAGTTTAATTCTCATGTTTATAAGCTCACTTTCTTCCTCATCTCTGTAGACCACTACCCATGTTTTTTTACACCAAATCTGCATTTATCTATGAGGGGTTTCTGCACTGCATCCCTACTCTAACATCTCTCTCTATGCAGTTGTGGATGGTCTGTTCAAGCTCACAATCTGATCACCTTTTGGGCAGGCATTCTCAGTCACCAGAAGAACCGCTGATCTTCTGTTTTTCTATATATGTATCACATTAATAGACAGTCATGCTCATAGTTACGTAGACCATAAAATACAGACCAATTAAAGAGAGACTGTTTTGTTTGGATTTTACAATATAATCTTTGTTTCTTCTTTGTTACACTGCCCATTGTGATGATAGAGAATGGGCTTGATTATACCCCCATGAGCACGAATAACAGCTGTGATTCGATTTGGCATGGACTGGACAAGTTTCTGGATGTAGGTTACATTAATGTTCAGACACTCTTGCATCAAAGAAAGGCAAAGTTCAGCCAAATTTCATGGATGCCTACCCTAGCACAGTTTGAATGAGAATTTCCTGTAGGCTAGGATTTTTCCCGTATGGCCGTACACTTCCATACACCTGCAAACTCCGCTACTACCTTCACAATATGGCTTTGGCACACCCAAATGCAATCACTCCTTTTTCCAATCATTAACATCTGCTTTGTGACCCATTTTCCACACATGGAAGGAGACAATCATTGCACTGTATCACCTCTTCTCAATCTATGAATCCCGTCACACATGCAGATATTTATATCCCCATCACCCTTGTACGCGCCATCTACAGGAGCCTGAAGTTACTACCACCATAAACATGTAAAGTGACCAATTTTTTGTCCGGTTAGCTTACTTACTGAGTCGGTTTGCTCCACAGCACCTAAAATGAGTTGGCTGAATTGGTTGTTTGAATAGCTGTTGTGGTAAAATGAAAGAAACTTCACATCATTGATCCCCAGCATTTCTATACATGTCACAGAGCATGTGAGGATGCTAATTACTTAATGGTATTATGCAGTACACCTTCTGGAAGCATCTTCACTCGATTTGTTTTTCTACTTATTCAGGTTTTTTTTATTGAACATGTTGCCTACACCTCACAGGTTTGTATTCCCTACTTTGTGAGGTACCTCCTTTGGCTTCTTTATTAGTACAACTAAATAATGCTAGGGCTAACCAAAGAATGTGTGTTTGCTTATTCAGTTCTCCTCAGATTAAAGCTGATGCTAAAGCATTTCTGATGCTTTCTTAGGTGAACAGAAGCCTGCATTATATCATTGCTACAAAAACGTTGCATTGTTTATTTTATATATATATATATATTACAGAATTCCAAAATGCCACTTCTCCTTTACAATGTTTTCAAATTCCATGATGAATAGAGCATTACAGATGCTGTAAGTGTTTCCCCATTAAAAATGAAACAGGATTTTTTAAACAGGTTTTATGCTTTCACTGTGCAGGTGCCATTGTGGAGATATGAGGTTTTGAAAAACACGTTTTCTTTTCAGCCAAATGTCCTCACAATGTCAAAGTAGTGATATTTTCTCATTATGCTTGGTTCTCACAATGAGTTACACCTGCACACAAACACACACACACACACTTACACACCTCTCCGCTCCTCATTTCTCGCTCTTTTTGGCTGGTTTACTGTGGAGCATGAGACGTGTTGATACATTTCATCCATGACCCTTTGAACTTGTGGAGCCTCATGATTGGGGAAAAGAAATGGCAGAGTGTCTCCTGGAACGAAGACTGCATACACACTTGTACACTCATGCACACACACGTGCACACACCACGCGGCCCAGGCTGCAGCAATTTAGAGAAGATTGATCATCCAATTAGCATTTGGCCAGAAGTAGCAGACAGCACGTGATGCTCATACTGTACTAAAAGGCTGTGAATGTTTCCATCTGATCTGTCATCAGCTCTTAATTATCTCCTACTCCATCAGCAGCTCTGCAATGAGCAGAGGGGCGAGGGGGTGGGAGCTCACACACATACACATACACACACACTCGCAGCCAAACAGCATGAAAACAGCTGTAATATACACATGGGAGACCTAAGAAAATATCAGAGTTAAACTTAGGACAGCGACACAGACTAGCTTCAGCATATGAAAAATCTAAACAAAAGCTCTAATATAAGAGGCCTGCAAAAATAGTGTACGGAATTAGCGTTCACATAACACTAGAGAGAGAAATTGATTTTGTCAGAAAAATTATAGCTGTGATAAATATTCTGATCTTCATGTGAGGATCTCGGATTCATCATAACAGAAAATGTCTCTCCATTATAAGATATTGGTCCTGTGGTGCGTATGAGACACCATAGGGATCCATTATTTACAGCTGTAATGGCTGTGCTGACGCATGCACCGCCATAATTAAGACTATCAGTGTGACAAGCTTTATTGCAATAAGGAGCCATTTTCATTGATTGCCTTATTTATTACCGAGTGAACATATCAACATGTAATACTGAAATGCATAATTACATGCCTCATCAGAAATCATTGCAATTGCCAGAGGAATGTCTTGGTTCATCAACAACAGAAGCCTTCATGTGCAATGCAATAGATGTGTACCTTTTTAAGGTGTTTTTTTTTTTTTTTGCACAGCATGCAACAATCAATATAACTGGAACTGTGCTTATTCTTTTAGCCACTGACCCAGTCCTAAAGGCTTCAGTGATGCTTTTTGGGAACACTTGCATTTGAAGCAATTTAGCAAATTATCGCCCAGGTGAAAATAAATCCGCTAAGTACTATTACCACACCGATAAGTGCAGCAGAATGTGAGCTAAATTGGCATATGGTGACATTAGGAAACTAATAGACCTACTAAAGCTATTAGCATTAATGCTAGCCTTAACAGAATAAGCATTTTTGCTCCTATTTTCACAGTGGACAGAGAAACAAATAGCTTTGTTTAATTCTGAACACTGTTCTGTATAAATGTAGACTGTGTGATACATCATATACATCAGTACATATAACTAGTAAGATATCTTACTAGCCAAATTAAAGGCCCTAATTCGAGTGGAATAAAATGGCCAAAATAACACAATTAAATCATTAATCACAGTTACAACTTCTAGCTGTCTCTGGTGTGGATGGAAACTGAGCTAGTTCTGTTGGTTTGGCTTTCAGTGATGTTTTGCTTTTGAATGTAAAACAGTGAAAAGCAACGCTACTAAATCGACAAGCTGTCCTGTTTCATAAAAGCCATCCTGCCAGAACAACCAGCATGTGTTGCGTTTTAATGCAGGTATGCTGGTCAACCAGGATGATCACCTAAAATTAAGCAAAGACACTGACTAAACTGAAAACTCACCCTGTTTCACAAATGGCAGTGCTCAAGACTGGTACCAACAGAACCTAATGTTTCTCAAGGGTGTTCTTCCCTGTGTTTGCTAGCATTCCCAGCTGAAGCCAGTGACAATTTAGTGAATTCCTTACGGCTCCAGGTGAAGGCCACTAAGCATGACCTATTACATGGGTGGAAACTAAATCAATTAATGTAAATCATACAATACCAACAGATATGAGCATTTTCAGCCATTACATTTAATGCTTATTATTTTAGTTGCTTTTCATGATTAGAACGAGAGTGTAATTTGCCCCTGGCTGTGTTGGATACATTGTCAGCTGTGCAATAACAATCCAATCAGACAGTTAATTATTTTCGTTTCTTTTTGCTGTACTGGTGGTAGTCCATTTCTCATCAGATTATATTAAACTGTGTTTGGTTTATTTACATCTTGCATAAAATCTAAAATTAATAAAACATCTACTGATTAAAACCAGTGTAATTAAGCATGTGCAGGAAATTCAATTACTATAGCTTCAATGGTTCTAATTGAACGTCAGACGAAGTGCTTTTTTTTAATAGTATAGGACTTGCAATAAATATAGTTCCACAACATTTGGAAGTTTGGCGATCTCATCTAGAGGCAAACACTGCAGCCGCACATGGGCATGTGGGTAAATGGCAGCTCTGCAGGTAAAGCCTTTAGTCCAGTGTAAGCTGTGAGCCACTTTTACCATTCACCTCCATCTTTCTGTGGGAGCAATTAAAAGCACCCATTGAAAGGGCAGCTCTGGTGGCACTGAGTGACTTCAAAGAGTGACCTCCTGAAAGGCCGGAACAGCCAAAAACGGGCCTCAGAGCCCACAGAAAGAACTCTGTTCCGGGCCTGTGGGCCAGGCAGCTGAGGGGAGGGCTAACTGTGTTGGTTTGAAAGAACACACTGGCACTTAGGGGGAAAAAAAAGAAAACGTCCCATTCAGAAACGTTCAGAAGCGTCAAGGCACAAAGTTAAACGCGAACCTAAGAGTTCTCTGTGGAAGTGGCAAGTATAAAAACATGTTTTTTTCTTCCCCCCCACCCCCTTGATCTGTTATCTGCCTTCGGCCGCATTCAGTTTCTCTGGCATTGACTGTGGTCCTGGCACTCCTCCAGAGATTTGAACCTTTGTGTGGAGCCGGCCTGTGTTCGCTGGTCTGGACCATTAAATCCCATCCAATCCTTCACTTTTATGGGGGCGAAAAGAAAGAACGAACACACCTGTTTAACTAAGTGCGATTTGAGTGCATTGGAGGTATTTAGAGCAGAGATTAGAGGACAGCCTTGTGAAGTGAAGAAATATTAGCTGTTTTATTAGCAGGCCTACACAGCACTGTTTTAACAAAGGAAGAATGGTCTAGAAAAGAGTGCAGAAATTTAGTCATTAGCGAGAGGCAGTAGGGCGTGCAAACTCAGTAAATCCTTTTTTCGGCCTTAGAGAGCTGCCTTAATATTAAATACACATGATCAAAATTGATCTGAATGCAGAACCTGGGATTTCATGCGAACGCTGAATACAGCCTGTTGAGAAAACTGAAGGTAAACTTATAAAGTATTCTGCTGTGCTTTTCCTGGCATCCCAGTTTGGCCTTTCTTAGTCCCTACCTGCAGATAGAAAATGAACCATTTAAAAGTAAATCAAACTCTTCCTTAACTGCCTCTGCTGCTTAATTTATGTAGCTTGATGCTACGCTAGTCTGCTGCTTTGTTTTCCTGCATGTACATGCTTCTAAATAACTGTAGACATTCTCTCGCCTCCTGATTAGGGTAATTACAACCTTTCTCCTCTCTCTTTGAGCCCCACATCCTGGCATCTCCACAGACTCATCCATTTGTCTTAAAGTAATGAAATATCCCAGGGAGGAGGGTGGAATACGGGTGGTGGCGGTGGCGGGGTGTGCATGGCAGGGTGCCTTATTTCAGGAGCTATTAAGTAGCAAGCACGCTTCTTGCTAGTACTTTTATCACCACGCTCGTTAATCTCAAACCCCTTCTGCTCCTCAGTGCGTCGGCGACCGAGGTAATCACTATAAATCACCCGGACATCTGGTGCGGCCCAACCATGGGACAGCGGAAGAAGAGGAGGAAGAGAGAGGATAAGAGGTGATGAGAAAGAGGTGCAGTGTAGGCTTCCTGTCGTGCAGGTGAAGTTTTTACTTGTGATTTCTTGGCAGTACCGACACAAAATCTAGCCTTGCACAAAAAGCTGGAAGACCAAAAAGTCTATCACAATGATGATCTGACCATGCTCTGCACACAAATGCATTTTGTAAAGTTTAGAGAACTATGGTAAAAAAATCCCATTCAACATAATGAGTTCAGGATTGGACTGGATTGCATATTTGCTAAATAATAATGAGTTTATGGTATAAAATGCTGCACTATAGAGCTTGACTGTGTTGTTGTAATTCATGTAAACTTCTTATGTTGAAAAATGCCGTAGAATTTGCCACGATAACACAATCTACTTGTCTGTAAAGTGAGTAATATGCAACAATTGCTCATTAGGGTTCAGTAGGATCATTGCTAACATTCTGCCAAGCTTGTCCTATCTAGCAGTAGTTGTTGGGGAAGGGCAGTAAATAAATTCCATTTATGTAGTTTTGATGAGCTACAATAGCATCTAGCATTTTAAGATAGAAACTAATATACAGCATATGCCTGTCACGTCTGCTGCAGATGGTCTGCTGCAGTCACTCTCACCAGAATACTAGACACGTTTTTCCTGTTGTCAGCCATTTTGTGTATATAGGCACATGTAATTCAGGCCTTCACAAAGTATTCCTTAAGCCATATCCAACAATTCTGAGTTGTATTTTTTGTGTTCAGTTTTCCGGGTTCTAATCGTCTGCTTTGGTTTCTTGTTCATGAGTAATGGTTTTTGCTTTTGGAAGGTTTGCCTTGATCATTTGTCTGCTTATTTGATTTTGACCTGGCTTGTACTCGGTTGTTAGTTTGGATTAATAAACCTGCAGTTGACTATTGATCCCTATGGTGGTGACCTTGTGACAATACCCTTTAGGTCATGCCAAAATTGCATAATGAACAGACCAACTTTAACTTGTACAATGCTCTCTGTCCAGATTGAAGAGTATCATTCCAACATGCTATATTTCCCTTGATAACAATTTTGGATACGATATATTTGTGAAAAGAGTAACAGTGAAGTATAATAGAAAACACATTGTTTATTTCATTTCATTTCTCTAATCTAAGTAGTATAGATCATAATACAGTGCTGATATTTCTTTTATGTGTAAAGGCCAAAACATGTATCACGAAAAAAGTAAATTCTTGAAAGTGGTCTATAATGCATTTCACAATGAAATCCTTTAACTGAAGTGTCTACTGTTTCTAAAAGCTAGCTTTTATTAGACATACTAGATAAGAATATGTTGCCTCATTCCCAAGACATTGTTTTTTGATGGCTTTGGTTTAAAATGCATATATATATAGTACAGTACATGGTAGAGCGATACAGAAGGACAGTCAGTTTACCATCTTGCCATCTGTATCCTTTGAATAGTAAATAAAATGATTATATTTGAACATTGTGACCCTTAGGTCACTACTATTGGAAACAAAATGGTGGAATTCAACTTTAACTTTAGTCATTTAGTGAATCCAAACTCCACCATGAAGTCATGAGGCTGAACAGGGATGTCATGTCCATCTCAGAAAGTTACTTTAGTAACTGAACTGCTTAACTAATTAATTCTTTCATTTTGACTTCCTTCAGTGAGGACAGCTCAACTCAATGAACCACTGAGTGATACAGATGAATACTTTAAACTCTTTGGTCTCACACACAGCACAGCAGAGTTCATTCTGGCTCTGACTCACAACTCACAGACATGACTTTTTTCTCCAGAAGATAGAAAACTTCAGTTCATGATGCAAATTCTGCTCGTTAGGTGGCTCACCAATGTTAAATGTTAATAAAGATGTTGAACAAAGCTTGGAAGCTGTTGAGAATAATCAGGACTGAGTTGTGCATGGCTGAGGAGAAGGTTGCATGTATTAAAGATGTTGTTGTCTTACAGAGATAACAGGCTAACCATGTTCTCCTTCTTCCAGCTCTAAGGAGGAGAGCATACAGATTTCAGAGAGCATTATAGGCGTGCCCAAAATGCCTCAATGTTATAAATCTAGTCAAGGTTACATACCAGTGTTAGCAGGGCATAGAATGGTGCAGAACATTCTAAGATGATCTGAGGGAAAGTCACATATACAGAATAGGAACTAAAACACTTTCTTCCAGTGCAAGAAGTTCAGACATCTGGAGGCTATAGCCATGAGTTTATGTAATGGTCATAGAAGGCCTTTGGTACAAAGGAAAAGTCTTCAGGTTGCAGAGCCCATATGGAAATATTGCCTCTATTCATCTTCAGTACAGTCCTGCAACTACTGCATGCCACACAGTCCATCCAGGGTGACATAAATGGGACTGTATGCAATATCACAACCTATATACTTTCCAGCCCAGCAGTTTTAATGACGTTCTCTATACCGGAGCCGTGTGATGCACCAATAACACAGAATGCACTTTAGCATTTCTGAAATGTTGTTATGCCATTAACGCATCTGTGGTGTGATGTACGGCCTGCTACAGAGGGGTATCATTGCTATGTGAATGTAAGCAGAAAACAAGCTGGCTCAGGCGCTTTGCTAATTAGCTTGAGCCAATCTAGGAAAGCCATGAAATCCCCACTCATACTCTTCCCAGTAATTACATTAACAGTTAAAATACATCTTGTTACATTCCCACCTCCTCTTTGTGTCACTGGAGGTTACAGAGCTTCATAGTACAAGGGACCCTAAAAGAGTGATTAATGTGTAAAGTGCCAGTGGTCGAGAAGCGTTTACTTCCAAAGGTCAGTGTCCTCAGACTTATTATAAATATTACAAACTAAATGATAACATGAATTTATTTTAACATATAAGAAGCTATTAGATCATGAACATCGATTTACATCAACACATTTCTGGAAGTGTCTGTAAAAGTATAAATATAAACTATATATATTTCTCCTGAAATTAAGGTATTAATAGGAGTTTGTACCGCCTTTGCTGCAGTAACAGCCTTTACTCATATAGGAAGGCTTTACACTTAATGTTGGAACATTGCTATGAGGATTTGATTGCATTCAGCCGCAACAGCAGATCAGGTAGCGAAGCTGATTAGAAGATGACTAGTTCTGGATCACAAACACCACTGTAACTCATCCTAAAGGTACTGGATGAAGCTTCATTCCTCAAGAGTACGTCGCTGCTTCACAGCCCAGTGCTGGGGGCTTTATACCCCTCTAGCTGGAATCTGGCATTTGACGTGGTGATCTTGGTGTTACTTGTCTCTGCTATCCTATCAGCCATGCTTTTCTATAGAAAATGTTTACAATGGATCCATCTAAAGTTTTAAAATTTACTGTCTGGATACCTGTGGACATATGGTGTAAGGATTATTTATTCTGTTTTTTACAGGCTCTTGACTGATCGTGCATGAACAGAAGTCTTTATGGAATGCAAAAGAAAAAAAAAACAGGACCGGAAGCAGCACCAGGATTAACGTTTCTCATTCCCGCAGGCTGGGGGATAGGCTATAAACAACATGATCAAAAATACCAGCCATGCTAGTCAGTCTAGTGCTCTTAAACCACCTTATCAATGTGGTATAAAAGGTAATTAAATTAAAAAAGGGAAAATTATACGTTTATTGCTTTAACTTAAAAAATCACTGGTTAGCGCTACTCTCACTAGAGTCACTAGAGTTAGCTGACACAAGTTTGATAGAAGACCAGAGCAAAAATCCTCTAGCTGGGGGTCCTGGAGGACCCCCAGCCCTGCACATTTCTGCGTTATCCTGTCAAAACACACCAATGTCAAGGGTTTGTTAATTAGCAGATTAGTTGAATCAGGTGTGTTGGGAGCACACACTAAATTGTGCAGGGCAGTGGGCCCTCCCGGACTATTGTTGGGAACCGCTGCTGTAGCTTATAATAGAAAAAAGAAAGCTTGTATCTCTCGCTTTGCACACAAAGAAACAATAACCAACAAAACTTGAATATGCTGTTTATTTTTCACATTAGTTGTTTGATAACTGTAGGTAGGATAGAATTACTGTAATTGGTGTATTGGTCTAATCCAAATGTGTTCCTGGCTACTTTTCATGCTTTAAACAAGCTGTGCTCATACTTGTTTCCTAAAATCCTTTCCACTTTTACTACATTCACACACACTGTTACGACGACTGCCCCTAAGACATGAAAGGATGCAAGAGAAGGAAACAAAGAGACACAATTAAAGATATGATACCCACCTTAGATACTGTGGTGGAGTGGAGGTGGAGTGACACCATGCCTTCTGGACATGTGTAAGAGAGAATGAGAGAGAGTAAGCATGATAGAGAGAGGAAGAATAAGACAAGGAGCGATGGTTATGGCCAGTATCCAGTATGTCTCTGCACAGTACACTGCACCTATTAGAAATGCAGTGGCCCAACAAGTGCAGCTGCCAGGAGTCGGCCTGCTTTTGTTCTTGCTGCAAGCGATGTGACATGTCATCTTTCAAGAGCAATTCATCAGAGACAAACAGGTCAGAGAGGTCACAGTTCTGTGGAGGCCTTAATGTACATAAGACTGACACTTATATATTTTTGGGGAAAGATCTTTTGATTGATAGGAAGTCTTAGAGCCTGTAGAGTATCAGGTCATGTAGTCAGTCTTGCATGCACAGATGCACAAACATGCACCGCTTCTAAAAATCCCCAGACATGTAGGCTATGTGCCGATATGAAAACACGTCTGCTGAGGACAGAAACGGCACATCTGACACCCGTTCTAATGTGTCATTTTGTTTTTTCAGCGACTAATTTTCTAATCTTCTCAACAAAGCCTTCCAGATGGCAGAACTGTGTATATCAGTATATGCATGTGTGTCTATGAACGTCCTTGTTAAGGAAGCCTTTGCTGACATCTGCTCCTCCGCCGTCGGTATGTGAGCTCGGAATGGACAGCAGTGACGGCCTGTGTGGTCCAAAGCAAGAGTCATCTCTGCTCCAACACTAGATACTCCCATGAGCACTCAGGCCAGCATTGCAAGACTGCCAATAGAACCATCACATCATTTGCAATAA
The DNA here is from genome assembly GCA_034552555.1 of Semaprochilodus insignis. Lineage (NCBI taxonomy): Eukaryota > Metazoa > Chordata > Actinopteri > Characiformes > Prochilodontidae > Semaprochilodus > Semaprochilodus insignis. Next base: position 12,018,350 of record CM067485.1, on the reverse strand, counting down.
TAAAAGCTGACTGTAAATCAGAGGCTTAAACATTTCCAAAACCCAGCTTAACATTTAAATTCTCCCCTCTGGGGTTTTGTAATGCCATATAGATTTCCACTGTAGAATGTTAAAGCCATTGCAATAATTGGACACATTTACATTTGTAATGGAGCAAAGCCAGATAGTTTTGACACAGCAAATATATCTGCCAGCAGTGTATCATGATACACCCACTACAGTTACACTGATGAAACACTCTTAAAAATAAAGCTCCCAAACCAGTTCTTTGGAGGGGTGTTATTGGAGAACCATGGGTTTCCTAAAGAACTTTTAAATGGATGATTCTAATGAACTGTGATTGTAAATATGATATCTGAGTGCAAAGCACATTTTCAAAAGTTCACTTTTAAAAGAAACCTCAATAAACTGTAAAATGTTCTTGTTATATATACAGGGGTTGGACAATGAAACTGAAACACCTGTCATTTTAGTGTGGGAGGTTTCATGGCTAAATTGGACTAGCCTGGTGGCCAATCTTCATTAATTGCACATTGCACCAGTAAGAGCAGAGTGTGAAGGTTCAATTAGCAGGTAAG
>CM067485.1:11927286-12017449 GCA_034552555.1 Semaprochilodus insignis | reverse complement strand
TGTGTGTGTGTGTGTGTGTGTGTGTGTGTGTGTGTATATATATATATATATATATATATATATATATATATATATATATATATATATATATATATATTGGTATATGTTCTTTTCACATTCTACAGATGTTATGAATGGTGAGAGGGTGAATTTGCATAGTTGACAACATTGTTCCCTATGATTGCTGGACTCTATCTGGATTCCATCTTAGCTGCTCACACGAGCTACCTGACTTTGTGTACTTGTGTCATGCTGCTAATATCATGTAATGCAGAGACACTGTTGCAACTAAGGAATGATAAATACAGATTTTTTGTACTAGACTAGTTTATCAAAGCATATATTTAAGCAAGCAAGATTACATGCCAAGGTAGCTTGCAAGTGATACGCCCTGTTACCTTTTTTGATGATTTTGATGACTGAATGATTGGCAAAAAGGAGTGATTGCATTTGAGCGTGCCAGAGCGTGATGGAAGTAGCTGAATATGCAGGTGTATGGAAGCGTTCAGTCATACGGGTCCACCAAATCTGGCCCAACTTCACATTTCTTTGATGCAAGAGTGTCTGAACATTGCTGGTGTCTACGTCCAGAAACTTGTCCAGTCCATGCCAAATCGAATCACAGCTGTTGCTGGTGCTTGTGGGGGTATTACATGATACTGTAATACCTCTGGTGAGCTAACATTTGACAATATTATATGGCAATGTTAAAAAGCAAAACTATTACATATATTTAATCCCCGTTCAGTTGTATTACAAAGTTTGAACACCCCCACTCAACTGACACACCTCTGCACATTTTAATGCACAGGTGCTGTTTAGTTGCTGACTTAAACATATTGGAAAAATATGTGATTGATTTTATATGATTGATTTTTCCCAATATGTAAAATTATGCAAATCTGTCAAAGTTGTGCCCTACAATTTGCAGAGAAAAGGCACATTTAAGGTTCTTTCTTGTAGATGGTTTTAGCTTATTTTCAATTTTCAATTTGCAGTTTACTTTTGCATACTTTTGCATTTCCAGAAATAGCACAGTTAAATATTTTAGCACATGTGTATTTTAAAACATCACATATATTGCACAGATATTTAATATGAGCAAATGCTGCATATTGTAGTGTCGACACAGAGTAGGACACAGAGGAGACTATGATTCTTCTGTAAGTAGTGCTGTTTTACAGGGGAGTTCACTACAAGCCACAGGTTTCACAATCACAATGACCCCTCTGCCTGCAAACAAACCCTCGACATGCTCGAACCCCAAGCACTAAATAATACAAATAACACACACTAAGAAAATACAACATTTAAATAACTGCAAACAGTCCTTTTTAGGGAGTGAGCACTCCTATAATGAGCCTCTGCACATGGCTGCTCAGACGCCCATATCTCCTAAGCTTTTTCGGGGTAGCATGTGCCAATACTGGGTCGCTGCTTGTATTCTTTTTTTTTTTGGGTAGCTTGTTTTTCTCAAGTTTTCTCAAGTTTTCTCCATATCACTAACAAGAATTTAAGATAAAGGATGATCTCTTTCACTAATGCTCCTTATGTGCTATTAACTTCTTATCTTAACGAGCTAGTTAACATTACCATGACAGCTGTAAATGGCTGCTCATGTTAGCCTGCTCTGTCATGATCTACGAAGTTATTATTTTTCCACTCTCTTGACATACAAACATATATGTAGAATGCTACAAAAAACACCTAGCAGATGATTTTATATAGACAGTATGATATGGTATATGGAAAACAGCTGCTAACTGTACTATGTAGCAGAATAATCAAATGTGTTATGACCACTTTGATTACTTTCAATAGCTTCAGAAAATCATGTTTCATAAAACTCACAAACTGCAGGTAGTTGCGTGAATGCTTCTTCACATGAAGCCAGTTTAAAGCTTGCTGTGTTGGATGTATACTCAAACATTTAGAACCTTTGCATTTTTGTGTAGATTCTTTAAACATTATGAAGGTTTTAATCGATTCACACATCCAATTTGCAAACGGATTCTTTACAGAATCATCCACGGAAAAGTTCTTTAGGGAATCTAATGTGGTTCTTTCATTGCATCAGTCATTTGAAAACTAAAATCCTTCAAGTATGGAATTGCCTGTTTTGCATCTGCAACATTGCTGTCTTCTTTGCTTTGCTGAGACACCTCTGCCAAGGTTTTTTTGTCCTCCAAGGCAATCAACAACCTAGCAGTCGCAGAGCTTTGTGTGAATGTATTTCTAAATCAATGTCTCTGACAATTGTTTGTGCTGTTGTGGAACAGCATCTGTGTTTCGCAGCACAGCGCTCTGGATGCTACATACATATCTTTCAAAGAGATAACTCCTTCGGATCAAGGTCTCTCTGTGCTATTAACAGAATAATCAGTTTGAAATGAGACTGCGGGGCCTTCTGAAAAATTACCATTTGAATATAGATTGCTTTTTTAATGTATTCCATTTTAGAGGCCTCACGTATGCTTTCACTGATTTCCGTTTGTGTTAGAACCGGTCATAAAGCATGGCATGTGCAGGCGCAGGACGACACTGAAAGTAAAAAGCGCCAGAATAATAGAGATAAAACAATGCAAAGTGAGAAAACCTTGCTGGCTTGACATTCATGGAAACTGTACATTATATATTGCTCCGTCTTATTAAAAAAGGGCCAGAAAAGCAGTTTTAAAAAATGATGTCTGTTTTAATTTGAGTAAAAATGTCTGCCATAAAAAGAAACAAAGCAAGTTCTTTAGAGTGATGCCACAGAAGAAACCCTTTTGGTACTCTGTAGAACCTTTTAATGGAACCACTTTTGTTACAAGTTCTTCCCTTTTTCCCTAAACGTAAAGTGTCCTTGGGTTTGTGAAAGGCGCTATATAGATTGAACTTATTATGATGATGGTCATGATGATGATGATGATGATGATGATGATGATGACAATGACGATGTTGATGATGATGATGATGATTATTATTATTATTATTATTATTATCTGAGACAATATATGGGTGGCTGTGGCAAATGAGCAGCTTAATCAACAGCTCTCTGTTTAACACTACTAGTCTGCTCATACAGAACTAAAATGATTTTCCATCTTTTATGTGATGGTAAAAGGAAGAAAAAAAGTCAAGGATGAACAGACATGTCAATGAATGGGCGGATGAACAAACAGGAATGGACTAATGAACAGTGTGTTTGTGGATAAACTAATGAACGTGTGGCATGCCCCTACAGACAGGCGGTCCAGCTTGTTAGTATATGGTTATGCTAGATAGCTTTAGCTTGATAAGTTTCTCAGACTCAGAAACAGTTTTGTGTGGGTGGGGCAAGAGACTTCAGCCTCATGATTGCTTAGGAAATGCTGATGGAAGCGTTACCCAAAATTAGGACCACCCAGTTTACACTGAGAGGACAGCAATATGTGAAATACAGCAGACATTACTTAAACTATGATCAGGTATTCATAAGACACATTTTGTACGTGTATATTGTGACCCAGAGGAAGCGAGGAGAAAATTAAGCTGGAATTACTCGGATCGGGAGTATGAAACTTATTATAAGAGGCTTCTGTGAAAATGTATTTTGGCAATAAGTCAGATCAGTACATTCAACACTGATATCATACTTTTCTCTCCCCCTCTCTCCCTCTCTCTCTCTCTGGATCATGTTCTGTTTGTTCACTCCATTTCTCACGCTTGGCACGCTCCGGTCAAGTAAGTGTGTTTGCACAGCATTCTTCTAGCTGAGCAGCTTTTCTTTAGTTTACTGTTTGATTTTGGTTTCTGCAAGGCTGGCAGTCAGGGTTTATCTTTATTTATGGGTGACCTTGTGTTCTATCACTTTATCCTGTGTTTTATGAAAAAAATAACGTAACTTTTATTTTTTATATAGAGGGGAAAAAAATCTCTGCCACTTCAGCATCACTTTGATCAGAAACTTGCGAACAAAATGAGAAGTGTTCTTGAAACACTGTGTCCTGAATCAACAGTTACTGAGGGAGCTGTGCTACTGCATATCATCAAGGAGGCACAGAGTAGGCCTTGAGCATGGAATCCTTTGTCCAGTTGTACTGAAACATATAAGAGAGTTTACATGTATCACAGCGTGGAGCAAACTGATTGCATCATGGTCATTCATTTGGCTTGATCAATGGAACTCTCGGCAGATGCTGTAGAACAAAAACAGTCCAATTTTCTAACTGAAGTTATGGCGTGAACTCCACCACAACAACAAGCATCAGATCAGATCAATGCTGAGATCTAATAACAGAACAGAGGTAACAGCAAAGGCAGCAAACCCAGCACACAATCTGGTTACACTGTTCAGTGACAAAGGGGAAACAGGAATCTGTGGGACATCAATAAATAGCTTTTGTCCAGAGCCTGGTAACCTTTGGCCCTGAGTTGAAAGTGAATGCTTGAGGGCACATTATGTCAATGGTATGCTTTCAATTCCACTTATTTAAAAAAAAAAATTGCATAGTTAAACATTCAGAAGATCCATAGAGTCACCGCTTGTATGAGTAATTAAAATGGCTACCACTGGTTGCTATCAGCACCACTGTAAAGAGAGCCACCTGTATGTTTCTGGAGAACTGGGGGGTATTCCACGAAGCAGGATTTCTCAGTTAGCCAGATAGTTTAAGCCCAAAGATGAGGACTGTCCAATAAGAATGAAACTGAGCTCTTGGACAGACTTAACTTGGACTTAAAATATCTGGCTTTGTAGAATATTGGGCTTAAGTAAATCCTGTTTTGTGGAATAGCACCCTGAACATTTCATATCAAAACACTCTAAATTATCTTGTTTATATCTCAGTAATCTCATTAGCCTATAGAGAATTCAACAGAATTCCCCTTTAAGCCTTGGAAGAATTCTTAGAGAATGGCTAACAAAGACTGTGGCTCAAATGAGGTACAAGACATGACTATACTACAGTGATCCGTTTAAATGTTAGAATCAAATGTTCAACTTATCAGCCACTGGCATTTAATTGCCATACATACTTTCCTCCTAATGACATTTTTCTCATAATGAAAAATTACCGAAGCGTGTTCAGTCTCCAGTTAATTACTCTTGCTAACATAGGGAATGTATCCAATTTATTCATAAGTTGTGTTTATCAAGATAGATCACTGTTGCAGGAGCACCAAACATCTCCAACTCCTACATTTGCATGCAACATTAGGTCATTGTCAGATATTTATACTAGCAAATGGCTGTTCACAAATTTACATGCAATTCATCATAATTGATTTCTCTGTCAGTTTGTTTGTAACTTGTTTCAGCATGAGTTTATCTGTGGGAGGAAAACATGGTGGGCAAGCTTGATAATAGATTTCAACTCCCATGCAGTGATGGTAATAGGCATAGTCATTTAGTTATATTGCTAAAATCACAAAATGTTATGCTACCACATAATCAAAAAAAAACAAAAAACAACATAGGTTATGTTTTATGACTACTCTTTAAGTACACTCTGTAAAGGGTGCCACAAAGTGGTCTTTGAATGATACAGAATAGCCATTTTTGGTTCCCTAATGAACTATTTTGGTAAACACAGGAATTTGTGCGTATGAAGAACCTTGTATGTGAAAATATGTATAAATTAATGGTCCTTTGCCAATTTAAGGGTTCTTCCCACAACATTTACATTAAGTAGAAGTTGTTTTGACTTTTAAGGCAGTAGCCAAACATTGTCAAGTGCCTTAAAACAAGGATTACTTATGAAGGTATGTACACTGCAAAAAGTGCAACAGTGTGAAAGCTGTTTTGAAAGTGTTTTTGAGAACTGAATGAACATTTATTCAGTTTTGCCTCCGTTCTAAACACGTACTGCTCTCCGTTCAGAGTAGTACGTGTTTACTCTTTTAGATTTCTCTGTGTTATGTGTGCATGTCCCAAGGGGGGGGGGGGGGGGTGGTGAGTGTATCAATAAGGATTGTGTTACAAGATGATGTCACCTTGTCACAGAGAAAAGGGCTGGAATTCCAAAGAGGCAAAGTGGTTTCTGTGGAAGAGAGGTTGGCCTGTACATTGGGCTTTATAACTCTGCAGAGAGTTCACTTGCACATAAAGCTACATAACACACTAAAGGGAATGGAAAATCCAGAAAAGCATAATGAATCCACGTTAAGAGACGTTTAATTGTGCATCCTTTACAGAGGCTCCTATTATCCAGAACATTCTTTCTAAAACATGGCCAATTGCACTGCACTCCCAATGGACTCCCAGTCATTGACAGCATGTGGTGCAGATTGACTCTACTATAAGAATCTTCATTTCCTTTTTTTATGGTCTTGGAGATAAGATGTATCCCAGTGCTCTGCAGTTCAATGCGGCTGTGGTTTAATTCACTGTAGGTCACCGTAGCTTCACCTCTGCTAACAGATGGGACTACACTGTTGTTCCACCAGGAATGACAGATTTATTAACTTGTAGATACTGCATTCAACAATGATTCATTTAGTGATGTGCTTGCCAATACAACTGAGTATTGACAGGTGGAAACACAGTTGTCTACACCACATCTTAAAAGTTAAGGTTCCTAAATGGCTCTTAGCCTAAATATACAGCTCTAAAAAAAACCTTTAATTTACATTATATTAAATTATATGAATGTTATATACAGTATATATTATATGAATTCTTTAAACCCCATAGAGTGCTTCACATTTGAATACCGTATTTACTTTCAAAGAACTATTCACTGAAATGTTCTTTAGGAAACCAAAAGCGGTTCTTCTATGGCATCGCTCTGAAGAGCCCTACCTGTCACAAACAAACATTTGAAAAATAATATGTCCTGGCAGGAAGTCAATAAGAATAGAAATGCAATGTGCAAAATGAATTACTGTATACCTACAGCTTTAAAAAAGTGGGTTCTTCAAGGGTTCTCAAGTGGAACAATGGTTATAAACAAAACCTTATCAACCCAAAAATCATTTGAATGCTTAAATTGCTCTTTGCATGGTTAAACCATAACAGACGACCTAGTGTATGTATGGTTCAGGGATTCTCAAGTCTGGTCCTGAAGTAACCCTGCCCTTCACATTTTAGTGTGTTTGCTCTGCTCTGAAAGAAAATAGCCTCAACATATGTTATTTTCCTAAGATCCTAACCATGTTTATTGTGAAGGTTTAGCAGACAGCCTTTTGTTGCAGGAAAGTTTGATGGCCTTTTGTTACAGAAATGTTAACAGTCACCCCACCTTTTGCAGAGAGTAGTGGCCATCCTTCCTTTATAAGCAAATTACCCTTTGTCTCCCACCTGTTCTCATCTTCACTCCCCACAAGCCTCTCCTTCGCGTCCTCCAGCTTGATCTTTCTCATCTTCATCCCCCTCATACCCCTCCTTAAACTCCTCTCCCTCACTTTCTCCTACTGTATATAAGATTCCCCAAAAACACTTATTGTCAGACTGGACCAGGACTGACAACCCAAGTCTGGTGCCCATGCATGATTCTGCATGCACATGAAGAACTAGACTAGACTAGACTACACTACACTGGGCTAGACTAGACTGCTGATCAACCAAGTTGTGCCCATACATCTCTGTATGTGCAAATAAAGCTCAAGACAATGCTAAAACTCCAGTCTCCTGATTCCTGAATGTTCCTGACTACCCGTTTCTAGCTCCTGACACACCTGTTCCAACTAATAAACTAATTAACAAGCTCTTCCTGAGTTGACGTGGGTTTGGTTGGACCATGGCTGGGAACCACTGCTTTAAAGAACCTTTAAAAATAGGCTCTGTATAGCATCAGAAGATGAATTGGTACTATATATTTTCTAAGAGTGTTCTCATGAGTATTTTCAGCACATGTAACAAATCTTAGTGTCAGCAATTATAACAGATGTGTAAAACTGACCTGACCTTATTGTGCACAGTCAACATCCACCAAACAGAGCTCACTCGTCTAGTCATGCCCGCCTACTCTCATTACAGTGGTTGATCTTGAGGTCAGAAATATTTAAAACTCGAATCTCTATTTCTGGTGAACAGACTCATGAGAAAATATTTATTCAGGACGATTAAAGCTGTAAACAAAAGCACAGAATGCTACAGGAGCAACATTTTATCACTCTTGTAGCAAAACCGTGTAAACATTTGTTGTTGTTTTTAAAGCTATTTAAAAACAACAGCTGACTTTATATTGGGTAAACATTTCACAGCATATGCACCAAACGAAATGGTTCAAAATTACTTGGAATGAAATCTCATTATATATACACAGTGCTGTGCATAAGTCAGGGACTACACCTCATTTATTTCATTTCCATTCAGTACAAGCTGTTCATTTTTCAGGAGATATTTCTGAGGAAATATATATATAAGATAAAAGACATTACGAACATGCGACCCCTAACAAATTGAAAATACCTGATACACCACCAAGACTGTCGCCACCAATTAAACAGCACTTAAAGGAGCCACATGTAAGATGATGCAACCTGTCAAATTTATACTCCAAACAATATGGAACAACAAGTTCAGCATCAAACTTTTCTCCAAAACCGTACATAGATGTCATTAACATATCATCAAAACTGTTATTTCTTCATATTTTGTTGATACTTTTAGTTAATGTTTAATTTTTTTTTCCCTGTCAATCCTTCCACTGTAATAAGCAGAGAATAAAACCAACTTCAGATGTGTGGAAAAGAGCAAATGGTGGACACACTAAATACAGAAAAATGGATGTTATACTCAGATTGTTGGACTGCAATGCTATTGGGAAGGAAGATAAAGTTTACCCAGAGCAATAAATGACGAACATTTTAAACTGATATGGGCAATATTTATTGAGCTACACAAACAGATGTGGTGTCTCGCAGTATGACGGATGTCTCGGTATGGAGTTGTAGAGGTCCCTAATGGTGTCCTGTGATAATCCATCCCATGCAGCTTGGATATCCTTACGCAGTTCCTGCAGATTTTGTGGTAGGGGTGGAGATGGAGTGGACTTCTGGGAATTGTGGACGTGTGACGCGTGAGAACAAATCGTTCATCCTGGTGCTGACCATGGTGCCTCCACACATGGACTCATTGGTTGCGTCCACCAAGAGAAAAGCAGGACTCGTCACTCCATGATCGTCTGGCATGACACCATTGCAATCTTTGGCGATGTTAACATGGTGTTATAGGCAGTCATTGTAATGGTCCGCGTGCATGTAGTCCTACGACATGCAGCTATCTACCAATGGTAGATAGGACGACTCATGGAGGACATCACTGCTTGCTAAATGTCCACAGTAGTGGCTGTTGGGTCAGTCAGGTACAGCAATAGGGCCCATCTTTGCTTACATGTGCAGCTGAACGTGAAACTCGAATGATTAGCATGTTTCACAATGTCAAACTTACCCACCAAGTTTCTTTCCTGTTGGTTGACCTCTTCTGGGTACAACTATTTGTGCAACTATCTTTTTGCCGGTGAGTGTATTTATAGCTGCTGAGGTTTCTGTGTAATTCTTCTCTGTTAAGTATGTTTTCTGCTTTTTCCTGAAGGTGAAAGATGAAGCAGTACCTAGTGGCTGATTCGACTAGAAAGGTTTTGTTACGACAGCGTTGTCATATTTGGTACAAGGCCTGGGGAACCGAGGGAAAACATGGTCAAAGAACATTAGAGCAACAAGAAACAGTAATGAAGTGTCTTTTATCTAGAACCCCCAATACATTTTCACACACACAGACATCTCTGACTTCTCCGCCCCCTCTACTCAACCTGCCCTTCATGCGTCGCTAACTTCTAATCTCTGTCCCATGGAAATGCTTAGAGTCACTCAAGCACTAATCTCCACTCCCTAAAATGGATTCAAACACCAAAGATGATGTGGTAATATGAATAAAAGGAGCAATTATCGTAACTTCATTCAGCCTTTAGCAGGCAATAAAATAAAAGGGTGACTGAGTTCACTGTCTGACAGAATGACTGTGCAAATAGTGCACAGTCCACCACATGATACTATTACAATTCTTAGCTCTGAGTGAAGTGTTTATGTTCCCCTGAAAGCGTGTGCCAAAGCATAAAGAACGTTATCCAAGAATGCATTTGATATGTATGGGGAATCAATTTGCACACAGCACAAAAACAAGGAACTGGAAACTAGTTTTGAAGAATCTTCCACATGCAGCACCATGTAGTGGAATGAATTTATTAGAATTGAAAAAAGGGATAAACAAAAAGAGCCACAAAACAAAAGAATTGTTATAGGGCCCAGGGGAAATTTCACAGATGGAGGTCTACATGTTGAAAATGTATCTGCAGAAAATATTTTTAATTCACTCTTTTTGTGATGTCATGAAAACAAATGCATTTACTAGGTATGCATTAATACCAATAACTAGCTCGTTTACAGGTACTCATAAAAAATCACAGATACCACCAATACCACTGTCATGCTAATGAACAAATGACTTGAGCAGGTAGTGAACAGACAGCTGCTGACACTGTTTAAGTCAGATACAACATCACATTAAACATTTGGCTCTGGTATATTCCCCCTAGTAATGCACAGTGTGACTTTAGCCTCTTTTCAAACACTTACAGTCACACAGCTACTACCGCAAAACAGGTGGAGACAATAAGACAAAAAGATGTGAAAAAGTCAACATGTGCTGCCCAAGTCTGCATATGCTATTGTGTTTGAATGAACAGTGATGTATAAACATTAATAAAAAAAAATAGGCTGTAGAGAAAATGTATTGTACCGTCTATGTGTACAGCTCTACCACAGTGTAGCGGAGCTGCTCAGAACTCGGGCATGCAGCATGTTTTTTGAATGAAACTTCGTATTTAAAGCAGTCCATAGACAGAGCTGTCTGCAAAGACTGCATTTCACGTTGCATGGACATTTTCATATTTTCAGTATGAGTGACCTAAGAACAAGATTTCTCAAGTCACACAGTGTCTAAAGCGTTAGCCTCGGATGTGATTCTTGCTGTCACTCTGCTACAAAGACTGCTGTTGAGACAGATGAGGAGCGTAGGGCCAAAACTGCAAAACAATCTTTACTTGAAGCTGTTCTGATGGGAAGCAAAATCCACTCTTCCCCACCGCAACACTACTCCACTCACTCCCACTTCCCTAACATCAAGAACAGAGGTCATTTACATATATCAGCAGAGGTGAATAGTAACGAAGTAATTGTAATTGGTTACTTTTTTTCATCTGCATTTTACTGAAGTATTTCCATTTGGGGGACTTTGTACTTTAACTCCATTACATTTCAAAGTACAATATCTTACTTTTCACTCCACTACATTATGAGAAGTCAGTCGTTCCTTTTGGCTTATGTGTGCATATAAAATGGAAAAATTTAAGTGATTTATTTTTACTAAGTGATAGATTGGTGGACCGAGAGTGATACTAGAGTCTCTTCACCTAAAAGGAGTTGATTAAGAGTCTTGTTCCAGAAATGATAATATGACATTAGAGTACTCCTAATAAATCATGCTACTTTTACTTTCCATATTTAAGTACATTTGAAGGCACATACTTTAGTACTTTTACTCAAGCGGAGCTCTAAAGGGAAGAACTTCTACGTTTACTGGAGGACTATTGTACCTTGGGGATTTGTACTTCAGCTCAACTACATGGTTTGTGTTCATCCACCAGTCTGTTTGAGCTGGAAGACTAAAAAGAGGTTTGAAAATGGGTATGTACAAATGGGTTACAGCTCCTTTTAGTACATAAATGCAAACAAATAGGCGGACCTCAGTGGGAAAGAAGGGGGAATCTATATGATATGGTCCCTTTAAACAAGAGTGCAGATATGAACTTTCATCAAGCGGTCAACCTAACTTCTCCCTCTCCCCCCCACTCTCTCTCTCTATCTCTCTCACTCTCTCCATCCCCCATTGTCAGACTATATCCAGTGCACCATGGAAATGAGCGACAAGATTAGAAAACAATTTATCTAAATCCTCCAGTGTTCGCTCTCTGTTTACATTTTCCCAGGAAGGCACACCAAGTTCGGTCTCCATGGAAACTAGCCCCGGCCAACCCGGAGTGTTTGCATTCTGATCATGTGACGCGCAGCCTGTTGAGAGATGCATTGAAGTTGGCAGTCAAGCTGTCTGCTGACTGAGGTTTATTGAAAGAAAAATACGAATCATTGAGACGGAAAAGCTCCTTAGAGCCCGAAAAGAGAAGCAGGGAGAATTTTGTCAATCTCAGGGCTACGGCTTTTACTCCTTGAAAGGGCAAAAAGATCATGATTTTCTTTCATGTTGTGGACACATTTTACACCTCAGAGCGAGTGAATAAGTTCAGAGTGCTGGGGAGGATATTTACTTTACTGACCGACGATGACGCGTGCTAAGCCCACCTTTTCTCTGCACACCAGAACTGCACCAGTCCCATTTTTCCCCAGCGAGTCTGAAAGAAGGTAAATTTATGCCTCAAGAAGTTTCCTCCTAATGTGAGTTCTACATGCTGCATGGGTTAACATGCAGGAAGAAGAAAAAAATAGCCTGCTCCTGTCCTATTTTACCTAAGAGGAACTCTGTTCCACCAGATATTATCAGAAGCCTTGAAACTACCTGTCCACATCGATCATCACACTCAGCTTTCAGCATGATCTGCCTCGCGGTTATTAGAGCGGAAGAGTGTAGGCAGGGACATGTTCTCTCTCTCTCTCTCTGTCTCCCACACACTTCTTCATTTCTCCACACCTGATTAGTAAGTATTAAGAAGTATTTGAAAGAACAATGACACGCACAGAGAAGGCATCATTATTCACGTCCCACAGATTCACTGAAGGAACCTTCTGTCTTACATAAAACAGAAGGTTTTCACTAAATAAACTAGAACAAAAACATTTTACAAGATTTTTATTACACAGTGTTAGCACAGTGTAATAACAAGAAGCACACCTTCTTGTTAAATAAAAACATCATCATTGTTCCAGTAATAACATTTTAGAAGATTTGTAGTCAGGAATGACAACACAGCCACAGTTACTTAAAATAGCATTTGGCTTATCATGAACGTACCATGAACATAGAGGACAGCAGGGCACAAGTATAATGGAACATGTAAATTGTATGTAGTTAAAGAGATTCCGGTAGAACGCGCTTTTGGACATCTTCTTCTTGTATTCACATAACAAATGTCAGATCATTCTTAAAATAATCCCTAAAATGTGCCATGAAAGAAAATTGTTATATCTTGTGTTTTTACATTTATATTATAGTAGTCAGCCTCTTGGTGCCTGTAATATAACACCATTTTTATATTGAGCAAAAAACTATTTAGGCTTAAGTACAGCCCACACATAAGGGGGTTAGTTGTAACATAGCATTACAACGAGGTTAGAAGATGACTTTTTTAATATTTCTTCTTCTAATAAAGTTGTCTTCTTTGAAGTAGCTTTGTTATTATTTTCACTATAATATTTACTTAGCTGAATATGTTTTTATGCATTTAGATTGGAAAGTTTGTTCTGTTCATATCACATAGAATTGTATTGAATTCATGGTGGTTTGCTGGACTTTTAGTTTGGTTCCAGTGAACCCCTGCCTATGGGGTAAGTTGTCATGCAGTCCTGTCACTTTTTGGCTGAACTGTTTGTAGATATCAGGTGCATTTAATAAGCAACGTTTATGTTTTCATGTATAGCCGGGATGTGTAGGTCGCTTGCTAGAAATGCTCAGATTTTTGCTCAGACGCTCAGAAATGCTCAGATATTTAAACCCAAAGTTAATGCCCCACTCTCGATTATTTTGTAACTAATGTTCATCATGGCCTATCAAGCTCTATGAAAAGATCTCAAAATGTTTGTTAATAAATAAATAAATAAGTAAATAAATAAACAAACAAACAAATAAATAAAGTGTAGAAACTAAGATATGTGTGAATGAAGTTCAAGCTGTGAATTTCCATCCACAGCCAACAGATGGAGACAGAACAGCAGGAGGACAGAGAGTGTCACTATAACTGTATGTAGAGAATGAGCCTTACAAACCTACTACAAACACATTCCTGTAAACTAGCTCACAATCCAAGAGAACAAATGTTCAAATATGGTTAGATTTAGCTCATGTTTTATTTGTATGACTATTTTCTTGGTAATATTGGTCAAATGTTAGAAAGGTTTTCTTTATTTTCACAAACTGAAGAAATAAAAAGTCTATAAACAATCCTTAGTTATTAACTGTATTAACTGAATAATCTCTACAAGTCTTAAAACTGAAATCTGAGTCTTATCATCTGAGGTGTTTTGGAGCAGCTGTGAACTTTTAACTCTCTCTCTTTTTTTTAGCTGACACCATTTCACAGATTGATGGCTTTGGTTTACTCCCCAGACCAAACCAAAGAGAAGGTGCAGACTGACCTGTTAATTATTCATCCATGTGTTTCCACATCGTAAACCAGGATTTGCAGTGTTCCACTCAAGATAAGACAATAAATGGGCCCAAGACCCTCCCGTCAAACAAACACCTAGACCCTCCCCCTAAACACACACACATACAAATATGTCCAACAGTCAGATAAAAACAGGTCTCACTCCAGCCCAAAACAAATCCTCTGTTTGTCTGCTTGAGCTGAAGTTTGAGGGAGATGTCGAAACCCTGCTTTAAGCTTTGTACCTGCTCTCAGTATGGGGCCTGTTCACCTGGTGACATCAACAGAAAGAGCCAGAGAGTCCTCCAGAAGCCAAAGCACAGCGGTAAACTCTGTTAAGAGGCCAGGCTTTGTTAGCTTCTCCTCTCTTTTCTTTCTTTCTTCTGTTTTTCTTTCAGGCCATCCAGGCAGAAGCTACGGGGATTCAGTCCCATAGAGGTCCTCAGCAGGTAGATCCCTCCCTGCTCACCCTGCTTTCTCTCTTTCTCTGTCTTTCTCTCTCTCTCCTGCACTCTCTCTCTTTTGGACTCCCTGTCGATCTGCATTCATCAAGCACATCAAAGGGCAGCCCAGGATGCTGCTGTGCCCTCGATCTGCCAGGCCCCTCCTGGCCGATTCTGCTCCCCCTCAGGAGGCTCGCTACCGAGGCCTGCTTAATCAATGCCTGAGATTATGACTCTCAGGGCCCTGCTGCTACAGTGTGGGGATAAAGGCTCAGACGGAGACAGAGAGAGAGAGCGAAAGAGAGAAAGAGAGAGAGAGAGAGAGAGAGAGAGAGAGAGAGAGAGAGAAAGACAGAGAGAGAGAGTTCCTCTGGATCAAACCTATTGCCCCACTGATTGACAGCACTGATTCAGTGTCTCATAAAGGAAAAGCTGGCTGCATGAATAGGTGTGAACTGTGTATATAAAGTGAAGTAAAGCAAAAGCCTTCTGCAGGAAATATCACTGGGTGGGCAATGTGATGGAATGTTATTGTTATTGTGATACATAAAGTCATAATACACTTTTCCAAGTATATTGTGGGTATTGTCAATACTTCTTAAACAGTTTGAAAGCTTCTGCTGCCCATTGTGTCACAATTTTAGTAATTAATAGACCAATAGAAATGATCTAAAATACTTTAAATAAAACGTTATAACATTATATTGTAATAAAATTGCAAGTTATTGTCTCTTATCAAATATAAAACAAATATATTGCATCATTGCTGTTATGCGAAAACCTTCTTTTTTAAAAACTTTTTTTCATTATTTGAGATAATCTTTACATTGTGTTAGAATTTCATGAAGGGTAGACAAAAATTAGCTTGAAAAAAGTTTTTGTTTTTTCTTTCTCCTTTAAAGCTCTTATTTTGCAAGAACAAGGTTTTGTACCAACAGCGACAATTTAATAACTGCATAAACTGCCTAGTAGCAGGTAACTCATAACATGTCAGATCTTTGTCATTTTATATTTTATTCAGTTTACCAGTTGTTAATATTATCCACATCAGCTCATAAGCATACCATAACAACTAAACCTTGTTGTATTTAATATCATTTCGTATACATTCATCATCAAAAGAATAGTTGCACAAATAGTTGCACCCAGAAGGTGATAGGAACTGATAGGAATGAAACTTGGTGGGTAGGCTTGACATCGTAAAGCATGCAAATGATTTAGGTTTCACTCTCAGCCATGCATGTGACGTAAGCAATGACGGGACTGTACCTGACTGCCCTTAACACAACACCATTGTTGCCAAAGACTGCTATGGTGTTGTGCCAGACTGTCAAGAAGTGACTCAGAATAGCAGCCGGTCATCTTTAGTAATGAATCCCGCTTTTGTCTTGGTGGAGTCCAACAAATCTGTAGGTGGAGGCACAGTGGTCAGCAAAAAGATGTACAGTTTGTTGTCACATATCACATGTCCAGAAGGCCTGGTGTCACTCCACCTCCAGCCCTACGGCAAAATCTGCAGGAATTGTGTGGGATGGATTATCACAGGACACCATTTGGAACCTCTACAACTCCATGCGGAGATGTATGCATGTTGCCCATACTGAGAGACACTACTTCTGTATCTGTAGCTCAATAAATATTGCCCATGTCAGTCTAAATGTATCATCATTTATAGTCCCTGTTAACCTTTATCTTCCTTCCGAATAGCATTGCAATCTGACACTTCCTTCTGGGTGCAGTTATTCTTTTAATGATATGTGTGTTTTAACAACATGCATTTTTGCATATTTTATGAAACGTAAAAAACATGTCCATGTCCCTTTGTCCGTTAATCACTTTTTATGACTGCATTTTAAAGCTAGTGCAATTTAGCTGGAAATTTGCTAACCAGGCAACACTGTGTGCTCATGGCAACGCCTTTGGAGAAAATCTTCGGCCTGCTAAATGTATTTGGGTGAGTTACTGGCCAAGGTAAGCCATGTCCATGAGATCATCTTCCTACATCCTAAGTGAAACAAGGTAAATTTCTGCAAGCGGATCAGAGCTCATGAGGAAAACAATCAGAATGAGGCAGATTATGTAACATTATAACCGTAAGATTAAGAAACCACTAAGAAGAACAAAATTAATATAACACTCGAGGGCCCGGTTTTCTTTTTCTCTCTCTCTCTCTCTCTGTCCCTCTGTGTGTGTGTGTGTTTGGCCTATTAGCATGCTTTATTCCACTGCTCTCTTTTCTTCACAACAACCTCCTGTAAAGCCAGCCAAAAATGCATCAAACTTGCTTGTGATCTTTTTAAATAGTAGGTTTGAGAAAGAGAAAAGATGGTACCTGTTGCCCTGGCTCCTAGCCAAAGGGCTCCTCAGTGGGAGATGTTTAAGCAGCTGTGCGTCCATGTCCACACCGCGTTACTCAGCCACCAGCGCTCTGTGTGTTTACTGTGCTCCATTAGAGAGAGAAGACCTCTCGAAGGCCCTTTTAGTCTCTGTAGAACTTTCTTCTGAAAGGCTCCTTTGAGGAACCTTTTCACTGCTGTATGAGAACCCTCCTTTGAGGTTCTTTTGAAGGACCCTTTGCCATTGAATGTGCTCTGGGAAAATTGGGTCTTTAAAAAAGGCTCTTGAAAGTAGCATTTTTTTCCCCCAAACCCACTTTCAAGTAGGCCTCTTGGTGGTATTTTCTGAATCTGACATGATCAGCAGTAGAAAAATGCTGAGCACTGTAAGCCCCCGTTTTTTTTTTTTCCCGCTGCTGGTGGGCCATTATATCACCGTAGTTAGACGTGTAGTGCAGTGGGCTAGGCTTCTCTTGATCAATAATTCAACACCTTCCCATCCAGCTACTTTGCAAATCAATTAAGACCCATTACTGGCCCCCCAACTTCTTTGCTCAAATCAGTACTCATACTGCACATATTTATCATGGCTCTGAAATGGATCTCTGAGCAGTTAATCGCTGCATCCTCGCTGAGGTTTGTGCAGGTGGGATGAAAAAAGAGGAGGCAGTCAAAAGGCGGCACTGTGCAAGCGGTCAGGTATGAGCAGTAAAATTCCATGAATGTGCATCTCATCCCGAGCCAGGTAGCACTCACAATCCTCCGGCTGTTCGAGCCGAGTTTGGGTTGGCCCAGAGCCTGCGGCTCCATGACTCAAAGCCGTCTTACAGCAGCAACGGCCTTACTGTTCATACCTCCCTCCAGCCAGAGAGAGATGGTGTCTAACTCTCTCTCTTTCTGTCTCTCTCTCTTTCTCTTTCTCTCTCTCTCTCTCTCTCTCTCGTATGAGTGCTGGTTTTCATGTGGAGGGAGGGGTTGTGTTCCTTGGCAGGAGCAAAAAAACATTAACTTTGACTGCTGCTTCGGATTGACCCCTGTTTTTTTCCCTTGGTTCTCTCAGTGCTCGTGTCATATTAAGGGGAGAAGAAAAACGTGGTAGAATGAAATAAGGGAAGACCAAAACTGCTGTGGAGTGTGAAAAAAGAGTGCATCGTAGCCAAGTATCCTGATATACTACATATACTCTTGATGTATCACAATATTATATTGGATTTTTATGGGATTTGGGTATAGTTACAGTCAAGTACTGAAGTAAACATAGCCAGTAAGTCTAGTTCCTTTCAATTACATTAAAAGTTAAGTAAGCTTTTCCTTCTCCTTTAAAGTTATTTTTTGGAGAAATTAGAGAGATTTGTTCGAACACCAGCAACATACTGCAATTCATTAAAGTGCATATGAGCACTGACTGGTGTAGAATCAGGTTCTTATTCAAAAGAATTATGTTGTAGAATA
The DNA here is from genome assembly GCA_034552555.1 of Semaprochilodus insignis. Lineage (NCBI taxonomy): Eukaryota > Metazoa > Chordata > Actinopteri > Characiformes > Prochilodontidae > Semaprochilodus > Semaprochilodus insignis. The sequence continues at coordinate 11,998,879 of CM067485.1, read as the reverse complement.
TGGAGTGGTTTTATATATATTACAATGAGTGTAATAAAATGTATGTGCAGCAGAGGGATGTGAGAAGGTCCCTTGTTAAGAAGACGAAAGGCCCGTGGAAAGAAGCTGTGGAGGTGGCAGTTAGTCCAAATCTTTAAGGCTCTCAGTTTTTATGGTTTCAACTGAGATTGAAACCACTGGCTGAGAGAGTGAGTGGGTGAGAAGGGTCAGCCATGATTTTCCCTGCCCTCTTCCTCATTGTAAAATGAGTAAAGGGCTTCAAAGGTGGAGAGCTGACGACCAGTTATTTTCTTTGCACATCGCACTGTTAGCTGCAGCTTACACTTGTGCGTGGAAATGAGGAGCTGAATCAGATGGAGATGGAGGATTTCACGATGGAAGTGAAGAACTTGACCAGCGATGCTTGAGGCAGCCCAAATTTCTTGAGCTGTCATAGGAAGTCCAAAAGCTGCTCCCCTTGTTGTGTGAGATAAAACCAACCAGAGTGTCATAGTGTTGTCTGCAAGTTGTATATGTCTAAAAGAGTCACAATCATTGGTGTAGAGAGAGTAGAGCAGGGAAGAGACACAGCCCTATGGTCTTTGGACATGAAGTTGTGGATCCAGTAGCAGACAGCTGTGGGGACACTGCCACAGTTTATCTAGCAGAAGGTCAGGAATGATGGTTTTGAAAGCAGAGCTAAAGTCTTCAAACAGCACATGGGCATAAGTGTCAGGTCCACCCAGGTGTTGCAGGATATAGTGCAGAGCCAAATTAACAGCATCATCTACAGGCCTGTTAACTCTATATCCAAACTGCAGAGGCTTCTGGAGGACATCAGTCCAAACTTTGAGGTGCTGAAGTAAAAGTATCTGAAAACATTTCATGACCACAGAGTTTAGGGCACTTGGCTTGTAGTCATTCAGGCAGGGGATCTTCTGCTTTTTAGGAACTGGTATGAAAACAGAGGTCTCAAAGCATGTGGGTCCAACAGGCTGGATCAAGGATTGAAAAAAAACATTAATATAGCTTATTAAGTAGTAACTTATTAATAACTAATGACTATAACATAGTAGGTACTACTATAACATAACTTATAACGGCTATGACATAACTCATAATATACTGAAGTATCACACATACAAATATACTTTAAATCATGGATATATGTATTATATTTATAGAAATTAATGTCACCATCATATTAAAACCTCATAACTGGGAACATCAGTAACTTTTTGTTTCATTGAGATTTTTTGTGTCTGTTTGCCTTTCTTAGCAATGACTTCTTGACAGCTACACATCCTTTCAGATCCATGTTGATCCAGGTGTTGAGCTGTCTTTGTACAGTGGAAGGACAAACAGAACACCTGAAGATTTTTTTTTTCACATCTGAAGCAAGGTGGTGACAGTTTGGGTGGTCTGCCAGGTCTTGGAATGTTATTAGGAGTCCCATTTTGTTGAATGTACTTTCCTTTACTTCCTTACATTAACTGATTATGTTATTTCTAATCTCTTCAGAAGTATCATGAGAAATTAATACTTTGCACTTACTGGACATCTTGAAAGGAGATTAAATAAATTAACAGAGATCAGTATATTATAGATAACATATAGGCCAAATAATAGCTTATATGAATGATACATTATTTACGCTTCATGGTAACAGCATATACAAGGCATTATAATTGCTTGTACTATAGTAGTGAATAGACTGCTCCTCTAGCCTGAGTGTGACTGGAGGCTTGGTTTATATTAACCCAGAATGCCTGACCTTCTTTTGTGCTACCCAGATACAGGCTAAAGCATGCTCTGAGCCTGAAAGCCCAGCGTAATGAGGGAAAATGATATTGACACTGTATAAACAGAGCAAATTCTTCCTCTGATTTGGGTTACCATTCCTTTAAGCCTGGGAAGTTTTCATTTCAGAACTATTCAACCAGTGCTCTCTTTTTTCCCTCCTTCCATCTCTCTCTCTCTCTCTCTCTCTCTCTTTCTCTGTCTGTGTCGCTCTTGCTCTGTCTACCTCAATCCTTCTTTCTCTTCCACAAAGCCCTATTGTGCAGACATCGATACTTGTTTCTGTCTCCACCACCGGAGGTGAACATTGTATGCCGTCCTCATGATTGAATGGCTCGCTGTATAACACTGAAAGTGATTGCCGTAAATATTTCATCACCAAAATTGCTTCACGCCGTAAATACATAGCCGTGTGTGACACAGAACGTGGAGACAGAGGACATGAAGCCGGCGCATGGCCTGCTTATCACCCCGAACGCCCGGTCAATTAACACTGCTCTCCATCAATCACGTTGCCGCCATTTACAATGCCATTTCACTCCACTTCCTCCTTTTGACGCTCTCTCATTCACACATACACATTATCTCTCTCCTTCTCTCTCCTTCCCTTGGGAGTTATTTTGATGTAGCCAGTATAACTCTTAACTCTGGAAGGATTTATTAGGGTTTATCACTAAGGGATTTCCTGCTGTTCTTCAGGGCTAATTGACTAAAAGAATAGACCTTGACTTCAGCATCACCTCACAAACATATCGCTGCTCCAAAAGGCCTTGTGTGTGAGGGGGCAGCTCTCAGGAGTCCAGAGATCTTAGCGTTAATGAAGAGGAGAAATAAATGGGTTGACAGAACAGCAAAGAATTCTCACCTAAAGCCCTCAAACTATCAGATACTGTGAGGTTAGCAAAAGTCAAAAAAAGAATTGGGTGTCTGTGGCCACCACAAGCTCATTAGAAAGAAGAAAAACACACATATAATGTTGAGGCTAGCTGTAGGCAAGATATCTGGCTAGCTACAAACCTGGGTTTCACCCATCGCGACAACTGGTTCGAAGAATCAATGACACTTACCAACTTCACCACTACAAACTACATTACACTGGCGAACAAACCTAGGAAAGAAAGACATCAGTGACTTTCCAAAGCTAAATGAAGGGTATAAAGATGCTAGCTTGGTCTGTAGCTTCCAGACAGGTATTTATTGCACAGCACCTTGCACGGCACAGCACCTAGCACCTTTTGTTCTAAACTAGCTGATGAAGCTAGCTAACGTTAATATTAATGGGGTAAATGCTTGTTAGATAGTTGCCCATGAACTATTTTTCAGGTCATTGTAGGTTGTATTTCTAGTGCTAGCTAGGAAAGTTACCTGTAGATAGTTACCTATCAGCAGTTAAAACAAACTATGCAGTGGACTCAGCACAAACAACTAAGCTAAGCTAAGTATTTTCTACACTCATCAACAAAAGAACAGCTGCACTAATAGTTGCCTAGTTGATAGTTAATTGTTATCACGTGTCACGTGTCCAGAAGGCTTGCTGTCACTCCACCTCCACCCCTACCGCAACATCTGCAGGAACTGTGTGAGAATATTCAAGCATGGGATGGATTACTGCAGGACACCATTAGGAACCTCTACAACGTCATGCTGAGACGTATGGATGTTCTGTTAGCAAACATGGTGGCCTGATGCCATACTGGAAGACACTACTTCTTTATCTGTAGCCCAATAAATATTGTCCATATCAGTCTAAATGTATCATAATTTATTGTTCCTGGTAACCTTTATCTTCCTTCTGAATAGCATTGCAATCTGACAATTCCTTCTGGATGCAACTATTCTTTTGATGATGAGTGTATGTTTTTCAGTGTTAACTAGCTGATTAGTTGTATCCACGCCTGCCCGTGTCATTAACCTCTTTAAAATCCAGCCCTTTTTTTCTATTTCCCCCTGAAATTACACACCCAAATTTTAAGGCCTTTTCCTCAAGCAGTACATAAACTAGAGGCCATTTCATAATGTAATGTAACTGAAAAGCCTTCAAAATGTTATTAGAAAACACTTGAAGACATTAAAATTAATCTGCAATGGTCAAAATATGATAAAAACAACAAAAAAACTAGGCGCTTTTCTAAATTTCATTTTATAATTTAGATTTTAGTGATTATACACTGAAGAGTTTATGTTCCCCATCAATTCTTGCTTTTGAATTTTGTATCTCCATGGGTCTACTTTCACCAAAAAAATATTTAAGTTAATTCCTTCTACTGATTTGAAGTTATTCAAGCTGGAGTATACAATGGCAAGCAGCATTTCCAAGGGGGCCTTTGGAGTCTCCAAGGGCCCCCAACCTCTCCAACATGATAATTACAAATTTTACTGCAAATAAAAGTGTAAAATCTACACTTTATTACTTAGCAAATAGTAGAAAAGAGGCAGGAGATAAAGATTTCACTTTTGCTTGTTTTATTTAGTCAAGTTCAAATATTACAACTATTTACAAGATCTATGCACTATGTACATCTCGGCATATATATGAATAAACATGCGTAAGAAAGGTAATATTTATTCATTATCATGCCATTTCTGAAAACAATTGCGTTTTGGCACTAGGCACAGGGCCGCATCGCATTTTGTGCAGTACACAGGAGTCTTTACTTGTTTTCCCTCCTTTCTGCATTGTTCACATTTTCTCCTTGCAGCTGTAGCATCTGTGGAGAAGAATGCAGGCATGCACTTAACATCCTGGGTTGGCCTGGATGATGGGCCTGCAGTGGGCTCCTCTTGTGCTGATGGGCTTGTAGGTGCTGCAACATTTGAAGATTTTTTCACAATGTTTGAAAGTTCAATTAGTAGTGTTTCCCTGAAGAGTTTTTGTGTGAGAGAAGCTTTTCCATGTATCTTGGCCATCTGCTGGTGCAGAATGAAACTATTGACAATGGCAATATCAATAAAATGTAAAAAGAACGTCTTGTACCATTTCTTTGACTTGTGAAGAACATTGTAATATCCTATCAGAGCATCTGAAAGGTCAACACCGCCCATGTGCTTATTGTAGTCTTTTATTGCAGCGGGAATCGGAACAGCAGTGGTATTCCAAACACCTTGCTCATTTTTTACTCTTCTGTTTACTGTGTCCCCTGTGTATGCCTTGTGTATTGTGGAACACATATCCACCTCCCTTGTGTCCATCCACTTCACGTACAGCAGCTTTCCCTGTCTGTGCCAGCGGATGGTTCCCCTCTTGGCTTTCTTCGGAAGATTGTTGATTTTTGTTCGGGGAAAGTCTTGATTATTGGTACGGATGGTACCACAAGCTTGAGTATTTTCCTGTAGCAGGCCAGAAAAAAGAGTTGGGCTTGTGTAAAAATTGTCCATAAACACTCTGTATCCACTGCCTAGCAGAGAATAATCAAGGAGTGTTTTGACAGAGCCATAACTGAGTCCCCTTCCTGATGCCATGGAACTTTTTCCTTCATAGACAAAAAAATTCCATGTGTACCCACTGGCTGAATCAGCAAGAACAAACAGTTTGTATCCCCATTTGGTGGGTTTCGCTTTCATATACTGTTTGAGTCCATTTCTTGCTTTGGAGGCCACCATTCTTTCATCTATTGAGAGTTCTCTTTTGGGGTGGAAAAAAGTGCGGCATGCAGAAAGTATGTCACTGTAGAGGGGTTTGAGTTTGAAAAGTTTGTCATATTCTGAAGTCCCTTTTTTTGCCATGTTTTCTTCATCCTCCCAAGGGTTAGAAAGATGAAGATTACTTGAAATGGCAAAAAATCTCTTACTGGTCATGACTGAGCAGGGGTATGGAAGTCTGTAAATTGTTTTTTGGGACCAGTAATCTACTAAATGTTTTGCCTTTAGTAAGCCCATGTATATTACAAGTGAAATGTATGCATAGAACTCACTGACAGAGACTGGTGTCCATTTCAGTTTCTTTCCAGCTGCAGCTGACTTCTCTGCAAACTGGTTTGTGTTGTCCACAAGAGTCTGTACAGTGGAAGTACTGAAAAATAGCTGGAATAACTCAAGTGGTGAGTATGTTACGGATGATAGGAGTTGTGGTCCTGGAGGTCGCTTTGGCAAAAATTTGGGGTGGCTGGGTTCTTCATCATCATCAGTGATGTTATGCCACATGTCCTCTTCATTCTGCCCCAACATCTGAGATGGAGATCCAGTGGGGGTTGGGGAACCAGGTAGGGGAGTGAAGGAATGTCTTTGTTTCTTTGTTTGAACTGGAGGGCCCCGTTCCTCATCTGACCCCGAATCACTCCTTTTAGAACATACAAACAAAGAGATATTATAAAGTGGCAATGGTAAAAGCAAAACTTTTTAAAAATGCTTGATAAATATAAATAAATTACAAAACTATCTAATAAAGACTATCAGAAATTATTCAATTTAGAGAAACAGTTTGAATTAGTTTTTTGAAAGTTCTTTATTGTATAATATATCTATTATTACATACTAATAAAAAAACAATATAGATATACGTGGCTACAATGTCTTTTTTTATTTTCTTTCATAAAAAAAAATCTATATATATATAGATGTATATATATGTAATATATATATACACATATATACACACACATATATATTATATTACAAACTTGTCAAGAACCTCTCCATGGAGCAACGCATCCTCTTCCTGAATTGTAGCTGTGGCTGCTGTCCGACTCCAGCAAATTCTCAGTTTCACTCTCTCTTTCCGACTCTGCCGAAACCTCTTGTACACCATAAAATCTTTTTGCCTTTAGTTTATTACTTTATGAAGACATTTTCAATGTTTTCACTGTTGTAACAAAGGAAAATAATATGTACCGTGTCTCGCGCCGTGTGCGTCTGCTTCCAATGCTGAAACCCAAATACGTAATTTACATCCCTCCTGCTTGAATCCGCGTCGACATAACTCGACTCCTGATTGGGCTACAGACTTGATTGACATCTTGTTGGAAAGCTTGGGAGCTCTTCTTTCTGGTGACGTGTCTGGGGGAGACACGGGGAAGATATTTTAATTATTTTTTGAATGTGTTGTTTACTACATGAGGTGTTGCGTTTTTATAAGCGCTGTTTACAATAAAATTAAGGATTACTTAAGACTGGAGCAGCGCACATATGCAAGTTTGGTGTCGTTTTAAAGGGGAGGAGTTCAGGTAGGAACTGATACCAGTGGTTTTTTGTTTCACATGACTCTGAAAGCTGTAACACACGTCAAATCAAATCAAATCAAATCAAATCACTTTTATTGTCACGTCACATTTTCACAGGTGTGAAGGTGAGTGAAAAATTTAGGTGCGAAGTCCCTTACAGTACTTAGATACAAAAAATATACATAGACAATAAATATATACAATACTAAGCACAAAATCTCTGTTATCCTAATATACATTACGTTACGTTACGCGTCAATGCTGGCTTCACACAGTTGTAGACCCCATAGCGTAGATTTATGTGTTTTTTGAAGCGATCCGACTTACAGATTCCGTACAGCTTTCATCGGAATGACTGGGGCCCCGCTCAACAAACTACAGCTCAGTCAACCTCATTCAATACATAGGCCTTATTACCGAACTTCTCATTAAACACACACAGTACGCACCACACGTACACCTCATATTCTGTACACACCACATACCCTATATTCAACCCACACAGACCACACACTACACTCACACCACACAAACGCTGCACAGACCACACACACTCCTGTACACACCACACAGCACTCACAAAGCCCACTCACACCACACTGTACACACACACTGTACACACCCCACTCACTACACTCACACCACACAAACACTGCACACACCACACACACTCCTGTACACAATATACAAACTGTACACACTACACTCACACCCCAGACATTCACTGTACACACCTCACAGCACTCACAAACCCCACTCACACACACTGCACACACCCCATTCACACCATACACACCCCCCTCACACCACACACACTATACACACTGCACTTACATCCCACACACTATAGATACTCCATCACGCCTCACACACTTTACACACTCCACACACCCCACACATTGTACACACCCCACTCACACCTCACACACTGTACACATCCCACTCACTCTATGCACACTATACAAAACCCAACTCACACTCTGTACACAGCACACTCACAACGCACACACAGTTCACGCCAGTGGCAGGAAATTTAAGGTGGTAGGAGTGAATTTAAGATGGCAGTGAGGTTAAGGTGGTAAAGAATTTAAGGTAGCAGGGCTTTTAAGGTGGCCGAGAATTTAAGGTGGTAAAAATAAATTTAAGGTGGCAGTAAATTTAAGGTGGCAGTGTAGTTAAGGTGGTGGGCGTGAATTTAAGGTGGTAGGAGTGAATTTAAGGTGGCATGAAATTTAAGGTGGTAGGAATACATTTAAGGTGGCAGGGAAATTAATGTGACAGGGAATTCATGTGGGTAGGAGTGAATTTAAGGTGGTAGGGAATTTAAAGTGGTAGGGAATTTAAGGTGGTAGGAGAGAATTTAAGGTGGCGGAGAATTTAAGGTAGTAGGAGGGAATTTAAGGTGGCAGGGAATTAAAGGTGGAAGGGAATTTAAGGTGTCAGGGACTTTAAGGTGGTAGGGAATTTAAGATGGAAGGGAATTTAAGGTGGTAGGAATGAATTTAAGGTAGCAGGGAATTTAAGGTGACAAGGCATTTAAGGTGGTAGGAGTGAATTTAAGGTGGCACTGAAGTTAAGGTGGCATTAGGAAATTTAAGGAGGCAGGGAATTTAAGGTGACAAGGAATTTATAAGGGTAGGAGTGAATTTAAGGTGGTAAGGAATTTAAAGTGGTAGGGAATTTAAGGTGGTAGGAGAGAATTTAAGGCATTAGGGAAATTAGGGTGGCAGTGAAGTTAAGGGGGTAGAAGGGAGTTTAAGGTGGCATGGAATTTAAGGTGGTAAAATAAATTTAAGGCGGGTGTTAATTTTAGGTGGCAGTGTAGTTAAGGTGGTAGGAGTTAATTTAAGGTGGCAGTGAATTTAAGGTGGATGGGAATTTAAAGTGGTAGGGCATTTAAGGTGGTAGGAAAGAAATTAAGATGGCATTAGGGAATTTAAGATGGCATTGAGGTTAAGGTGGTAGAGAATTTAAGGTGGTAGGGAATTTAAGGTGGTAGGAAAGAATTTAAAGTGGTAGGAGTGAATTTAAAGAGGCAGTAAATTTAAGGTGGCAGGCTATTTAACACCACACACACTGCACACAAACTGTATACACCACACACTGCACACACCTAGCAAACCACACATCTCTCACACCTCACATACAACACAGACCGCACACAACACATCTCTCAGACCCCACACATCACACAAACACCTTAAACCACAGTCCATACACACCTCATGCACCACACATCTCACACTTTACACAATGTACACCAAGCATACCACACACTTCACACACACTGTACACACCACACACATTTCACACACACACACACACACCTCAAACCTCACATCTCACACACCACACAAATCTCACGCAACACACATATCACAGTTCATACACCACACATGCATTTCACACTCAAAACTCTCCATACACACACTTACACCTCACACTACTCTCCACACACAGACCACACATCTCACACGTGTCACACAATTAACCTGATTATGGTCAACGTTCTTTTTCAAGTCAACTTAAAGTTCGTTCATGAACTTTGCCTTTTCTAGTTATAACCTATTTTTATGTTTTTAACTCAGTAGTCGTACATTTTACTTACATCGCCATAATCCTGAGTCTGCCCATTCATATGACGTATAATATGTCCAGATTGGATGAAATATGGCATTATGAAAAATATGAATGTTCATATTGTAAGTAATATTTTTAATAAAAACTCCTCTGGCAACGTATTTTCTGACCATAATATGTATTTTGAATGTAATTGACTAGAAATGACAAAATAGGTCAAAAGTAGACATTGTAAGCTTTCATATGGTACCTTGGGCTTCTCTATTGGCGTTGTAATGCTTCAGATATACTTATGAATATAAAATATGATAGAATCTGGGCCCGCCAGCGGGCCCAGGGATTTAATAAAAATGATGTTGACATGTTAGCATTACCATTTATTAGTTCTAACCAAGATGAAATACATGCGTGTGTTTTGGTGATGTTCTGTGTTTTTGATATATTTAAGACAGCTAGCTTCAGCAAATATGCTTGGTAGACTGGTAAAAACTTTACCAGTCCATAATGCTAAACTGATTCATGATCAGTTTAAAGCTAAAACAGCAGTACACATAAACCTGTGTATACACTATGCTAATGTATACTGTTTATAATGGCCTGCCTATCTGTGCAAGCAAATTAGTGAAATATGAATACATGCATCAGTTCATGGGACAGTGAAATGAATTCCATCTGCAGATGCTGTCCAAATGTTTCACCATGTTTTGGGACAGCCTTAATCACGCATTCTGGTACACAACAAGTCATGCTAATGGCCATTCCATCTGCCTATTACAGTCCAAAACAAACACATACTCACACAGAATAAAGCTGCCTGAAGAAATGAGTTCAGGCTTGAAAATGGATACATAACAGGTGTGAATTTAAAACAGATCCACTGGGGGAGCTTTGGTTAAGCAAGCCTGAGATCTCTCTCTCTCTCTCTCTCTCTCTCTGTGTCTCTCTCTCTCCTTCTTTGTGTATGAGATGTGGGATGACTCTATTAGAGGAAAGAGAGAGAAAGAATAGAAAGCAAGGGATGGCTGGATGATGTAATTAGCCGTGTATGTGTGACATTGAGGACAGAGGGATAGCGGCAGACTGCCATAGAGATCCGAAGAAGAACAGTAAAATTTAGATTCTACAAGTGATATTTGAACCGGGACTGTGAAGACGTTCAGTTAATATGTGTTATATACACTTGGAAGGACATGGAGTTATGCTTGTATTAATATGCATACACGTAAGTAGTGGGCCTGTGCCAGTAGAATCCTCTTATTCAGTTAACTATGTGGTGACCACAAAATACTGTTGAACTGTTTTCTTCTACTCCTGTGCTACACCAAAGCTCCATTTCCACTGCATGGTACTGGCTCAACTTGGATTGACTCTGCTAACCTCTACTCACCTTTTTGGTTTTCTATTAGGCAAACCTGTTACCTGGCATCTGGTACCAGGTACTATTTTTGATATCACCTCCATCAAGGTGATACCAATGTTGTAGACCGATTGGTCAGGGAAAATCAACGAGAGGAAGCCATGGTTAGCGTACCTTCTTTAGCGATCTTGCTGCCTTCAGCCTCCTTTGAAAAAAGTTAAATGTACTCACAGCAGTATCATACAGGATTGCTTTAATAACCAGCTACATTGAGGAAAACAAAGTGGAAAACTAAGTAACTGGTTAAGTAGAATTGAGTCAAGTTGAGCCAAGCAGGACTATGCTTTGGAAAAACAGCTTAAAATGTTCCAAAGCTGTCACGCTTTTCCATATGAACATATTCCTTTTCTTTTGTTGATTTTTGCGTTTAGGGTGAAGTTTAATGCTGAACTCACAGCGATTCTGCAGCCTGGTAAATAAATTATGTAGGAGTGAAGGAGGAGGAGGCAGGACTGTGTGAAGTATGAATTCCACAGATTGTGTAATCTTACACATTGTCCGGGAGCCAAAACACAGTGCAGTTCTGAGGCCATGGCCATTGCACAGGACACAATAGCCAGAGTCATCCAAGGTTGTTTTGCCTGATTTGTCTAATTGTATGAAAGTTAAAATCTGAGTGTTTTTCAAAGCCCAAAGCTGTTTTGTTTGATGTCTGAAAGCTAATGCTGTGGTCTGTGCATGTCCTCAAACCCAGTACCATACCATAGCCAGCTTTTTGTACATCTGTCTCCTGCATCGGTACACAGTGGTCCCCACAAATCTCTCTCTGAGCTGATTTTAGCAGCAGAACTCAATGTATGGCCCTATTTTTAGAACAATCTCATCTACATTAGATATAATAAATGTGGTATTAATGTACAATATTACATCACTCAGTATAATAGATGATAGAAGGCCCGTCCTTGCTTACGTCACGTGTGCGGCCGAATGTAAAACTTGAATCATTTGTGTGTCTCACAATGTCAAACCTACACACCAAGTTTTATTCCTTTCAGTTGGTTCCTTCTGGGTGCAACTAGTTTTTGATGATGAGTGTAAATCCTAAACCTAATGCTACACCTAAGCTATATTTTTTGGAGTTTTAAACAAATGGAACATTGGAGCATTTCTTATAAATTCAGGACTTTTTGGAGCTACATATGTGCAAAAGCAACTAACATTCACACACTGCTCACAATCTAATGGATGTCTTTGAAGTTTCAAGTTACAAACCACTGTTTTAATCTCTGTTTACTCTTAGTCACTGACCAGAGAAGAAAAGATAAGAGAGAGAGAGAGAGACACTAGGGTGCCATGTTTCAACACTCTTGGAGCAATTTAAGATTAAGTGCCTTGCACAACATCAAAAAGTTTCGGTCTGGTGCAGCTTTACTAATATGCTGAAAGTGGAGCTCATCTTAACCTGTCTTAATCTGAGGACTAAGTTCATTCCTTGGCAGATGAGCCTTAAAAGCCACAGCCATGAAGGATCAGTTACTATATCCTGCACATTTAAAGTAAATGAAAAAGCTTCCTAAACTCCTGATGTTTGACTATAAAGGTGCAGCGTTGTTTTTTGCTCTGCATGAGCATGCTTTATTGACGAGTGAACAGAGCAAGGGCAAATGTGCTTTAGTGGGTTTTTGGCCGCCAGGCATGTGCCATTATGTTTTTAAAGCTTTACCTCTATTAGTCTATTCCAGCTCAGAACTGACTGTATGGTCCACACTCCTCCAGATAAAAGGAAAACACCTCGGCTTTGTCACAAGAATAAATGAACAAATTAGCATCCCCAGTACATCATAATGACCTTGAGATTGTTATTTACAACCAAGAAAGTGACTGTCACCATTAATTAGTCCTGTTCATTAGTGAGTGGATGGATGTGTGCACTGTCTCTTTCACCTTCTTTAACCCTATTTTAAAAAGGCTTAAGGCAGTTAATGGAAAGGTAGACACATTCAATTTAGACAGTTAAAAATGTAACTGGGTTGATGTAAATAATATTCAGGCTTAACACCCGATGCTGTAGGCAAATAAATGGGGTTTCTATTTTAAGAAAATAATAGCAGACTTATTTCCTGCTCTTGTATTCTAAATGCAGTAAGGACACACTAAACAGAGGTTGTTCCAATAGACTTAATTGCATGATGTACTTGGAAACTTGAATTTATTAAATGTGATTCAGTTTAACTTAAAAGCACTGCAAGTTAAGCCAACACAAACGCTCCATTCATTTGTCCTGCACTTTTGTATGCCAGTTTGTTGAAACATTGTAGAAAGAGACAAACCCGTCTCTAGCGTATATGCCTAGCTAATAAATCTGGTCTTTGTAGGTTGGTCATGTCTCGAAATCGTAGAAGAAGCACAAAGTACACATTAGGCACCCCCTAAGATTGCCTCCTAAAGCCCTGTATAATTTCTGAACACTAGATAAGTAATCAAAGACACAATATGTACAATTTCTAGTTTAAAAAATCCAAAATTAACTAATATTCTCAACAGGATGTGAAGAAATAAGAGCTTTGACAGTATGTCAAAGACATTTTTGTATTAGGTTGCAGAAATACCTGCTGAAGTTAGCATGCTAACCAGCTAGCCCCAGTGGGTCCTGTTGTACAATATCACTTTGAACTTCATGAGACGATAGTGAGTCACTGCACGATTTGAGTGAAATCAGTCCAACATGAGAGGATGAAGAAGTAGCACTGCCCTGATGGCATTTTCTCATCTCTTTTTACCCTATCTAGTCATTTGTTAAAAATGGAAAACAGAGGAGGATGCCAGGATTCTTTACCTAGAGAGTATTAATGCAGGATTCTTTACCTAGAGAGTATTAAGTGTTTTGTTGGTCAAGCATTATGCCTTGGATTGATGTTAAGGTTTGGGTTAAAGGGCTTAGGGTAGTGGAAAAGTCAAAACTGTTAATAGTTAAATGTAAGTACAGTTAAGTATAAGATTAGATATCTGCAGAACATCTACAGTAGGCTATCCAAAACAAGAAAAAAGTGTTAGTGAGTTGCTATCAGCCTCAACAGGTATCAGTTAGGGGTCATTAGTTGAAACTTTGTGTATTAGACATTAGTAGAAGCTAGGGAACAGGAGGCCAGGAAAAGCAAAGGAGAACAAAGACTGTGCTTTTATGGCCTACATCGTTCATGGTCAGACACATACACACACACACAAACACACGCATACACACACACACTCACACACACACACTATTTACACCTCTATTTTATTAGGGCAGTTCTGACAGCACTGCTTGTGATGGATGGAGGTGCTTTTTTCTTCTAACTCTTGTGTGTGTGTGTGCGCGCAAAGTGGGCCACAGAACACACACACAAGCTGTGGTTTCATGGGCTTGCATGGCTAGTAAACCAGCACTCTTGGTTATATGCCTCACTGATAACATGAAAGAACCGCAAAGCTAACGATGAGAGTGCTTTAAAGGTGAATATTCCTCTGGTCCCACGAGGAGAAACACTTCTATTTTTACTCCGAAACACATCACCAGTGTCAAAGTGAAGCAGCAAATAAAACTCTTATTATTGTAATTGAACTGACCTGTAAGTCAACATTCATCCAATTAACTGTGTTTTAATCGCATGCAAAGTGGATGTGGTAACAGAGATGCAGAGCTTGCTTCATCCACGGGAGGAATAATGAATGTGCACAGGAAGAAGAGGTGAAAGGCTATCCTAATAACACTGAAAAAATACAATGGCTGTAAGTCTCTCTCTCTCTCTCTCTCTCTCTGTTTCACAAACACACATACACACAAGATTGTACGTAGAGAGTGTACAGAGAGCTAAAGAATTTGTATTAAGAGTCAGAGTTAAAATTCTAACCATTGCCCACTCTACCTGATAAGCAAAATAAGCAGCTGCTTAGGGCCCCACAGCCACCAGCTCCCATTATGAAGCTCCAGTGAGGAGAAGAAGTGACTGATTAATCATGTCTCAAAAGAGAACATACACACATTAACCACAATGGACTTTAAATTCAGATTTAACATGATTCAACTTCATAATGTACTTTACTGTATTACAGTAACTCTTATGTTAATTCAAAGCTGCATTAACATAATGTGTATTTGCACGATTTTACAGATGTTAAATTTTGCAGAGTTTCTCATTCAGTAATAACCCGTATATAATAACTTTTACATGACTAGACAGACCTGTATATATAGTATAGTTATCCATATTTGCACAAGTCTTCACGCATCTCTGTAGCTCATTTCCTACTTGTTATTATTCTTATTATTCTCAAAAGTTGGGACAGTATGAGAAATCCAAATAAAACAAAACCCCTCTGTTTCTTACATTTATTTTTATTGCTGACAGTATGAACCCAAGATATTTCATGTTTTGTCTGGTCAACTTCATTTCATTTGTTAATATATACATTAGTTTGTAAATATATCAATTCCTGCATTCAGGCCTGCATCACATTCCAAAAAAAGTTGGGATGTTTTTTTTACCACTTTGTAATTTGTTGCTATTCTTTGTCATGACGCTTAAAAGACATTTTGGCACAGTGGATTCCAAGCGATGAAGTGTTTCATTTTGTCGCATTCTTCCAGGATCATCATTTAACTCATCAGGGACTACCATTGTTTTTACCTCATTACTAGCCCTAACCTGTCCTCATCCCAACGTTTTTTTGGAATGTGTTGAAGACCTGAAATTCAGGAATGGTCAATCATCAAATTGTTAACAAATGAAATAAAGATTACCAGGCAAAAGATTAGATATCTTGGGTTCATACTGTCTGCAATAAAATAAAAGTCAATGTAACAAGAACAACTAGTGGATCTGGGTTTTGTCTAACCGAGCAGATTCACAGGGAAAACCTAACAAATACAGATACAGATTTATAATTTTACATGTTTTGAAGTAGTGGTTAACTTTCTCCATTAACTCTGGTTTAAATGCTAAGTATATGATTATCCTATGAAATGATTAAGTTTAGATGCTAAGGCTTTGATTAATCCAGGTTTAGCTGCTCAAACTATAATTAATCCAGGATTAGATGCTAAGGTTCTGATTAATCCAGGATTAGATGCTCAGGCTGTGATTATCCAGGTTTAGATGCTAAGGATGTTATTAATCCAGGTTTACATACTCAGGCTGTGATTAATCCAGGTTTACATACTCAGGCTGTGATTAATCCAGGTTTAGATGCTCCAACTGTAATTAATCCAGGTTTAGATTCTAATGCTATGATTAATATAGGTTTAGCTATTCAGGCTGTATTTAATCCTGTTTGCAATAATGTTGTTGTCTGTCTAAACAAATTCCTTTCTAATATGACACTGAGTCTGAAATTGATTTTGTGTGTGACTCCACGACTGGGGTGTCGTTTGTGTCCACTTACATATACAGTATGTAGATAAAGGTATTCTGACATAGATAAACTGTCCTTCCCAACAACCTACATGCAGGTTTATGACTTAAAATGCACATAGAAAACAGCTTTGTTGCCTGTCCCAGCCTGCTCACTCTAACTACGCCTTAGCTTGAAATAGAATGAAACATTCTGCATATTAATATGTGAATCTGTCTCACGCTTAAAACTCATTTTTGTTAGTAGTCATCAATTATAGGTTATGAAAAATACAGCTGTGCCCCCAACATTGTCTCAACCTGACCACATTCACTCCTTAACACAAGTCACATTGGAAGGACTGTAACTCGGTTATGGTATATTTCCTGTACATTGACTTCCAACTTAGCTAAAATGAAACTGCACATTTTGTAATATTAAAAAATACATATTTTTATATGTAGTGTGTGGTGCTGACAGGGTCATTTATTTTGAGTTAAATGGTAACTCAACAGATACTAAGATATTATAATGCGTTATGGAGAACTTGACTATGAAGTCATATATTACACACTTTATGAAATGTTATTCATGCAATTACAACTGCTTAAGAGCAATTATTATACATACTTGTGCTTGGTTTTAAAATGTGATATGTATGCCATATAATGCCTTGTAAAACCATTTGGGGACTATTCTACTTGCTCTTGACTTATTCACTTGACTTGCTTCAGTTTTTTGTAGGAATATTTTCCACACCTCCGTAGTTGTGTCTTAGAAGTTAGTTAGAGTAGAACTATCGTAAAGCTCAGGCATCAGGCACCATACACGTGTGTTTCATTTACTAACTTTGTGTGAGGGACCTTTTAGAGGCATTAAAATACCCAAGACATACTGGTTGTATCATCACCACTCTGAGAATCCCCTTGAACATCCTTTCTCAGCTCTAAGCGAGGAACTGAACAGCAAAGACACTGCAGAGTTGCTCTAAACTGCTCCAGCTGCTATACAGTGAATTAATTCTTAATCTTTTTTTGCTATATTTAGTGCATGTAGCACTTCACAGCTGTGAATTTACATACCACAAAATGTCAAGTCACTTAAAGCTGCACTGGGCTGATTATAGGCCTGCACGTCCTCCATATCTTATTCATTTAAATTGGACTTCACACCTTTTCAGCTGTGAGCACGCTCAGGCGCCTTCGTCCTGGACAGGTCCGCACATGAAATACACATTTCCCAAATTTCATCATTAAAACGTGCGCGCTTAGATAACAGGACCCGAAAAAGGAAAGAGAAGTAAGCATTTGTGACCTTGCGCAACCTTGGAAAAAGATGAATAATGAAAAGCCAATTTGCACTTCCTCTGACAGCTGTATTGAGACAAACAAATAGATGCTTCTGCAGATGAAATTCTCCTTGCCTGCCCCCCACACCCCCAACCCCCACACCTCCTACCCTTCTCTCCCCATTCCCAAAGCCACGGGGACTCTCCTCGTGTTGAAATGTCACGGTCTCGCGTGCGGCCCGGGGATTTGCAAATAACGTCTCTTTGAGGCACATGCTGGTGAATATGCATGCGCTCTGCTCGCAAGCTCGCTGCCGGCACTGATGCCTCTCCTGATGCTGCTCAGCGCTCCGTGGAAACATGGAAATGGGAGCAGCTCAGGCTCCTCCAAGAGCGCCTGTCTGTATGCGCGCCGCTTGCATGGCAGATGAGACCGGATGAGGGTTTTCAAGAAAGCGAAACAGCACTAGCCAAGGCTGCAGAAAGCAGAGCTGAACGTGGTGCTCACGCTTGTCTACAAGAGAAGATGACTCAAGGAAATGTCTGAATTGTAGACATCTCTTATATATACACTTTAAAAATAAAAGTGCCAAAATGCGCTCTTCCTCGAGGCATCAAAAACTTTTAGGTTCCGTAAAAATACCATTCAAACTGATCTCTCCATGCTCTGTAGCAACTGTAACTAGGTTGGTCAAGCTTTACAGCACAAGGGCAAAAAGTCCTATTCAGACCAATGAGGTATTCGGTTTCAGCCATAGGTTTTTAAGTGTATTAATAAATTGATATTTACTTCACACAGTATTTTACTAAAGCCAGACACCACCCTTCATTCCTTTAATCGACTGTCAAAATGGCCAGTAATTACAAATTATTCATTTTTCAGTGCCAGAAAAAGATCAGAAAACAGAATATTACACCTCAATAATAAAATATAATCTAAATTTGTTAGTATTTAGTCTTTGTTGCATCTGACATTCTTTTCAGGAGCCTTGCCCATTCGTATACACTGTTAAAAGTGTTTTGTTGGTCCTACACAAAAAAAACCAACTTTTTTTTAAAATAAAAAGGACTAACATCAATTTTTTTTTCAGTCTTATTCAGTTACTTATAACAAATTGAAGTACTTGTTTTAGGTTGCACTTTTTACTCATGCAAAAGAGCCAAGACCACATGAAGCTTTTAAAGATCTTAACAACAAATCAAACAAACAAACAGATAAAGTGACCTTTCATTTCTTTAAACAGTGAAGGTAAAACACCAAAGCCGTCAAACTTGACACATCCACAGTGACTACTGGAACATGAGTACAGCACTATAGACTGTTACTGATTTAGCCCTGATCACCCCAGACCATACACATTGGGCTCCACTAGCCCATGAGACTATATGCATTTGCACAAAGGTCTGGTTCCATTGACTTACACCAAAATCAAATTAGCTTTTTTGCCCTCTCCTGTAAAGTTGCATTTTGCAGATACTTGTTTTCCTTTGCACAGCACTGATATTTATTATCTGGTGTCAGTATTGTAGCTCCTGCACTTGGTTCACTCTGTCGTGTATCTGTGTAATCCTGTGCTGCTGTTGTGTGTTGCACCATGTGGCCCTGAAGCAACATTTTATTCCAGTGTATAAGAAGGTATATTGAGGTAAATATATTTTGAGGTAAAGATATTTTCAGATCTAAAGCTTAATTTTTTCCCTTGTTCCTCATCTCTCAGAGATGAAAGTACTGTTTATCTGGTAGTGAAAGTATTTCTGGTATATCAGGTCATCCATGGTTGTCTCATTCTTTCAACAGTTCCAGTTTTGGAAGCTGTTTTTTTATTGTTGTTGAAAGTTACTATGAGGAGCTGAATAAATATTGCCTCATACATAAATAAATAATAAATAAATCAGTCTAAATTTATCATCATTTATTGTTCCTGGTAATCTTTATCTTCCTTCCCAATAACATTGCAATCAGACACTTCCTTCTGGGTGCAGCTATTCTTTCGATGATGAGTGTATTTATCTATGAGTTGTTTGTGCTCTCTGGTTCCATTTGACTCGTTTTAATTTGTTATTCAGTGAAATATGACTCATGGAGCAGCTTTAGGACAGCCTGGTTGTAGTTTTTTTTGCTGTGTAATCCTGCCAAAAGTAGCATGGTGGTGGATGTTTTTGTGATTATAAATAAATTGTTCTGTTGACAACCAACAGTGATTCTTCTACAGCATTGCTCAAAAGAATCATTTTCCCACTTTTATTTTTAAGAGTGTTTTTGGGATAGATTGCAGCACCCCACTGTGCTTGGGCTGAAAGTATTTTACCCTTAGGAAGCTGACAGTGTGTTCATTTGTGGAGGGGCCAGAGAGCAGTATGACTCATGGTTAGATACTGAAGCTGGGGCGCAGCTGGTGTAGGTGAGGGTTCAAATGCCATCAAAAAGAGGCAGCAGCCCTGGAGAAATTTCATGTGTGTGTGTGTGTGTGTGAAAAAGAGAGATGGGGCTGTGGGAGGCCTTGAATTGCAAATGAGGGGGTGTTGCCTGCTAAAAGAATAAAACGGGCTATTAAAATGGTCCTTATATTCCAAAAGCAGACACAGCTAGGGCGTCCCAAACGTACAGCTGGCCCAGGCTTTAATGAGTGAATGAGGATTGTGTGTGTGTGTGTGTGTATGTGTGTGTGTGTGTGATTTCCATCCAAAAAATAAGAAAACTTAGTTACATCCTCTGTCGCCTGTGGCAAGAGGCCCTGAGCCCCTTCCATTTTTGTTTATTAAGTTGACGCGGCTTCCACATCTCACCATCCTGGGGGCTTTACTCTCAAGGGTGTGCTAAAGTGATTGGAGCCCTAAATGCTAGTGTGCTGATTGAAATGCCAAGAGGTATCCACAGTCAAGTTTGAAATGCACTGGGTATTTACTGAGCAGTAAATGCCATCAGGACAAGTCATTGCTTTTGACAGGCGTGATTTGGTTTTGTTGTTACAATATTAAAAATAAAGGTGACAAAAAGGGTTCTTTGGAGCGTTACCAGAGAAAACCACTTTGGTTTCATTAAAGAACTTTATAGTAGGTGATTCCCTGAAGGAAATAACGTGTGGTTGTAAAGAACATTTTGACAAAACAACTTTTCCCTGCTTTTTTATTAAATAAGACTCTGATGGAGTATGTACACAATGTTGAAGACTTCTGACTCCCCAACCCATAAAGTCCATCCAAAATAAGCTGCAAAAACTTTTTTTTTTGAGGGGTTGAGTTTGCCATGCCAAAAAACACAACTAAATTAGACCAATCCAACTCATCTATCCAGATCCATGTTCACCTAAACTAATCAAATTACTTCATGGTAACTTACAGAACATTTACACATTGGCCATTCTGAATTAGTTTGATTTGTGTTTATCCAACTAAACTTCTCTATAGTCAGTGTAGCATTCAGCCACCATAAATCCACACTCCACTTTAGCCAAAAATGAGGGGTTACCTTGCTCTTACAGCCTTCAACATTGAAGTCTGGCAAGTAAAAAACAATATAATCTATAACTGAACACATAGGGGAAGGTAGCCTTGGGGAAATGACTACACACTGATGGTAAGTGAGGGAGAAGACGCGCCTAGTGTGCAAATTATGCCAGGAGTCAGTGGGAAAGGTGTGAGTTTTACTCATCAAAGGTGCACCGCCCAAGCATTCATTCATTCATCTAAAGGCAGGAAACAGGCCACCAGTCCATTGCAGCTGCCCAAACATAAGGCACATAAATTTATCACCAAGCCAAGGAAATGCACTCTCAAGTCCCAAACTGTCAGTAGACAATGAAATTAGTTGCAGGTGTGGCCATGTCAGAACTTACCTCATGCATTCATGTTTAGATGACATGTCATACCAGCATATTTTCTTTATGTAAAACTAACAGCCATTCAAAATTATTTTTTGAGTGTATTCAGTAGCAGTTTATTTCCACCCATTCACATTCACATTAACATTAACAATCACATTCACAACAACGTTGTAAGGAGAGTTTCAGGCTGGACTGCTTTCTAAATGAAGCAAAATGGCCAGTCAATCAGAACAGCACTCATTTACATATATCAGTTTGTTAACAAATGTTAACAATAAGAGCCTATTTAAGAGCCTTGTTCCTCATCTCTCAGAGATGAAAGTACTGTTTATCTGGTAGTGAAAGTATTTCTGGTATATCAGGTCATCCATGGTTGTCTCATTCTTTCAACAGTTCCAGTTTTGGAAGCTGTTTTTTTATTGTTGTTGAAAGTTACTATGAGGAGCTGAATAAATATTGCCTCATACATAAATAAATAATAAATAAATCAGTCTAAATTTATCATCATTTATTGTTCCTGGTAATCTTTATCTTCCTTCCCAATAACATTGCAATCAGACACTTCCTTCTGGGTGCAGCTATTCTTTCGATGATGAGTGTATTTATCTATGAGTTGTTTGTGCTCTCTGGTTCCATTTGACTCGTTTTAATTTGTTATTCAGTGAAATATGACTCATGGAGCAGCTTTAGGACAGCCTGGTTGTAGTTTTTTTTGCTGTGTAATCCTGCCAAAAGTAGCATGGTGGTGGATGTCTTTGTGATTATAAATAAATTGTTCTGTTGACAACCAACAGTGATTCTTCTACATTAATTCAATGGGATTTTGGAAAATAGCCACATGAAAAGTAATAATGACTCTTTCTGGTATATAAACCTATCTATATGTTGTTAAATGAACCTAAAGAATAAAATACACCAAAATTGCAAAATATCAGTCATATGACATACATCTGTACTATGTATAATAGTATACGGACCATGTATAAACAGTGTATAAAGAAATAGTATCAGTCCAAGGAATGGTACACATTAGTCCCATTAGTCCAATCACCTTAGTAACAACTTCCCTGCCACCCCAATGTGACACATATAGTTCAGCTCCTGCTATAAAACCCAAACAAACTCTCAAAGTCAGGGCAGGATGATAGGTGATGAAATATTAAAAGCCTTGCAGTTGTTGCGGCTAACTCAGACACTCACCCCACAGACCCTGAGGTGGTGCGCTGCTTCTCTCAAAGGCCAGCGGGTCATTCGGCTGCAGTGGCAAAAAATGGTCATCAATTACTTTCCCACTGACATCACTCTCCCTGTTGGCTTCTCCTCTGAGCACAGTCTTGCCTCTGCACCACCATACGCTCATTTGTATACATCAAAGGCCAGGCCCGAAGTGAGGGGATCAAAGTTGGCTGCTGCTCTCCCTCTCAATGACTCGTCGTGTTTGCCCTGACTTTTTGTCTGTCGAATAAACAATCCTCGGAAGAAAGGCACTTTTAGCCTCAATCTATGCCTTCAGACTCAGAGAGAAGGTGAGCAAGCCACAGTTGCTTATTGATGAACATGTTCCAGTAAGGACTGCACTTGATATAATGAGTGTCCTTGGAGCTTGTAAAGGCTGCATAGTTTAGCTGAGCCGCTGTTGCGAGGAGAACAAAAGGCAGCCTCATTAATGCAAAAGAGAGCTGTATCACTATGACATTTCCTGCTGCGGACTCAAAGAATGCATCAGTACCTTTCCACACCACAGCCTTTTATGCCGAATTCCAGCTCACTGTACTAATGAAATCAAACAGCTAGCCTGTAAGCACCAATACAGATAGATTATGATTTCTCTTATTTATGACCAAAAAAAATAATGCACTATATAATGTCCTTCATGTTTTAAAATGGGAGACAAATCTGGACTTCAGGCATGCTACTCTAGCACCTCTCTGCTTTTGTAGACATGTTGTAACATGCATAGAATGTGGTTTGACTTTGTCATGTGGAAATAATGGACATCCCTGAAGAAGATGTTGTCTAGAAGGCAGCCCTAAAATGTGTATATCTTTAACTGCATTAATGGTGCTCACATATATGTGCAAGGTACCTCTGCTATGACCTCCATATGACATACAGTGTTCCTCAAAAGTTTGTGGATCCTTTACCATTTCATGAATTTCTACATAAATGTGACCTAAAATATAAACAGATCTTCATAACAATAGATAAAGTGGAAACAAGTAAACAATTAACACAAACAATATTAGATATATTAAATGGCCTTGTTGGCAAAAGTGTGAGTAGAATTATCAGGTAATACTTAGGATCAGTGGTTTAAAGAATTGAATGATAATCAAGTTTGAGTATGGCTGACCTTTTCCTGTGTATAAAATATCAAGCCTTGACCTTTAAAGTCTGGTATTTATCAGTCACATTTGTTAGGGCATGTCATGTCTTTGTTAGGGCATGTCATGAGATTTCTGAGGACCACATAAAATAATTTGCCAATGTTCATTATGCTAGAAGAGGATGCAAAGCTATTTTTGATTAGTTTGGACATCCCGGATGCACTGTCATGCAGATGGAGTATGAAGGGAGGAAATTTGACATTGATTGATCTCGTCAGCTTTTTTTCTGGGCTGGTAATCCAACAAATATAACTCTAAGACTGGTATAAACTACTCTGGGAGATCAGGCAAACACTGAATAAGAATAGTATGTATGAACCGATAGCATGGAAAAATCCATTGCTCTCCAGGAAGAACATTGCTGCCTGTTTACCATCTGGATGAGTCAGAACACTACTGAAACCATGATATGCAGACGAATAAGGTAAAATTGTTAAGTTTGTTGACACTTTGAAACACAGAGGTGGCAATTTCACAGTTTGGGACTGTTTTGTTGCTATTGGACCAGGACAGCCTACACAGGACAGCCTACAGCAGCACTGTACACTGGCTTTTGAACTTTGAACTTTACTGGAAACAATCTGGATGGCCCTTTTCTTCTGCGTCCCGGAGAACACAATGTTAATTATTTCCATTATTTTGACTCGCCAGATCACAGTACACATTTCCATTGTGCATTAGTCCTTTCGGATGAACTTAAGTCCAGAGAAGTTGCCAGTGTTTCCAGACATTGTTGAAATAAGGCTTCTGCTGCGCATGATGCATTTGTAATGTGCATTTGTGGCTGCCGTGTCAAACAGTGTTGACTGACTGTGTTTATTTTTGTTCATACATGCACACAATACTCGTCGCTGGACCTCAGAGGAATAACTGCAAGAAAAATGAGGGACATGTGACCTTTAACTAATTAGCTACCCTTTATGCAATGAAAGAAGCTAATTAGAGGGACCAAACAGCACTGAGAATGTAAAGATAATACCTAAATGACAATCCATTTTCTTGAAGTACCAGGTTGAGCAAACTAGCAGTAATTTGTTCAAGTGACATACAAACAATGCTAATTCAAACACAGCCTTCTTTGTTCTCACAAATTACTAAGGCAGGTATTTAGCATTCATTAAGGGCCATGTATTTCCTAGTGCTAGTGCTTTTTGATTTATTAAAGTGATTGATGACAGAAAGGGACCTTTATTTCATATGCTATTATTACTTATATTATGCATATAAACTATGCACTCTTTTATGATTGCAGATAGTTGACAGTTAACACTGACTGAGAAAGCTTATGGGAGCTCCGAACACAATATGCCATCAACAGATAGCAGAACTTGGAAACTGTTTGCGACTCAGTTCCACCATCTCAGGGAAAACAAGATTCAACTTTTGAAAAAGCAATTTTGAAAAGTGCCCCCTTGTCACATTGGTTCCCAGTAGACCACACTTCACACCAAGCAGTGATTTCCCCACTGCTAGCAGCCTGTAGCAGAATGTGAGCTAAAAAACTGACAGGCCTCACACGTTCCCCTGTAGTCACTAACACCTGGTGATGTCGCCTCCAGGGGAAATGGCAAAGCACATCCGATGCTGGGCCTTAGCAAAGAAGGCAAATACAAACTGGGAAGATCAGTGTAGCCCAAAGGACAAATGTGTTCTCCATCACTCACCTACTTCCGCATGTGTCTAAATGATAACATTTCACAGTGGTTTAAGGCCTGAAGAACACACAGGGAGGGCATAAAACAAGTTTGTGCAGCAAAAAATAGACACAATTGTCTTGCCTGAACATGACAAATGGCATCGTTGGCAGCCGGAGGAGCTAAAGCTGACAAATACCTAGCAACACAGGAAACATTCCATCCTAAATTCTTGTAGCAAAAGTGTAAACAGTAGTCCAGAAGATGTTTTATATTTTGCTTGACTTATGGCCAAGGCTTAAATAGAGAGTTATTACTATACAATTAACTTGTAATTACAAAATGTCAGATATAATTGCAAAATTACAATTACACTTTCATTTGATATTATCAGCTTTGAGCCTGCATTTCTTGTTTTTAATTTGCCTGACTTATGGCCTAGGCTTAAGTAGAGAGTTGTTACTATGCAATTAACATGTAATTACAAAATATCAGATATAATTACACTTTCATTTGATATCATCAGCATTGAGCCTGCGCTTCTTTTGCTTTTAATTTGCCTGACTTATGGCCTAGGCTTAAGTAGAGAGCTGTTACTATGCTATTAACATTTAATTACAAAATGTGAGATATAATTACAGTTACAATTACAGTATCATCAGGGTATCATCAGCATTGAGCCTGCACATTTTTTGTTTTTCATTTCTACCATATTTCTTTTAATATCATTGTCTAGAAAGGACAAACATTTGGCAAAATATCAAGGATTTTTTTTTTTTCAGATTTTCACAAATAGAAATCTGTAGCATTTTTTTGTTATCACTAGTCAAAAATGCTAAGGGAAGGGTTAACTAAAATCTTGAGCAGGAGCTCAGTTTCTTTCTTAAGTCTCAGGAATTTTATCCTGGCTCTTTCGGCATGTTTCCATGTTGCCTGCAGGAGTTCCCCTACGCCTGATAATCATCTTCCTTGTGGAACATAAACAGGCTGTTCCATTGAGAAGCTTTGTCCACAAGACCTCCTTCAACAGTAGGTTCAATAACAACACTCGATCACCCTGAACTTTTTACAACGGTATACCCGTGTCTAACCGAATTAATCACTGATGCCTCATCTCCCTTTCTTTCAGCTCCTTTCATGGATAACCATCTTTTGTAAAGATCATTTATGAGGCCCTATGCACTGGGGTAGATGAGTATGTATAACAACAACAAAAATGTCGTCATACTCTGCAGTTCATATTAAAGACTGCTTTTAACTTTATCCCATTGATATACTGTATTGTTCTTTACAGTCAGTAAACCTATATTGTGACTTTTTTATAATCGTTGGATAAACAGGAACATGATATCTCTCAAAACATGATGTAAGTGATAACACATATTCCTGTTTCTGTCCTGAACCAGGTCACGATCAAAGGAAGATTTTCTGAAAGAAACATAGAGCCTCCCTGGCCTTTATAATCTTTTAGACAAGCACAATCAGCTATCAAAAGTCGCTAATCAGACCTGGCTGCACCATAGAGAACACAGATAAATATCAGGATGCAGACAGAGAACTGGAAAGAGTAAGAGAGAGAGAGAGAGAGAGACACAGACAGAATGAGAGAGAGGATAGTGAATTGTAAAGATTATCTGAGACTGAAGGGAATTTCTGGAGAAAGCCATTGACAGTAATGCAGTAATGACCTCCACATGTGGAACGAGCCTGGAAAACAGCTAATACTGCTGAGACTCTCTTTCTCTCTCTCTTTCTGCTGTGGAGGAAAATAAAGCTGTGTGGACTCCAGGCAAGCAAACTGCTTCCATGTGTTTGAGGCTATGCCGCCCTTTCAAGATTTATGAATGGAAGAGCATCAAACGGGGGCCGTGCTTAAGGCCAATGACAAAACCATGCCTGGAATTTCAACCAAAAGTACGCACTTCAACATGATCATGTCAGTGGCAACAAGAAGTTTTCCCTTTACTCTAAACCCAAAGTATGAGTCATTCCCGTTGTACACATTTAGCACTGTGTAATCCAGCAGCAGACACCTTCAATCAATTTTTGCACACAGCAGCCTTGAACAGACATAGGACAACAGTCCTCTAGGGACAGAGGAGCTGAAATGTGTGTTGTGTGGCCATGTATTTATCTCTTTTTAGGGACACATGTCCCTAGACTTCAAGAAAACTAGAATTTTTACAATGTGGGGACGTTTAGATAGCCCTTATGAGGACTGTTTTACTTCGGTTTTAATGCAGCTTTTATTTGAACATTTTGGAGGTAGAATCGGAGGTGAACTTGGATGTAAGAACAACATTGTTTGCCACAGTGATACACATGTCAATGAAATTGCAAAGATTACCCAACAAAGTTAGCAATACACATTTGTGCATATGTTGGACTTACAGAACGATTTCCCTTCAATGTGGCAACACCCAGGAATGTTAAGGAGGTTGCCTTTGGCCATTTCCAATGCTAATCTTCCAATGGGGACATAAAAGGAACAAAAGACCACACGCATATGAAGACAAACAGCGAGGTGCATAAGTAATTGGACAGCAACACCGCTTTGGCTCTGTATTCTGGAATATTGGATTTGAAATTAAGCACTGCCTGTGAGGTTAAAGTGCAGAATGTCAGCTTTAATTCAAGAGAATTTACATCTATATTAGGGGAACCTCGTGGGAAATACACTGTCTCCTCATTTCAAGGGCCCTTAAGTAATTAACATAATTAACACAATTAACATAAATTAACATAATCTTCAATAAAACTGTCATGTTTAGTACTTGGTTGCAAATCTTTTACAATCATTGACTGCCAGGCTCTAATGCTACCACTTTTAGGTATGTTGTCTTAGAAGCTGCCTTTGCCTTCACTCTTGTCTGCAGTAAGTTGAGGTCAACTTGAGGGCAGTCAAGAACATTCCACTTTTTGACCTTGGAAATCCTCCATAGTTGCTTTGTAGTATGCTACAGGTCTTTGGGAGGTGCCATTGACAAAGCCTTGAAGCAACTGATTCTGTACAGTTAAAATGCTGTTGTGCATTTCAGAATTTATCCTGCTGCTACTGTTGGTGAATACATCATCAAATGACTCCACCTGTAAATTCTCTCTCTCTCTCTCTCTCTCTCTCTCTCTCTCTCTCTCTCTCTCTCTCTATATATATATATATATAGAAATTCTAAATATATCACACATCTATTTGATTTTTATTTTGGAGAGGTCTAGAGGTCTGCACAAGGAAGGTATAGCCACGTGAGACATCTCAGTCATAACAGGCTCATGCAGGCAGGTATCATGGCTGGCTGGATGGGGTAGGCAATTATCAGCTGCGTGTAGAAGCAAACAGGCAGACGTAAACATGTAACAAATGATTTACTGCAGAGAAAAACATGTTAGTAATCACAAGCAGCAAAATACATTAAGCTACAGTATCTCACAAAAGTGGGTACACCCCTCAAATTTTGTAAATATTTTATTATATCTTTTCATGGGACAACACTGAAGATATGACACTTTGATACAATGTAAAGTAGTCAGTATACAGCTTGTGTAACTGTGTAAATTTGCTGTGCCCTCAAAATAACTCAGCACACAGTCATTAATGTCTAAACCGCTGGCAACAAAAGCGAGTACACCCCTAAGTGAAAATGGACAAATTGGGCCCAATTAGCCATTTTCCCTCCCCGGTGTCATGTGACTCGTTAGTGTCACAAGATCTCAGGTGTGAATGTCACAAGATCTCAGGTGTCAGGTCTCACACTCTCTCATACTGGTCACTGGAACATGGCACCTCATGGCAAAGAACTCTATGAGGATCTAAAAAAAGAAGTGTTGCTCTACATAAAGATGGCCTAGGCTATAAGAAGATTACCAACACCCTGAAAGTGAGCTGCAGGACGGTGGCCAAGACCATCCAGTGTTTTAACAGGACAGGTTCCACTCAGAACAGGTCTTGCCATGGTCAACCAAAGAAGTTGAGTACACATGCTCAGCGTTATATCCAGAGGTTGTCTTTTGAAAATAGACGTAGGAGTGCTGCCAGCATTGCTGCAGGGGTTAAAGGGGTGGAGGGTCAGCCTGTCAGTGCTCAGACCATATGCTGGGCACTGTATCAAATTGGTCTGCATGGCTGTCGTCCCAGAAGGAAGCCTCTTCTAAAGATGATGCACAAGAAAGCCTGCAAACATTAAAAGATTACTGGAACCATGTCCTGTGGTCTGATGAGACCAACATAAACTTATTTGGTTCAGACGGTGTCAAGCGTATGTTGCGGCAACCTGGTGAGGAGCACAAAGACAAGTGTGTTGTGCCAACAGTCAAGCATGGTGGTGGGAGTGTCATTGTTTGGGGCTGCATGAGTGCTGCCGGCTGTGGGGAGCTACAGTTCATTAAGGGAACCATGAATGCCAACATGTACTGTGACATACTGAAGCAGAGCATGATCCCCTCCCTACATGATAATGACCCCAAACACACCTCCACGACGACCACTGCCTTGCTAAAGAAACTGAGGGTAAAGGTGCTGGACTGGCCAAGCATGTCTCCAGACCTAAACCCTATTGAGCATCTGTGGGGCATCCTCAAATGGAAGGTGGAGGAGCGCAAGGTCTCTAACATCCACCAGCTCTGTGATGTCGTCATGGAGGAGTGGAAGAGGACCTGTGAAGCTCTAGTGAACTCCATGTCCAAGAGAGTTAAGGCAGTTCTGGAAAACAATGGTGGCCACACAACATATTGACACTTTGGGCAGAATTTGGCCATTTTCACTTAGGGGTGTACTTTCGTTGCCAGCGCTTTAGACATTAATGGCTGTGTGTTATTTTGAGTGCACAGCAAATTTACACTGTTATACAAGCTGTACACTGACTGCTTTACATTGTATCAAAGTGTCATATCTTCAGTGTTGTCCCATGAAAAGATATAATAAAATATTTACAAAAATGTGAGGGGTGTACTCACTTTTGTGAGATACTGTGTATATATATATACATCCACAACAATTTTTTTTTTTAACCTGTGCTGCGACTGTGTTATGATCGACTGACTTGTAGACATCTTGTATAGTAATAGTATTGTTTTTTGTGCTCGGCCTTGGTCTGCCTGCTTCTTTGATAAACATGACGTCACATGCTCATTGTTCCCCTTGTTTTGTAAGCTGGTGGTGTGTGGTTTGGTTTGGTGTGCCCGAAGGCTGCTTTGCTGCAAAACACAGGTGGGTGTTGACCACATGGGCATGGCATATGTTTGAAGCTGCAGAAATGGTGCTAGGTTTTGCAGGCAGGAGTGGGCAAGAATCAAACTAGGTTTTGCGGGTGCAGATGGACGTGATTAGTGGTTGAATCGGGCAGGTGTGGGCATTAATAATCAGGCCCATGCAGACCTCTAATAACAACTCCTAACCTCAAACTCATAATTAATTTTTTCATTTTAATAATACAAAACCAAAACAGTAACATTTGTGAGACTGACTAATTACTGTTCATGTGAATAGCATATACATGTGTATATATATTAGGAATGTGCTTTCTGACTCATTTTGATATTTCAGTATCTACAGGAGTGAATGAACAGACATCCAATTAAGTGCAGGGATAGAAAAAGCAACACCAAGAACAGTGTAAGCTTACTTTTTAGATGGAAGCTAAGAAGCCTATATTAAAAACCTATTTTATTGTTTAAAAATAGCCAAATGAAATTGATCATGTTGAACGTGTACTAGAGGCTGCCTCATCAGAAAAGTTATGCTAACAGTAATGATACAGCCAACTGATTTAACATTTAGATGTTTCTGATGACCCACATCATTTTACACTTAGATATTTCCTGTATAGAAAATGGTGTGCCAACATGTTAGTTTGTCAGCAAAATATCTTTTCAAAAGTCATCTTTTCATCTTTTCATTGTCACTTCTGGACTAAGTAACATCAGCTAGAATAGTTGCTTCCTAAGTCACATCATTAACAATGTGCCCTTGACAGTGTGCTCATGTTAGGGCACTCATATTTCATAGTAGCAAGGACAAATGCCTGTATACTCACAGCTGCCATATTTTACAGCTAAATGCAACACAGTTCCTGCAGTGAAACTCAACAAGTACCCAAATGGTGAATTCAAATATTGAGACTTGGAAAGGATTCATTCAGTACTTGACTATCCATGTATATCACTAGCATGCACATATATAACATGATGTCATTTGTATTCTGGAGTTTTAACTGATGTGCCAAATGGCTGCATTCATTTATTTCCCAGTCAAGTTTATTCTTCTCCTTAGGAGCAACTATCAATATAGATGTGCATGGCAGGCAGAACCCACATCATACACACACACACACACCCACACACACACACACACACACACACACACACACACACACACATTGTAAATAGTGTCCTCTTGAGGACCAGCCTGCCCATCTCACACTCTTCAATTGCTGATGATGTAGACAATAGAAGTGGATGAGAAGATAAGGAGGATGTGCGAGAGGGAAAAGTGGAAAGACTATAGATAGAGGAATGAGACAAAACATGTGATGAGAAAGACAGTGGGAGGAAGGTAAATGTGAGAGACAAACGATGAGGTGAAGGGATAGTGGGAGGAAGAGAAAAACAATAGAATAGAAGCATCTGGGTGTGATATATTGAGAATGTAGCAGAGAGAGAACAAAAACATCCAAGCATCATAGAAACCCAGTTGCATCCACCCTTTCTCTTTATCCCACTATTTCATTACTGTTTTAACACATCCTTGCAAACTTAACCATGCCAGCTCCCCTTGGGAGTCCCCAGTGCCATCATAAGGAACTCTCAATTATTGTAGTAGCACAAGTGATGTCATAAGGTGACCCCTTGCCGAGCCGAGTGACTGAATCACTTAAATGTAGGCTCAACCTCAGATGGTCCGCCCACATGCAAACAGAGTCTCTGATATCTTTTGCACATTATAAGTAGTTCAGCAAAAAATGAACAAAAGAAAAAGAAACCCACTTATCCCAGACATGTTAAATCAGCCAAGATACATTTAGTGCCAAAATACTGCTTTGTTAGTGTTATGTTGGAGCTACAAGGGTAATGTTGCTATAAACACTACTTAAATTGCATCCAACTGGCTTAATATGAACTTCAGAAATGAATAGAACTTCACCATGTAGTTGAATGCAGTGGACGGTCAATTTAGACGAACAGGTTGTAATGACTAACAAACGTGATGATGTGACACACGCTGAGCTAAAAGCAGAGCAAGGCTTTATTAGCAGGAAAGGAGTAAACCAGAAATCAAACAGAGTCAGAACCAGAAATAGCAAACAGGAATCAAAGATAGACCGCTCAGTAAGACACAGGTGTGGCAAAACTTCACAAAGTGTGTGAGTGAACCAGGAACTTATAAGCTATCAGACTAAATTAGGAACAGGTGTGTGTAATCAGTACTGAAGAATGGGAAAACGGAATGTAATTGGGCGATGGCGGACATGTGACTATAATGTCATCGGGTGGTGGGTTCTGGGAGATGGCGTTCTGGAGATTGGCGGCAGAGGGGAAACCCGGAAGCACACTTTCCACTGCACATATGTCATGCAGACATATGGATACTGACTTGCTCTCATTTTCATTTGTTTCTATTTAAAACTGTTAACCTTCAATTTTCAAACAGAATTTTAATGTTTAAAATTGAAAACAACAGAAATTGCAAATGTATTGCATCCATATCCCTGCCTGGTGGGGGTGCAAGTAGTAGGGGATTGAATTTTGTTGGGGGCAGGTAGAATTCGGAACAACATCCATTGTCTAAAGTGCTATAGTTATATTTGTAGTTATAGTTCAAAGTAAGTCATATTATGCTAATCACAAAATGTGCTATAGTTATATTTATAGCTATAGTTCACAGTAAGTCATAATATGCTAACCACACTGACTTCATGAACATGTGGATGTAGTTTAAGCAGATCGAGACAAAAATGTATTCAAACAAAAGATTTTGGTGACTGTTGACTTCTAGTGTTTGTTAGCAACTTTAGCCTCATAGCTCCAGAGCTCCAAAGCACACTTGTGGTAAATGTAAAACTATAGAAATGTGTTTTCTTGCCAAACCATACCGTTAAGCTGGCCATAGGTATTTGGGATTAGGCCAGTTGCATTCTGGTTGGACGCTTCCAAGTTGCACAGTTCCATGCACTTTTGCAAGCAGTTGCCACCTCTACACACCCTGACTTTGCCTTTCAAGGGAATATATAAAGATTTACCTTTTTGGGGATAAGTTTTCTAAGCATTCAGATGCTTTTAAGCAAGATATCAGTGTGCAATTGTTTATCTTGTAGCAGCATTCTAAAAATCACCTGCTCCCACACGTCACAGAAAAACAGCCATCTGTGGTTGGTTTTATGCACAAAAACCAAACAGCCTTTTTCTTATCAAAGTTCATGGTTCATGGCCACATTAAGGGACAGAATACCACAGACTCTCTTACGACAGGCAGAAGTCTGACTTGTGAGACTAATATAAATGTAGATTTCAGTAGCAGATCTTGTCCAGAAATCATTGAGCTGTGACAGAATTTCCCATTTTAAAAATAGCAGGCAAAGCTCTGGCCAGAGCAGCGAAATACTTTAACATACCTAATAATTCAACATTTGATTTGACTTGCTACATTCAAACGGGGTTTTCTGAAGAAACTGAAGATAATGACTTCTTCACAGCTGACCTTTGATATTTCATTATGCTATACAGCTAGCAGCAAGAACAGAGCAGTGCACCACAGTTCTCTGTCTAAACCTGAGGCTAAAGACACACAAAGCAAAGCCTGTAGTTTATGTGTGTTATACTTGGACCTTTAGAAGTTTGCTTGTCTAAATAGTCAGCTCAGATAAGAAAAGGCATACTGAAAACAGTCTAAAATGTAGGGTCTATTTTCCTTTCTCTCTCTCTCTCTCTCTCTCTCTCTCTCTCTCTCTCTCTCTCTCTCTCTGTCTGTTGGGAAGAAGGAGTGATTAACCCTATTGTGGGGAGCCATTGGCAGTCCTCTTCACCCATGGCTTTTCCTCCATGAACCTTGTGAAATGGAAAATGGAATTCTCCTCATTACTGATTACAGCTCCTACTCCTTCAAGGACTTAATCAGCTGAGCTCTCCACATCAGCTAAGTCTACATTACAACCACTGACGGAAAATCCACATCTCCCTTGATGTGATATGATATGAATATCATAAATGAATTATATGAGCAAGTCATGCTTCTAGAATAATGCATTGGGATACCTTTTATTTATGATTTGTCTCATTATTGTAAGTGGTCAAAAATATTTTGCCTGCTGTACATTTCCGTTTCACTTATGACTCCACCTCTTCTTTTTTAAACTCCATTTGATATGAAAATAGCCTTAAGTGCTTAAGTATTCCCTTTCACCTTCTGCTAATGGGTTGTAATAGGAATTTGACAAGTGCTTGTGAATGAACCACATTTTATCTTTTTTTTTTTTCATAAATGCTTTTATAACATAATGCTAAACCTTTGTAGACACCAATTAGTGAATTCAGCTACTTTTAGATGCAGCCATTGCTGACATATTGCCCCCTTCCAAAAATGGTCTGTGGAGCAGTGGAGTCTGCCGTCTAATACCTTTGTAATGAGTTGGAGTGATCCAAAACTAATTATCCAACATCAGAACCTGACCTCACTAATGCTTTTAGAGTTCTTCAGACCGTATCAGACGTCTTTACGTATTGACGTCACACACACCGATTCAAAAAGAAGGTCTGCTAGTATATGGGTTGGTTACCTGAGCACTGCTGGCGGTGGGGATCACAGTGCTGATCTGTATGACGCTGAAAGGTAGTGAAAGGAAGTAGAGAGATATCACTAAATATAGAGGCAAATGGTGTAACTGCTGCACCATTTAAGCCGGAACTGGAAAATCTGAATAAGAAGATGGCGAATAACAAGCCCAGGTTTTAGCGCTGAGAGTACGTTTTTTTTTTTTTTTTTTGATAGGGTTATTGGCTATACTATGTGGAAGCTTTACCTGTGTTCTGTCATCATAGTCTTCTAGAGGCAGTTGACGTTTTAAGGTTTTTACTGTGATAAACTGCTTACAGTGGTGAAACTTACAGTGGTGAGTGGTGTTTCATTCAGACTTTCAGGTCTGCTTCTCATTGTCACTCTCACTCTAACAGTTATCAGTTATTCCATTCAATATTGCATATAATTGTAAATCCTTATCCTTTTTTGCGCTTGTCTTGCTATCTGGTGCCGCCGAGGAGGATGGATTCCCCTACTGAGTCTTGGTTCCACTCAAGGTTTCTTCCTTATGCTCTGAGTGAGTTTTTTTCTTGCCACTGTCGCTCTTGGCTTGCTCACTGGGGGCTTGGACCTGGATTCACTGTAAAACTGCTTTCTGACAACATCTGTTATAAAAGATGCTACATTAATAAAACTTGACTATTAACACATGCTACCTGCGGTTTTAATGGTGGTGGTATTTTCTGACACGATTTATCAGATTCCTGTTCGAAATTTCTTATTCCACCGTAAAAGAATATAACTACTGCACCTTTTAAGGTGGAATGGGAAAAGATGCTGGTGAATACGAAGCTGACTTCTGCGTTGTGTGACTTTGACTTTAAATAGACTTTGACTTTGTTGCAAAAAGGCTTTTAATTCTGTTGATATCAGAAGAAATGTTTGAAGAATAGATATTTCCAAACTTTCAGATGTATGGGATATTTGGAGTGGTACAAATACATACTATCAAACAGTCAAAGACCTCTCTGAAAGTTCTTTGCCTGCCCTAGCAAAAACTAGCCAAAAATAGTTTCTGTTTCACTGATGACTTTATGTCAGCCATATTGTCCTGAAATAACTGCCCTCTTTCCCCCTGAAGTGACACTGCTGGTTTTTCCCACTCATTAACTTCTCTCTCTTCTTCTCAGCTGCTGACACACACACACACACCCTTCCACTGCACAACCATTTAGCCTGCAACTGACTGCACCTGAAGTCAACTGGAAAAAGTGTGTGTGTGCCTGTGTGATGTGTATGTGTGTGTCATGTTGTGTTCTATCTCTGTATATGTGTGTCCAAAAGTGTGCGTTCTGCTTTTATTCCAATTGAGAAAAGTATTCACTTGGTCAGCACTTCCCCGTTGCTGCATGGCATGGTGTTTGTTCTGGCTGGACACTGAGCTGAAAGGCTCTAATAAATAGCCCAGTCCTTGCCGAGGCATAAGCCATCCAGGCCTGTCACAACGTGTAAAGAAGCCAGCCGAGCACAGGCCCCAAACTCCACCGCTCCAGCACCAAGTCAGCTCACGCATCAGTGAGTGTCGATCAGCCTGCATGCGAGAGGTAGTGTTACACTCTCTCAGAATCTTAGTGCTAAGAGCATGATCTCACAGAGCACTGAGGTGGAATCAGGTTTTAGAATTAAAGGACAGAGTAAGGAGCATGGGCAAAGTCCATCTGAAACATAGTAACAGAGTGGGAAAATGTCGGCACTCATTAAACCATGAATGGGGCCAGTCAACCACGAAGGTGATCTACTATTGAACATACCTGATTTCCCCTTCTTTTCTCACCATGAATTTGTAATGTAAAGTAGCTATAGCACTGTAGATTAACTTTTCTGAAATGTGGGAGGAGCCTGTAGCTATCTGTATTTCACCAACAACCCATATGAAACAATGTATTCTGGAATTTAAGGGTATACACATATAATTAAACACTGTAACTAGTTAGCAGTCATGGTAATTTAAATGATTTATACATTATTGTTAACAAAGGTATGTGCATCCTAAGAAATAAACCAAATTCCTTGTTGATATAAGAAACTACAATATTATTCTATTATTCCATCCCAAGACCAGCAAATGCGCTGTTGTATCAACTGGTTTAAGTGCTCTACTTATGCTTAGTTCTTAGTAAGTGTCACTAAAACTACATATCTTACCAAGCCAGACTCTAAACTGTTGCATGCTAGCAACATATATGGGGTACAAAAAAACAGACATTCAACATATCTGACTCCTGCTTCTACCTCCTACATCCTTAATTGTTCTGTCTTTTTGAGCAAATCTGGCAGTCTTCCATTAAGCCATGTTTTGTCTCCTTCATTTCTAACATGTTTAGTGATAATGCACAGTTACAGCAAATAAATTAAAGATGAACATACTCAATCTGACGCAAGTAGTCATCCCTTTGAGTGTTATTTACACCATATACACTATTATTTCCCATAATTTTCCATTTTTACTGTTTACCTGTTTGTTAATGACTACATAAAAACAACAGTGTCACGTTTGCTGGCTTTTTTCAAAAGGCATAACAGAGACAACATTGATCTTGATCTATTGATCTATTTTGGGTGGAGTAAACGTTTCCACATTTGAATTCACACTATCGTAACTGTGAAGCTGACAGCATGCCTTTGATCTGTTAAGGCCAAAACATTTCCACTGGCAAGCAGAAAGCTTTGTGCCATTTTAGACCAGCAAAATATTTTAATATTAATGACTGTGTACAGATGCCAAAATCATACGTGGCCCTTATTATTAATGTAAATGAATATGTTGTCGTGAGCAAATATTAAAGGGCAATAGTTGTATAGTGCAAATGATAAGCTTCACATCCAATGCTGCAGAATATGTATGATGCCTTCATAAAGTTGTTTTTCTTAAGAGCATCCCTCATGCATGACTCTGAACCGAGGTTGTCTGGAATATTCTCTTGGCAGAAAAGTACAGATGGAACTTTCTCTGTATGATAGAAACATATGAAGCACTAATGTAATTCCTTGTGGCTGAGACTATTTAGCTCTTTCTAAATCATGTTTAGGTTAAGATATTCTAAATGCAGCTGCTGTAATACTGCCCCCATGTTTTCCATCCATCCATGCGGGTGTTGTTTCTTTCGATCAAAGTCAAAACTGTCCAAATTCATTTCACCTCCCAAACCCCACATGCTGCTTTTGAAACGAAATTGATGTTGACAGGCAGACAGGTGGGGGAAAACAAAAGAATGATTTTTCGGAGTCTGACATTTGTAATGGTTGTGTTATTTTTGTCCTTGTTGCAGTTCTTTCAGGAAAGAAATTTGATGTGTCTCCCCGTCAGGTTACAGCTTGCGGATCAGCTTTTAAATATCAAAGTTCGATGAATACAGAGTGAACAAAACCTCCTAGTAATCTCAGGGTTGCATAATCATTTGTCTCCTATGAAGTTATAAGACCACCAAAACTGTCACCATCTGACTCAACAGTACTTAAAGTACTTCCAGAAAATCAGGCTCCATTCTTGCTTTAGATCTGAAAATATCCACAAGTGTTTCTGTCCATCCTTCCACTGTGAGAAGACAACTCAACACTGTTTGTCCAATAGGATCTGTAGCTCTTACAGAGAAAAGGGGGGGACACTACAAATCAAACAAAGAAAATGTTGGTGGTCTCAGAACAATGCACTTGCCACCCCAGACTCCAGACTTCAACATCACTTCTAACATCCAACTTTTAACACTGAACTTTGAGTCAAAAAATATCCCTGCAGAAAAACTGAAAGCAAATCAAGTTAATCAAGATATAATATAATATAGACTAAGAGTGAAAACCCAAATTATTGGACAAAAAATGATCTTATATTGAGTTTGTTGAGGTGTCAGTGTATTTTTAACAACTTGAAACAGCTTGAACATAATGGTTTAACCTGCTTTGAAAACTTGGGCTGGAGTTCTGTAGCTAGAAGGCCGGACTCCCTGCCATAAGTGTTGTAGGACTGTCATCGGACTGAGTAACAGGGAGGAGCTGAGGTGGTGGTGGCGGGGATTATGTGTGAACTTTGTCACAGGTAATGGAAGGTAAAGATGTGAATATATATATAGCACTATATGGATGAAGGAGTAGTTTCATTTATTTATACATACATACATATATACATACATTCATACTTATTTACATACATATTTACATACATACATACCTACAGTACATACATACATACATACATACATGTGGGTAACATTCATAGCACTTAAATAGTTCAAAGTAGTGATTCATTCTCAATTATTTCACGGTGATTTAATTTAGTAATTTAAGTTATTTAAGTAACTTAAGTTTACTTAAATGTATATTAAAATTATATAACTTCTATATGTACAACTTCACAACAACATCTACTCTATTAAATATAAAGGTGCTAATTTGGCATAGAAGAACCTCTCCGGGTTCCTTATTTAGTAGATGGGTCTTTTAAGAAGTCTAAAGTTTAAATGTAAAATTTAATTGTCAGAATTTAGCAGTGTTCATTTTTAAGACAGTACTAACGAGGAACTGTTAAATATAGTGATGTTCTGAATAGATTTTAAGCTATTAGTATTTAGCAGATACTTTATTAAGACCATTAGTATATTCAACTGAACAGGCATTTCTGTTAAGCTTTAGTAACGATTAAAAAAAAAAAGCGATAAAAAGGGTTTTCCTCCTGCTCTCTGTCTCCTGGTGTGATATGGGATTTGGGTTAGAGAGTGCTGAAATGCCTGTGCGGTTCCATCCGGTGATAATCCCAGCAGATTTGCATTAGTGTCTGCCGGCACCTTTGATCTCTTGGAGACTTTGATTGGATGTGTGAATGTGAGTACCGCTTTCCCAGGATGCAGTGGTCTACCTCAGGAGGCCATGGGTAACTCAAGAGGGGCTTTCCAGCCACTGAAGTTATTCGTGGCAAACGTCAAATACTAATCAATTATTTCTCACAGGTGACTGGGGTGTGGGATGGTGGTGGCATCTCAGTGGGTTCATGCCCTTTTTTCTTCCTTTGGAATGGTAAATTGCCAAATTGTCTGTACTTTTCATCAAGTTCTACATGAGCTGATGAAATATGAAGTGTGAAGGCTGCAAAGGGTTGAGTCTATTCTGATACACTGAGTTTCACTTAACCCTTTGAGCCATGACTGGTGGTAAGTCTTTTATATATGACGTCAGTTATATATGACGTCAGTTATACTCATTTCAAGTAATGATAGTATAGTTGCTTGGTCTACATACATTTATAACCCCAAATCAGAAAAAGTTGGAACAGTGTGGAAAATGCAAAAAGATCTTTCTTAAATTTACTTTGACTTTTATTTAATTGCAGACAGTATGAACCCAAGATATTTCAACTTTTGTCTGGTCAACTTAATTTCATTTGTTAATATACATCCGTTCCTGAACCGAGAACAGATAGAAATGGTAGCTAAGGACTGACAGGAAGGCGGAGACAATAAGGTGGATGGTGGTTTAGAGTGTAATGATTTGACTGCATTTGATTAACACAGCAAAAGCCCTCACAGAAAAAAAATTGTCCCTTGCTTATAAAACGGAGCTTAATAAATATTATTTTCCCATTTTATTGGGTGGGCCTCCCGCGGCTATACCCCTGAGCAGACTTCTGCATTGTCAGAATGGTTCTGTTTCCACATTAAATTTTATGAGATACATGAAAAACCCTTCTGAAACTACAGAGGTCCCGTCTTAGCGAGCTATGGCTATGGTCTTACGTTGGCTTCCCTCACTAGTCTCTTTCTTGCACAGTCACTTAGGTTTTGAAGACAGCCTGTTTTTGGCAGATTTACAGCTGTTCCATTGTCCTTAGAGTTTAGTTCTACTCAAAAGGATCTTCAGTGAGAATGTTCTTGTATGAATCCTCTGTCCTTTTTTTCATCACCTTCTTGCACAGTTGCATGCGGTGTTCTTTTCTTTTCATGGTATTGGTTATGCCGGGATACTGACTCACTAGAAGCTGGACCTTCCAGATATAACGAAGGTATATTAATGTTGTTCAATCACTTGAAACTCCTTGACTGCACACAGTTGATCTCCATTTAAGTAATTATGTGACTCTTAACACCAATTGGCTGCATCAGTGACATTTTAGGAGAGTCATATTAAGGTGACTGCATACTTATGCAATCAGGTACTAGGGGTTTAATGTTTGTAATTCATTTAAATCACTTTGAGGAGCTCTGTATTCACTTTAAACAGAGTGGCTTGTATTTAAAAAAGTGAACGATAAAACGATATTACTAGAAACATAGATACACGATGAATTCGGTGTATTCAGCTTAAAAATAGGACTTTGAATGAACGATTCTTTCAATTAAAGTCATGTTTTGAGTTGAGTAAAATTTATTAATTATTATTTTTAAAAATTTTTAATTGAACTTTTTGCAGTGTAAATTCAGCCCGTAATGTTTTATTTAACGACTGCTTATAGTTATATATATATTGAATAAAACATCCAAAAATATCTCCTAGTGCCTATGCTGTTTTTCAGTCTATAGTGAATAAAATAACAACGATTCGAGAAACGACAAAAGTTTACACAATTTTTAATGGCAATGTATTTGATTTGACCTTTGACCTTTCATTGTTCGCTAACACAGTCACAACATTTCATACACAGAAACCCAACAGTGTCCTAGTTAAACTGATAATAGAGTTATGAGGAAAAGGCTTTATTTAATTATTTTGTAAATAAAAATATCTGAGTTGATTTGGAGGATGAATGAGGATAAACGGATCACACAATGCAAAGAGCAGATGGCATCAGTAATGAAACTAAAGCAGTAGATCCAACCATCCTGGAGCACCTCGGTGTCTTTTAGTCTTTAAGGCTCATGAATTAGATCACTGTGTGAGAGAAGGGGAAAACACCAAAACATACTGAACCAGGGCTGAGAAGCACTGGACTAAAGGGACAGGCCCTTGTTTTTTACAGCCCTATCTGCAGGTACAATAACACCTATTCATACAGCACAGGCGATCAGAGGAGCCAGGAGGCCAGCTGATGAAAGAGGCTGTAAGAGAGGGAGGGTTTTTTTTTTTTTTGCTTCCACGAGGGCACAGGAGCTCCAACGTCTCTCTGCGTTTGCTGACTCATCTGTCTGATTTCATGGGCAGCTGGACCCTGATCCCCCTCTGCTGCCCCGTCTGCTTAGCCGAGATGTGTGTGTGTGTGTGTGTACACGTAGAGTCCCGTCTGCTCAGAGGAGATGGAGCAATAAAGACTCCACTCTACGACCACGAGCAGACTGTGTGTGTGTGAGTGTGTGTGTGTGTGTGTATGATCCACATTAATGTTCAAAGTGAAGGGTTTGGC
This sequence comes from Semaprochilodus insignis, assembly GCA_034552555.1. Lineage (NCBI taxonomy): Eukaryota > Metazoa > Chordata > Actinopteri > Characiformes > Prochilodontidae > Semaprochilodus > Semaprochilodus insignis. Next base: position 11,956,396 of record CM067485.1, on the reverse strand, counting down.
CCTGCCAGCTCACACAACAGCTGCTGCCCTCACACAATTACTGACGCGCACGCAGACACAAATACCTGCCATACTGCTCCACAGCACATTGTATTATGCTATTATTCTTTCTCTTTTATATTGATCTTTCTCTCCCTCTTTCTCTCTACATAGAAAGAAGCCAATCATCTCTCTTTCCCTCTCTCCACTTCTCTCTCCCTCTCTCATTAACTCTCTAGCCCTCTCTCACTTTACTCAGTCCCCTCGATCCTCCTTTCTCTCTCTATATCTCTCTCTCTCTCTTGCTCTGTCTCACTCTCTGTCCTCTTTCTTGCCCTTGCTCTCTCTCTCCCTACATAGAAAGGAGCCACCAATCTTTCTTTCCCTTTCTCTACCTCTCTCCCTATCTCTCTCCCCAACTCAGATGTTGCTCTCTCTCTTTCTCTCTCTCTCTCTCTCACTGACTCTCTCCCTCTCTTTCTTTCTCTCTCCATCTCTCTCTCTCCCTCTTTCTTTTTCTGCATGGAATAATGTCTCGCTCCCTATCCTCTCTCTCTTGCTCCTCTCCTCTTTTTCTCTTGCTTTGTTCTATCTCTCACTTTGCTCTTTTTATCTCTTTTGCTCCTGTTTCTCTCTCTGCATAGAAACAAACAACTCATTTCTGTCTCTCTCTCTCTCTCTCCCACCCTCTCTCTCTCTTTCTCTCTTTCAGTAACTCACAGAGATTTCCCCTGAAACATGAGGAATGGCAGGAGAAGGGAAAGAATGAAGGCACGTAAAGGCAGTAGACAATGTCTCCTCAGGGTATAAATGGCCCTGCTGTCCCTCCAGTTAAAGTTACAGTCAGTAGATTTCGGGAATAGATGTTTTTGGGCTATTCAGACAGCAGCAGACTGACATGGTGTATATGTAGTGTAAGGTTACATACCAAAACCTTGGCAGAATAACTAACATCTGGCTTCAGTTGTGCCATTCTGGCTTCAAAATAGCTAAGGATACCTTACAATATAATGCAATATGAACTATACATTTAAACATTTTGGTGCTTCACAGCCCTAAAGAAATGTAAACAGGAGAAAATCAAGAAGAATGGTGAGATGTGAGACACTGATGCCTCCAACACCGCAAACGTGATGTAATGTATTTACTTGATTCAAATGTATGCATCATTTCCACATATAGACTATATATTGCATTTACAGTAACTAAACTGTGTTGATTTAATATGCAGTCCTGTGAAGAAGTAAGTATATCCCTAGATTTTTCCTTTAGTGAGAAGGTTGTAGATGCTTATGTGTCTGAGAAAGTGTTTACAAAATACTGGAAATCGATCATTCCACTGTGTGGAAGACCTTTTACAAGTATAGAAGATTTAAAACCACTTCCAAATTGTCCAGGTCAGGCCGACCCAGCTAATTTACGTGAAAAAAAGCAGACCATTAGACCTTAACACAAAATTTTATCACAGGATCTTAAATCTGTCTGCATTCTATTTACCTTATTTATACACTCCTTTACTACCTCAGTGCTGTGTTTCATGTTTCATGCGCGTTCATATACATATAACGTCACAGCATGTTCAATTTCTATGCACCTTTTTATGCACCTTATTAACCAATACCTACCTGCTAAATATCTGTACACCTTACACTCATTACCTCTACTCAGTATCGAGTCATATTTATTGTATTTATTGTACTGTCTTGCACGTTGCACTTTCTGCAGTCTGTCCTGTACTGTATTGTTTTTGTCTGTATTGTATTGTTTTTTGTCCCCGTTTTGTTTCATGTGGCACCCTCGTCCTGGAAAAAACGTAATTTCATCTCACTGTGTACTTGTACAGAGCTGAAATGACAATAAAAGCCACTTGACTTGACTTGAGGTAGCTCTTGCCACTGTTGGGTCAAAGTGCATGCAACTACGGTGCTTGCAAAGAAGACTGCACAAATTAGAAACTAAATGGGAGGTTCAACCGGAAAAAGCATTAGCTGTCTAAAAGCAACATCAGTAATAACAGCATTTGATCAGAAGAACCTTATAGCAACTGTAAAGCATGGTGATGGAGATGTCCAACCCAACCAATTGATTATAAATTCTCTTGCGCTTGAGGAGAATATCAAACTGTATATCAATCTGTAAAAAAAAGGTTGAAGCTGATAAAGTGACCTCTCCAACAGGATAATGATCTCAAACATACAAGTAAATACAAACAAGGAAAGTCTCAATAGAAGGAAATTAAGGGCTATGGAATGGCCCAGGCCTGAATCCCATTGAAATGCTGTGCTGTCCTATTGAAATACTGGACTCAGTTGACTTTATTTTGCATGGAGGAATAGTCAAAAAAATCTGCCATGGCAGAAACTAGCAGACAGTTATAGGGAAGTTGTTTCCATCAAAGGGGCCAGGGGCAGTTACTTACACTAGGCCTAATGTTCATTGTTTTTTTGCTCTATTACATAACATATATCTATGCATGCTATTTAACTTAAAATCTAATGCTGATACGCCCACATATGTCAAAGAAGAGAAGCCTTTTTGGCCGGCCTCACAGCAGCCAACAACACAATATTGAAAATATGGTTTGAGCCAGGATAAATGGGGCCAAAATAAGAACAATTATGTCCTGGTCTAATATTGAGAAGGACCTGTTGAAATAAATGAGAGCTTATTGACTGGTGTGAGTCTGAAACTCTCATTTATATTATTATTAAATGATATTATTATTATTATTATTATTATTATTATTATTTGTTTGTTTTACAGTGACATGTATATCTTCTCCCCATATATGATTGTGCCTATTATTAGTATCTAACCTGTAACTACTGACTCTATTGTGAAGAACCTTACAGGCATATACTGGGCTCTGTGAACATAGTTCTTGTGTTCCACATGCTCACTTGTTAATAATCATATGATCACAATAAAGAGAAGTACTTCTTCACATGACTGTATGTAAGCATTTGAATAAATTTAACTCAATGCATTGCTTTTTTTTGGATTTCAGTGATCAGTCTTACTGTAAATAGAAAATACCCCAAAAATAAGGAGCAATAATACTTCTCTGAGATTCTGTTTATTTTATGGGAATATATTGAAAACCTTTCTGACTTAGCAGCATATAGATTTCATTCAGTGAAGTTTTATAAAGGGGGGATGATGCCTTCCATGTGAAAAATGTAAAGTCTATTTCCATGTGAGGAAAGAAAAAAAGAAAAAGAAAGCCGCTCTATTGCTATTTTCAGTCCATTTGAAGGTGTAGAACAGAACATTGGCTCGGTGTGAGGAGGCCAAATCCATTTCACACTGAGAAGATGAGCTCAGTTTTCATTCCTCCTTTCTTGTTAAGGTAAATTCTGTCAACACATTTTCTCCCGCGAAAACAATGTTCCATGAACAGTTTTGTCAGCCATGAATGTCAACATGCCCATACGGACCCCTACCCCCACCCACTTCTCCACTGAAACCTTACACCATGCAACACCTGTTCCATTGTGTTAGCGAGCATTTCACTGCAGCCTCTCAGACATGCAACAGAGCTCCACACTCCCTCTCATCTCTCTCCCTCTTTCTCTCCTTCTCCCTCTCCAACTATGACTGTCTCTCGCTCGTCCCTTCGGCCTGCTGCTCGTTCTGCATTTTTCCCTCGCTCATGATCTTTTGTGTAGGACGAAGCCAGCCATCTCTCTTTCTCTCTCCCTCCCAATCTCTTGTTCCTCTCTTTTCCACTCTCTCTCTCGCCTTCTAAAAGTGTCTTTGTGGTGGTGCGGGCAGCTCTTGTCTCCGAACGCAGCTCCAGAGCTTTTCATCAGCAGATATTTGAAATCTAACTCACCCTATTCATGCTGCGCCAAGCCAGCCCGCTCTCAGCCCATGCCCACACCACATAACACAGACGGCTCAGCGCAGAGCTGGGGATGAGGGTGGTGGCGGTGGGGGGGGGTAAATCTCAGGAATCCAGCCATGTAGACACAGGCAGGCAGCAGACAGCTGGGTCTGAGACCCTTCTGACCCCAGCCACTGTACAGCAGCACCCGCCACGCCTGCAGCTGCAACCCATCTCCACTCTATCACGCTTTCAAAAAGATCTGAAGATATAGTGCTTTGCACCAGTATTGAAATGCCACAGTATCTTGCTAACTAAGTTCCTCACATGAACAGTCTGTAGGAAAGATATGAGCTTGATAAGGTGTGGATTGTGGTGGAAAAGAATAGGGGCTATTTTGAGGAATAGAGCAGGAAATGTTTTCACCAAAAACTCACAAAAACTCAATTTGCATTATTATGTAACTGTGGTACGATTTAAAACAAGGAGACATCAATTCTAATACCACACTAGCACTGAATACCACCTGATACCATGTGATGTAAGCCGAATGCATGTTGCTGCACTAATGAACAAACAACTCAATCTGGCAGTGAAGGAGGGTCTGCTCACACAGCAAAGTATTCCTGGTGGCATTCGAGCCAGACACAAAGCCACTGGTAATTGTAAACAATCTGTCTTGGCAAATATCTGCCAGGAATACACTGTACGATTTTAACCATTTCCTCAATATGGGTCCAATCAAATGATTATGGTACTGGGATTGGCAATCAGAAAAAACTGTATTAATGCATCCTTGCTTTAAAATCTAAAGGCATTCTTTGGAGTGATGCTTTCTTCTGCCAGTGATTGTTTCCTTGATTGGTTGAAAAAATGATTTTTTGTGAATTAGATGTTGTCTGCCCTGTGATGGATTGGTGGCCTGTCCAGGGTGTTTCCTGCCTTCCGCCCATTGAACGCTGGGATAGGCTCCAGCACCTCCTGTGACCCAGAAGGATTAAGCACTTCAGACGAGTGAGTAAGTGAGTGAGTAAATTAGATGTTCGTGTCTACAGTTCCTTCTCCTGAAGTCAACCAGAAATCAAAATGGAACTTTTTTTTTTTTACCCTATTCATATCCTTGGTCACTTTAAGGGCATATCATTCAATAGACAAATTTCTTGTTTCTCTAAAATCACTGTAATTGAAGTATAGTGATTTTTGCTTGCCGTCTGGCATATGGTTATGTCACTGTGAGCCATTAGTGATGAAAACGATGCTAACCAATAACACTAACCAATAATTTTCTTGCTTTTGCCACCACTCTGGCCAGTCATTAGCTATAACATGGGCCATCAGATTACAGCTGTACATGTAAGTTTGTCTGCAGATGACCTCCTTTCTTCTCCTCGCTTTAGTTTTTTCTTCTGCCATTTGCCTTATTTTGAGTTATTACAGTTTGTTTATGCTGAAAACATGAAATATTCATGTTAACAGGATTGAGGTAGTTCAGATATCTGATATCAGATATCTGGGAGCACTGTGTTCTGCTGTGCTGCAAGGCTGAAGGGCTGTGAGGGGTCAGCTAATAATATAGCAAATCGCATAGACACCAAACACAGACAGCCCATCTCTTACTCAAGCGTTAGGTAATTACACTCATACATGGATTTATTTAATCTGATTTATTTTTCCTATTTCCTATTTATTTAAGTCCTTCCTTGAGGAAGAAAACCCTGTTCTGATATCTGAAGAGTAACTCCATCAATTTTTCTAGATGTCAGCTTAATTAAATGGTAAAGATGGAAACTGGTTCACTGTGAGATGTTTAGTTCTAAAGAAACGTACAGAGTTAGAACTGTTCAGTGTTCCCATGTCTTATTGCACCATTGATTCTGTTAGCACATTTCTGCATATGTTCTGGAATTGCAGTGCGATTAGCAAATTCTGGGAATACATATTCTCTGCACTATCTGATGTACTTGAAATTCCTATTGACAAAAAATATAACTCTGCTGATTAATGTTGACCGCTTTTTCATCTTCACATTAGCTGGTCTGACTGCTGCTAAAAACACTGTCATACAAAATTGGTATAATAACAATCACAACAATGGCTTTTATTTTAGAATGATGTTGTTTCCTCTGAGCAGACTACTGCAATGATAAATACAGCTCAATCAGCTATAATATTGGTGTGGGATGCAAAAGTATCAACTCTTAAGGATTCAATATTAGCCCGTTAGACGAATGGCCTTAATAACCCACACTAAACTTGATCTTCTCAATTGGTGTGACAATGACTATATCTTCTTAAGTGTAATTTTGCTTTACATGTTTGCATTACAGAGGAAAGTAAGCTCATTGCATAACTCATGATATATGTTCAAAATCAATTTAAAAAGATCACAGTGGTAGTGATAAGAACCAGATGTCCAAAGCACTTAATGGCTCCCAGTGTCACCCCTTGAAAAGCTACCACATGAAAAGGTAATGTTTCTTTGACAGCTCTGACACTTTACACTTTACGTTATATGATAATTAAGGTTTTAACTTAAGACATATTTGGTCTGAAATGAGACATATTTTTATTTTTTTTATTTTACTGCTATTTTAACATGTAACATTATTTACAGTATAAAAGCTTACATAATAAAAGTTTGCTTTAGTAATAAAATGGATATAACTGTTTTATTTTGTGACTATGGTTCCTTCCAGGACCACTGTAAAGAAATCTGAGTAAGTAATTTTCTCCACCATTGCACATCAAATTGCTCTGAACTACTGAAATATACAGGCATTTGGAAAACCTTTAAATGTCGTATAGTTCCCTTACCAGTTTAAGGTTTTTACTAGAGCCTTTATTTTAGAGTATATTGTTATTAGTGTCCTGTACTACAATGTCTTGTTTAACTGTCTTTCAACTATCTACTGTCTTCATTACTGTGTAGAGCTGGTAAACATAGACACATAGAGTCACATATGTCACATTGACGCTCTGGAGGAACAATGTTCAGTTTCCCTAAACTAAATTGTGCTTGAATGTGTTGATAATGAAAGTCTTATTTACCCTTGACTTTCAAAAGGCGAGTAGATTAAAGATTAAAAAAACTTAGTTTTGCATTTTACATTGCTAAATGATTTTTTTTTTTGACTAAAAGTGGTTTAATCAATACGGTTGGGTCAGTCGGATGACATGCAGGAGGCATTTCCATAAACAAGAGAAGCTTACTGCAAGAAATGTTGTGAACTTGATGTGAAAAGATTGTGCAAAACTAATTGTCTTTATTAGTTACTAAGTTACTAAAAAAAAATCTAAAAATGGAAATAACAAAAGATTGAACTCCTGACAAACGTGCAAGACCCGATAGGCCAACAAAACTGCTACCATCAGATAAACAGTACTTAATGTTTTCAGGATGTCGTTACTGAGAAAACTGCAAGTATTAAAAACAAATGTTAAGTTAAAAAGAAGCTGCTGGTATTCTCAGAGCAATGGACTATCCACCACAGAGTCCAACCTCAGCATTACTGAATGTGTTTGGGATTACTTGGGTCATGAGAAGCAGAAAATGCATCCAACTTGTAAAACTTTTGAGATGTGGAAAAATTAACCCTGACTGGAAAGACTGGAAATTAAATAAACAAAAGAATGGTCTCTGATTTTTAAACGAGGCTACGAGTGAGTGACAGAAAGCTTCTCATATACACACCTAAACGGACAGCAGTAGCCTAAAATATGCTGTAATAATGGTGAAACTAAAAAAGGAAAAATAAATAAACTCACGAACAAGTCATCATTCATACTATTGGACTCCACTGCACTCTGATGGGTAATCCAGAAACCTTGAGGTTCCAGCTCCTCCAGTCTTTCAGCTGAGAGAGCACAGCCCTTGGTAAATACATTAAAGCTCAGGGCCAGTGGATAGAGCTGCAATAACATTTCACACTTAGGGGTGAGAACACGCTGTGCTCTACCGCATGGGCTCTATGAATTCCCCCGTTTGTCCATCTGGAAGGCAGGTCAGAAAAGTTTGCTTTTTGCAGCAGATCTGACAGCAGTATTGTGGTTTCGCTCAAGGTGAGGAATTCAATAGGAAAGGCCAGTCCCAGTTCAGTGCAAACTGGAAACATCTGGAGAGGAACATAACACAATGTCTTAGCACAAGTCTGTAAAGACACTTTCCATGTACAGCACACTGACAGTTTGAATGGATAGACACCTACTTGACTTTTCTGGAAGACACTACATGTGTAACAGCAATGTGTGAGCTAGCAGATTTGAGATGGAAGACAGGCAAACAGACAAGCTTTGGCACAAAGTTGTAAGAGTCAGCGATAAAATGTTTTAAATAAACAAATCCTACCTGTATCCTATCTGTAATTTTGGTGACCTGACCATAAGTCAGAAATTCATGCCAGTTTATTTATGTTTATTACTGTGCCTTTACGACTACTATGCTAATGAGCACTGTTCTTATTGGCTGCCTTGTACTTTGCCTCATTCAAAAAGCAGTCTGAGTTGAAACACTCTTTGTCTTATATTTCATTCATGCAGTTATCCAATCTGTCAATCATGTGGCAACAGGGCAGTGCATAAAATCATGGAGATTTGGGCTGGCAGCTTCAGATAATGTTCGCATCAAATGTCAGAATAGGGAATAATTGTTGGTGCCAGACAGGCTGGTTTAAATATTTCTGATCTGCTGATCTCCTGAAATTTTAACAAACAATACAGTTCAGAAACAAACACCCAGTAGACAGGTGTTCAGCAGATGTAAACACCTTGTTGATGAGGTCAACAAAGAATACATAGACTGGTTGGAGCTGAGTTACTCACTCTGTACTGAGCAGAATAAATATCTCAGAATGCACAACACATCAAACCTTGATTATGTCGGGTTCCATTTCTGTTAGCCAATAACAGAAAGCTCACCACAACTGGGCCAATAAAGACTGATGGTCTAATGAATCTCAATTTCTGCTGAGGCACACAGATGACAGGGTCAGAATTTGGCACCAACTATATGAACATATGGACCCAACCTACCTGGTGTCAACAGTCCAGGCTGGTGGAGGTGGTGTAATGGTGTAATCTTTTCTTAGCACACTTTGGATCCATTAATACCAGTCAACCATCATTTGAATACTAAAATTTACCATCCACTAATTGCTTCTTCCAGCAAGATAATGCACAATGTCACAAAGCAAAGGTCGTCTCAAACTGGCTCAAACATAACAACGAGTTTAATGTTCCTTAGTGGCCTTCCTAGCCACTGGATCTAAATCCAATAGGACACCTTTGGGATGTGATGGAACAGGAGATTTCCAGCATGAAAGTGCGCCTAAAATCTGCAGGAAGTGCATGATGTAATGATCCAGGATGTGAAATGTCTCCAACATCAATTCACACCACTAAGAACTGAGGCTGTTTTGAGAGCAAAGGAAGGACCTAGTGTTTCTAATAAGGTGCTCAGTGAGGGTGTATTAAAGATTAAGAGTTTATATTAAAGATGGACGAAAATTCTGTTTTTATGAATAAGCTGTCAAGTTAAGTTCTTCCATGGAGCTCCTGACAAGAACATCCCCAGTTTTAACAAGATCTAAAATAACCAGTATGAAAGTACAATCAACTGAAATATGAATTTTGTAAGATGTGGCCAACCTTCTGTGAGCCTATCATGACCAGCTGACTCTTCACTCCAAAATGGCATCAGTATTGACAGATGCAAATTGACAGATCTTTTTTCCAGATTACGTTTTTAGATTTTATCATTTACATCATTCTGATGCTACTCACATTCAACATATCTCTAACACTGTGCTGCAGGGGTATAGGCTACACTAAGCTGAATAATGTATCAAAAATGAGGAGGCAACTACAAATACATTTTTAATATTTTTTTTTTTTTGGACTGTGGCCAGATTCCTAACATTTCTGTCAATGCTTTTTTTCTTAAAGCAATTATAATGCAGTTTAACAAGCCTGCCCAAGCCATCTCCAGTGACTCTGAGACAGTAACAGTGGAAACAATAATGTCTTTACAGGTGCAGCATACTGCAATACAGCGTATGGCATATCTGTCTGGCTTTATTGTCAATGTTGTAATGTGTTTTTTAAGAGCAGGGTATTATCAGTTCTTGTTCATTTCCATAAAGGAATGAATTATTTATGACGTAAAAGACATTTCACATTGAGGTTCTGCTTATGAATACCTCTGTGGATGTTTTAGAGATTATGAAGCAGGTTCTGTACAAAAACAACAACAACAAAAAATAAGCCTAATGCGCAAATATTCACATTTGGGCAGCCTTTCCCCTAGAGCATAATGTTTGACAATTTTATTGCTGTTAATAAAACACAGAGCAGGGGAGCATTAGGCAATCGTCAAATTGACATCTTTAATTAAAGTGGCAGCTTAATTAAAAATCCAATTAACTGTGAAACTCTAATGAATAGAAAAATGCAAAATGCAAGGTTTGACCTTCAGTAAAGAAAGCTGCATATTTAAACTGAAGAAAAAAAATTCCTAAGTTAATTTAAAACATGAATTTAAGGATTATGCCCTAAAACAAAAAAGAACAACAAATTAGTTTGTCCAGTTTATAGTTATTCAATTAATGCTAGATTAAAGCAGAAAAAAGACCATAGTGCCTAACAGCAGAGAAACACGTGCTGCTTAATTTTCATGTTGAAATTGAACTCTCCTTTTGTGTGTTTCTTCCTAAAACACTCTTAGTACTAAAGGTGCACTATGCCAAAAACACACTTTACCTGCAATAAAGTCACTGTAATGCACAGCCTCAAGCAGCAAATGGGTTTTATAGAATAGCAAACAAGTATAATAACCTCACATTTTCAATAAATGAACAAATAAATGATTATGAATAACAATAAACTAGATAAACAAATATTCCACTGACGTATGGAGTTTGTTTAGAGGACACTCTTGTTGCCAACCAACCATGAAATGATAAAAGAAGACAAGAACTTTTAATCAGCCATCTTTATATACAGCAGCCATTCAACTATTAGGCTGATGATATTTAATACATCAAAAGATGTTGTTTACTGCATGGTGGGGCCTTTTTCCTAGAAAGGTAACATTTCCATTGAGGGTTTCAGTGTAATCGTGTCCTTTTTCGGAAGCTCTGCAATCCAGAACATCACTGTGTTTTTGGAGACTTAAAATAAATCCATAATGATAAATCCAACACTGAATGACTGTGATTATTTATCTGTTTCTTTGTGTTGAAAAGAGTTATTGTTGCTGTTAGCAATCCACTTACATCTTGTGTTGAGTCAGTCACCCAATCAGAGGCTGACCTGTAGACCAATCAAATACTGTGTTCCTGACTTGCCAACAGAAACAGTTCTACCCTTCTGAGCGAAATAAAAGTAAGTCTCTGGCATGCAGTGTTCCCAAAATATTTATTCTTTTTAACGTCCTTGGATGTTGCATCAACATTATTAACATGTGGGGGTTACATTTTTGCCAAATAATGAACATTTTATAATAATTTGCAGTCATATTCAGCACCAAGCTAAATATATTTTATGTCCATTTTCCTACGCTGGAGCTGAATCTTAAATGGCTCCTTACTTCCTACATGCAATCACTGGCTCATACATCAAAACAGTCCATAATATGTCTAACAAATAGCAATTTGGGCCTCAGCCACATGTGTACATTTCCGTACTGGACATATAGTGCAATCTTTGAGTGTAGAATTTCATGACTTTTTGAGCTGGATTAGTTTTACCAGAGGATGTTTGGTAACGTAATATGTGTATGATTCGACTGGCCGATTCATACAGGATTAAGCATCTCTATAATTTTGAAAAATCACCCCAAATAGCCCAGATCAAAACATCATCATGCATCTGTTTTTCATCAACATTATGAGAGAGGCGCCACACTTATAAACGATTACAACACGAACATACAAAAAACCCACTAAAGTACTGCCTTGCAAGAGGTGCTGTCGAGTTCATTTTCATTCTCTTTGTAATTCACTCATCTCCAAAAATGTTGTGGATCGGATGTTGTGGTAGTCTTGTCATGAGTTTCAGGACTAAGGAACTGGATCAAGTTGAGCTCCATTTTAGATGTTAGCCTCATATTCTGGTCCCAAAAAAGGAATATAAAAGGAGGCACCTTCAAAGCTGAAGTATCATATTTGCCAGCTTCTTGTTTGAATTTTCTTGTTCCACCTTAAGTAGTGCCGCAGACACAGGTGCCAGAATGGAACTGCTGCACCATTTAGGGTGGACCCGGAAAATTCAAACAAGAAGCTGGCGAATCCGAAGACGACTTCAGCCTTGTTCCTTTTCTATTACCTGGTTTTGTTATTACATTACTCAGATGTCAATTGATTGCTAAATAGCACTCTGCTAGCAGACTTGTAAAAGCTGCAGAAATGGCAGATTCCTACTGGATTGAAATCACAAAGCCTGTCTGTAGTAACTCATAGTAGAGCACAACCATGTATCTTCATTTGTGTCGATTTTTACTTTTATCCAACATTTGAACTCAGCAGCTATATATATGTTTTTACCCTGGGAGTGAACATTACACATTAGTGTACTTGTATTAAGTACACTGAAGTCCTATTGAAGTCCTACTAAAATGTACTTGTAATTATATAAACTATATATATATATATAATATATTTAGCACACAAACAATTCCTTAATATTCCTTAATCCAATACCAATCCCACTCAAATAGGGCTTAACACAACACATTATATAGGTAGGAAGTTGTCAGCCCTTTAGTCTAAACCATATAGTGCACTGTGTATGAAGGAAGGAGTTTTGTGCTAAGACAGTCAAAGATTATTTTATTAACAGGACAAGGATTTTAGTACAGATTTTAACATTTGAGGCAGTTATATGTATATGGAGTATTTTAGCTTTAAAACCTGTTTGAGCATGCAAGGTTAAAACATAAAGACATATAATGTGGTTAACAAAAAACTCAGACCCAGCACATGGCTTTTAAATTAATACTTCAGGCTTTACAGGGGCCCTGACAACAGTGCCTGGACACCATATTTAAGCATGTGTTTTTTCCTCCTGACTCAGTAATGCTACTCCAATTGAAACAAAATAATAACACACAGCGCTGCTTGAAGATGTAAATGCAGCTACTACTGTGAAATATCTGAGACTATCTAGAACACAGTAAATCAGGTTAATGGGAACACTGTAAATAGGTTTCTCAAATTTATACTATTGCTTCTTTAATCATTCTGATGTTAGAAATAGGAAATCTAATCTGGGTTCGCTGAGTTTAAACAGTAATCAAGTTTGGAGGAGGAATCTTTTTCTCTGAGGGATTGGAGCCAGAATTCATCTTAGTTGTCATCTCTTGGGAAAAATCAGGCTTAACACAATCTCTTCCCCTCTTTCTCTCTCTCTCTCTCTCTCTCTCTCTTTCCCTCTCTCTCTCCGTTCTGTCAGGGCCCAGTGAACACGTACAGCTTTGGGAAAGCAGCCACCAAGAAATAACAAAGAGGAATCAGACCCTCAGCAGACTGCACTAGGCCATTCACTGCTGTAATAATCGAACTAATGACCTTGCTAATTATGAGCATGCTGCTTCGCTGGACACTCTATGAGCTACTGTCTATCCTTACGCGTCATTGACCAACAGTAAAACCTGCTTCATGTGCACAATAGCCAAAACAGTCGAGGGATGAAGTTGAGCCCCGATTTGTTAAAGAAGCAGCGTAGCCGTTCCATTGCCGTATTACATGCTGTGAGAACAATTTAAGCCTCAGGCAGGGTTTCAAATAGCCAAGACTGCCAGGAAATGTATTGCTTGCCCATAATGTGTTCTTAAGTCTAGAAAGGGGTGGTCAAATGTCAACCTGGTGAGCTACTGGGAAACGTCAGTACTTAAAGGGCTCCTTTAGAGTATTTAAAGGGCCCCTATCAGGGAAAACCAAATGTTCTTATTATATTATTATATAATTCGTCTTTTTTAAAATTATTATATAGTTCTTATTATATTATGTTAAAATCGTTAAGGTTTCAAAGCAGATCATTCTCAGCACTGCACTGACACTGAATGGTTTTGGCACATTAGTGTGTGTTGATCTGGTGTGAGTCAATCAGAGACAGCAGTGCTGCTGGAGATTTTAAACAACTCTGTGTCACTTCTGGACTGAGAATAGTTCAGAACTATCCAGCTAACAGTGTCCTATGGGCAGTGTCCTGTGACCACTGATGAAGGACTAGAGGCTGAACCAACACAAACTCTGCAGCAACAGATGAACTATCGTCTCTGACTTTACACCTACAAGATGGACCAGCCAGGTAGGACTGTCTAATAGAGTGGACAGTGAGTGGACACAGTGTTTAAACACTCCAGCAGCACTGCTGTGTCTGATCCACTCACACCAGCACAACACACACTAACACACCACCACAGTGTCAGTGTCACTCCAGTGCTGAGAATGATCTCCCACCCAAATAATGCTATGTGGGGTCCTGTGGTGGTCATTGCAAAGTAGTTTAAAGGGCTCTCAAGGAACTCAAAGTATACAGAGAAACAGATGGACTACAAAGTGCACCTAAAATGGACAATGCGGTGGCTGGACATTGTATATTCTCTTTTATAATATAGACAGGTTTGTTCATGTACTTATGTTGAGGTTACAAGAAATGTTTCAGCCTGAACTTATGGATGATGCATAATACACAATCTCAAAAAAGTTCTTTATAGTTTCTCTAATAAAAACAACAGTCTAACATGGTGAACGGTGAACACTCAAAGAACAATTTGTTAGAAAACAGTTCTGTATAGCACCAAAAAGTTAATATAGTTCCTCTTGCTATAAGCCAAAGAACATCTTCCAGTCAAACAGAGAACTCTTTTTGCTAAGGGTGCAGGCGAGAACAGATGTCATTTACAGATATCAGCATTAACAGCCCGGTCATAAAGTTTAATTCTAAGGGATAAAGAGAGACCGGTAAAAGGTATTTTCTGTACATGAAACCACACAAAAGTGGACCTCAGGGAAAAATGCTGTCCAGGGACTCTTTCATATTTAACAGTACAGAAGTAAAAGGATGAGAGGCTACACACAGTAGCACTGTCCAGCTCACACAGTTTGCAATGGCAAAGTGCCAGTTTTAGTTCAAAGTGTCCCTGATGATATCTGTAATACATACCATCTGGGGATCAGAACATGATGACAAGATTTCGAGCTTTGAGTGAAAAAAATGGAATCAGATGGAGAGCAGGACAAGAGGATCTAGCAAAAATCCTGCCTCAAAAAGTTATGCTTCCAGTTGTGTAAAAAACTTTCCACACCTGATTCGAAGTGAACATAATTAAACACATCCTCTGCAGAGAGCACATTTTAATGCACAATTACAGTTCATTTGCTGATGTTAAACTCCGCAAATAAACAGTAATTGTGATTTAAAATGAGCAGAACTACTTCGCAAATAAATAGAAATGGTCCAGCACAATATTTAAGTTTGTTCCCTGTGCAAGGATGTGGATGTGCAAATTAGTTTTCCCTCAGAAAATCATCAAAACATGTAATTTGATCAGGGCTGTTCAAACTTGGGCATAAAAATAATTATATCCAATATACTTTGCTTTCTTCACTCAGAAACTATATATAAATAACTGCTCTTACATTCGCTATAAGGTTGATAGGTGAGGCTGCTTACCAAGCCTTTTATGACTGTTTCTTTCACAGGTTTAATTCACATGTGAGAACATGATTCATACTTAACCTGCATATTTCATTAAACTTAGAGCTCACAAAACTGAATGTTTGCATCAGCGGGTACACATCTGCAGCAGTAATTTGATTCACATAGACAAGAGTGTGAGGAATTTAATAAAGTGGGGAGTGAACATTTTTTGCCAGTTAAAAAAAAAACAAGGCAATAAGACACTCCTGAAATCTGAAGACAAATCCACATCCACAGGAATGTTGACAACTGTGACAACGTTTGATGTTCTATTTATGAATTAAAGACTTTCATATGGAAGGGTGAAAAGTCACCATCGTGCGTCACAGCAAAGAATTCTCCATTGTCCAAGGTTGTACTTTCAAAGGATATGTTTCTTAATGATGTGTTCTTTGCTGCTTTGTGATTATTAAGCATTTGAATCATGTTAAAGAGTGTTGGGCTGAAATTACTACATAAATTTCATACAGCAGCAAATGATCACTGCCGTCACTGCTCATGAGTGGGAAGTGTGGCTGGAACTCATAAAGGGCTCCCCTGGAGAAGTTGCTATATGTGCGCCTATACTGTGAAGAATCACAACCTTAAGTAATGCCAAGCCAAACTCCAGAATAACTCTTGGCGCAGGTTAATCCACTGAAATGTCATTTCAAAATTGAAACTATGAACTTTTGTCTGAATACTGAAAGGGCCCATATCATCGTTGCCCAAATAAAAAAAAAGTGTCTGCAAAATGGCAACTTTACAGGAGAGGGGAAAAACCTAATTTAATTATAATGTATGTCAATGGAATTAAACTTTTTTCCAAGCAATGTTGGGGCATTTCTGTTCTGTCCATCATGAAATTTCCACACAGTGTAAATTGCAGCTGCTGTGTTCAAATGATGCATAAAAGTAAAAATCGACAAAAATGGAGATACATGTTTTCCGTTGTATATCCTACAGTTTCCAATCCTGCCACAAACGTGCCCCCAGCCCCTCCTGGTAAGTCCAGTTATGACATCTGCATCTTTATTATGACATTTTTTTCTTCAACCTTTCTTGATATCTTTGTTATAAATTGGCTGTTTTTGTTAATGTACCTTTAAAGCTGACATATGATCAATGTCCAAAGAATAACAT
Organism: Semaprochilodus insignis; assembly: GCA_034552555.1. Classification (NCBI taxonomy): domain Eukaryota; kingdom Metazoa; phylum Chordata; class Actinopteri; order Characiformes; family Prochilodontidae; genus Semaprochilodus; species Semaprochilodus insignis. The sequence goes on along the minus strand of CM067485.1, from coordinate 11,939,772 downwards.
GCCTCTCCATTTTTGTTGATATTTACTTTTTCTGTGTCACTGAAACCATTTCATGATGAATGGCCCAGTAGGGATGCTGCAAAAACACATCAAAGTTAAGTGGGTTTCTGTCTATTTCTGGAAAGTTACTGTTTTGGAGATGCATGTTTTGCTTTGACCTGCAGCAATATGTCAGATGACATCTATTCTTATTGACCTGTACTGTAGCTCATTTAAAACAGTAGCCCAGACTGAAACACTCCTTATAACTTCAACATAAAAGGTTCAACAGGAGGAAATGTGATGCATGAATATATTGGCTTTTGTAAAGTCACAAAACAACACCTTCAGATGAACTGTACCGGCAGCTTGATTTCAATAAACCTGCCATATTTTAATTCTAGCAATGTTTCCACAGTATTTTATTATGATAACAGCAATGGAAATTGGGCCCTTTAATAAGATAATTTTGTGAGTTGAATGTTTGAGAAGGGTTTGCAAATTGTCATGGAATTGTTGCTACTTGCTTTTAATAAACATAAAGTAAAGTTGGAGATGAACTCGAGACCTTCAGCAACAACAGCTTGTCGGCAAAGTTTGAAACAAGTCAGCTTTGTACTGTGATTAAGAAGTCACCATGGCCTCAGAGCATCTGTGCTTGTAGGTGATAATGATTATAGCTTTTGAAGGTGAAATATTTTGGCTATAGGCCACGAAAACAAGCCAAAACAAAATATGAAAACACGCACAGGAATCACGAACACTGCCAGATACCAGTTGCATGCAAAAGCTTGAGGTCATATCAAAACGTCTTCTGTTTTAAATTCACTCTGAAATTTATCCTCAGATTTATTTTGACCTCATATAGCATGAGGAACATGCTGCCCTTGTATTTCTCGCCTGAGAACACAGTGAACAGGATTTAACAAAAAATATGAGCCTCATGACTTAAACATTGTGTCTGATATAAAATATGATTAGCTCTGCGTAGGGTTTGAAGAGAGAGTGCATGGAAAGATGCAGCCTCAGCACTGTCTCAGTTATGCATCAATGGTTTTTTGTTTGGCTGTACCATGAACAAAGGATTCGGTTGTTCCTCCTCCAAGAGCTCCACACATAATGAACTCTAACGTCTCTGAAGATTTGGATCATAGAAGGACGTGGATCTTTCCCATTTTGGGCAATGTTTATGCTCAGCTGGGTTTACCGTCACTGCTCTAATGAAATCTCACATCTGTGAAATGGTAACTTCACAGTTCTCAACTGTTTTGTATGTTTAGCAACAAGATTGTATTCCAAGTAGATGTCCACAGGACACAGCAGTGCTGCTGGAGTTGGTAGATCTCAGAGTGTCTGTTGGTGCACACTTTGTGTTGGTCATCCTCTAGTCCTTAATTAGGGCTCACAGGACACTGCTCACTGTTGGCTGGATATTTTTGGTTTGGCCTGATGGACTATTCACACCAAACGTCTCCACCACCACTACTACTATGTCAGGGTTTGCAGTGCCAATAATGACCCACCATCCAAATAATACTTGCTCTGTGGTGTTCCTGATAGGCTCCAAGCATATTTAGACTAATTTCTACTGGTCAATTCATCATGAAATATTCACACAATGTTAATGGCAGCTCATATAACCATAAATAAACAAATCAAAACAATATTTCATATAACTGTAAGTACAGAGCTGTGTGTGAAAAACATTTGATGCTGTTTATATCTAGAATTGCATTCTGTGATTCTAAATCTGGAAAATCAAACAGTAAAGAACCCAGGCTTCCAGAACCAGTGGGCCCCACCCCTATAAACTCTTTTAGAAAAGGGGGTTATTTGGAGCAGTGCCATAGATGAACCACTTCTGGTTCCATAAAGATTATTTCAAGAGATGGTTCTATATGGGGTGCAATAGAATGCCAGTCTTTAAAGGAGCCTCAAATGTTGTTTTTTTGGGACACTGTCTTCCTCAAATAGTGGTCATTCCATGTTATGGCTCAAACTTCTCATTCTCCAGTGAAAAAAAGAATGCTTGTAATTAAACTCAATTTTTGAAACCAAAGGTTCTATACCATTTAAAGTTCCTACCATCATGTACCCTAGCCAAGAACCAATTAGGAACTTTCATTTAAAGGAACTTTTTACAAGTGGCTACTTCGGCAGACTCATTTCTACTGTTAATTTACCTATCCATTAAACCCAGTATCATTTTTACTTTACCTGCTCCTGTTACTCAAATCTTAATAAATATTGTCAAAGAACTTGAACAGGACAAGGCAAAAGAACACCTTTACTTTCAATCTAAGTTAATGCTTTTTATTAATAGCAACACTGGAGCATTTCTATTGTTTCGATCATTATGAATTTTCACATAATGTAAAGGGCAGCTGAGTTCAATATATAAAGGTAACACTTAAAGATAACACTTTACATTAAGTGTTGAATAACTAATATGAAGAAATACATTAGAAGTTGCATTAGAAGCTTCTTCTTGTCTTGTGCTATGAGGGGCCTCACCTGCATCCCTTCCATCTAACAGTTACAGTAACAGATCTTGTTTAATATTGGCTATAATTGTAAACTCTGATCCTTTTTGTGTTTGTTGCTACCTGGGGTTGACCTGAAGAGGATGGGTTCCCCTTTTGAGTCTTGGTTCCTCTCGAGGTTTCTTCCTCTTGCTCTAAGGGAGTTTTTCCTTTCCATCGCCGGCTCTGACTTGCTCATTTGGGGCTTGGACCCGGATTTTCTGTAAAGCTGCTTTGTGACAAAATCTGTTGTAAAAAAACGTTATACTTTACTTCACATGTAAACGTGTATTTGTTACTTGTTTTCTTACCATTAGTTAAGTATTGTAACCATTGTTAATATATTATGTTTTGTTAACTAATGTATTACTTAATTACTTAATGTATTACGTTACTTCATGTAAAGTATTACCAACATACAATCACTACAGAGCAGTAATGGTCTAAGCCCATTCTCTGCTATGTCAGTGCGACTCGCATATAAGCCTTTGGTAGAGATTTTAAGATCAGTCTCATTAGGTCAGGTTTTTTAGCTTCAAATAATAATAAGCTTTTTATTAGGATTAGAAAAATGTTCAGCCTGAAAGCAGAACTGAAGCATTATACTCACTAAATATAGTTAACAAAAAGGCAAAACAACTTGAAAAGATAAGTTAGTCTGCATAGCAAGCATGGTAGCTGGTCTAATAATTAATCCAGCTGAAGGTTTATTTAGTTTTAAAGGAATGTGATCTGTAACCTTCTAAAACTTCAGCTAGATTGCTCAATGACTTCAGCTAAATTAAAGCAATTTACAGCAAAATTTGTTCTGTCCATCAGACTGAAGGTTTTTCTATAATGAAAGGCTCATTATTTGAAGCCCCACTGAACCTGATGCCCCTGCAAGCTGCAGGAGAACTGCATTGCAGTAACTGCACATGACCGTCTTAACACTGACAAGGCAAAACGTACGTTAAGTTGAAAATAGATTTTATTCTTGCCATGGGTCAGTAGTGAGTCAGAGTCGAATCATATGAGTCAGTCAGTGAATCTGAATCACTGATTCAATCCCATCTCTCTCAAACCCATCTCTGCTGTAGAGGATTATTTGAGTGATGCCTTCATAAATCCATTTTGGATTCTCTAAGAATCCATGTTTATAATGATGAAGAACCTTGTAAATATCACATAACATAAGAGTTATATACTAGCCTAAGGGCGTATACACTGTCTGGAGGTTTGTCTGAAGGTTCGCTCACATCTTGTTTACAGGAATGTTTTTTGTAAAAGAGCCATCCACTGAATGCATATCAAAGTGGTTCTTCTCTGGCAGCACACAAATAATCAATTTAGCACCTTTAGTTTTGTATATGTCTTTCTTTAGTGTATGCTTTTAAGTGTGTCTTGACAAATATGCTTGATTTAATAAGATGGCAGCAGCAAAGTAAATAAATAAATAAACAAACAAACAAATAAATAATGGATCACATATCAAAGTAATGAGCTCTGTGATATGTTTAGAGTTATGAAACTGCACATGCTGCTCAGGCAGAGCATGAACTGCACATGTAATAGATATATAACACACCTACACAGTAACAAGACTGAGGACAGCTGTCTATTCTGTGGCCCTTTACACAGCAAGAGACCATAACCCCTGTGGCAATGTTTGATAATACTGTAATGTTTCTCTGCTGTGCACTGGGCTACTTATTGCATTGTCAATGGATCATCAAATTTAGCCGCTTGTGTATGGGCAGGGGGATATTTCTTGGACTGGAGGGGTTTTGAGGAGTGGCAGCAAAATAGAATTAGGAAGGTAGTGAAGGACATTTGTTGAAAAAAAACCTGAAAAAGAGCACAGAAAGAGAAAGACAGAAAGAAAGAGGTGTCCTTTGTTTCCAGTGTACCTTCTTGGAAATGCTTTCCAAATTCCTGAGATGTTTGTGTCAGCTTGTTTGAGCTCAATGAGCCTTGGCCTGGCATTGAGGTGAACATGATGCCTTTTAATTCACTCATTGGCCCCAGAACCTCATTTCTGTCTCTGTACACTTGATATGGCACTCATGTTGCTTTGCAATTACCTGTTTCTTCAGGACATGAATGCAAGCTTGATATACTCAATATGTCATTATGTGTAAGAGAGATATACTGGTAAAAATGGATATACAATTGAATATATAACCTACATGCAGAGGAACTGGGCCTAGTCAAAGAATCAGGTCTCAACTGTAAACTTTAACTATCAACCAAAACAAATAGACTCACATTCAGATGCAAAGAATTGGGCACCCCTGGTAAAACTACAGACCAGCTATTTAACCTTTCTATTATATTCACAATTTGATTACATAATGATGATTTTGCAGGTCAATTTGGACTCTTGAAACAATAAAAGAGACCATCTCTATTCTGTGGTGCCTCTGTTTTAGAGTATTTGTTCAACTGAGCTCAGCAGCTGCCCTTCATGTTGTGTAAAACGTTCATGATGATTGGACCAGTAGAAGTGCTCCAAGGCTGATTTACATTAACTTACATTAAAAGGAAAGAAGGTTTTGCCCTCACTTGTAAAATTACCAGCGAGCTAATAGCAAGACACTACACTGCGCCCCACAGTCAGAACACACCACTTACAAAGTCTAAGCAAAGTCTGAGCAGAGCCTCTGTGACCCCCACCCAAATCTTCCCCACAACACAGCACAGAATATCACATGCTTCCCATGAGTCTTTGTGCATCCAAGGTCACAACAACCAATAGAGGGACGCTACAGTATGTTACTCTTCAATTTCTTTCATTCCAACTAAATACCCAGAAACAGCTTCAGGGTTCATTTACTTTAGTCAGTTTTACTGCTCTTAATTACCTTACCTTTAAAAGTGACAATACATCTTCATCACGCAAAACATATAATGTAGAGCTTTTTCTGGGTTTAAATTGCTATTTTGAATTTAGGGGTCATTTATTCTGTTGGATAGTCTCTGTTGAGCATGTATTTACATATTTAGATATTTTTGTTGATGACAAACATTCACATTGTGAATATTTTTAGATCTTGCATGTTACGGGTCAAAGTTGATCTTTATGTTACAAATGAATCCTAAAACTAAAGTTACTCATTTTTCCTGAAGGACACTTGTCACTGCTACTCTTGTGGGTCCTGGGCTTAGTATATAGTTTGAGGTGCCAATCTACCCCAAGTTTGAGAGGGTGATGAGGCCCACTTCATTTGGACCTTTTTTGACATTTCAGCATTTTACTGAACATGAGTTTCCTCATCAGTGGATAATTCCTCAAGTGATTTCAACGTTGTTCTTATTTTCAGATGATGCCTCCTCTTCTATTTCACTAACAGCATCTTGTAAATAATGGCCAAACATGATAAGTGTGTTTGTCTTTTGTCTGTGCCAGGTTAGTGTTGCACAACAATTTAACCTAATATCATGATGTTTTGTGTCCTGCTGGATTTCAACATTCAAACTCTGCCCCTGGTTCAGCTGGACAAGATCTGCATGCATATATACGTGTACCACTCCTTCCTTGCATTTCCCCAAATCTGCCACTTTGTTTATTGCCATTCTTTGTTCTTTGTATTATAGATATTTTTTAAAAATGCGAAATTGATTGTCATTCTTCAGTCTTCATTTTTACATGTTCACATAATCACTGTTTGGGAGGTCATCAAAATGTAATGAAAATTGATGCCTGCAACATGTAACAAAAATTCAGGGACAGGGACATACTTATGAATAAGTATGTGTTGAGCCTTACCATTTGTTTCAAGAAATAGTTCATCTATTTAACACAACATTCCTCAATGAACGGTTGCAAGGACTTTAGGTATTTCACCCTCTGTGGTGCAGGCACACAAAAAAACACATTGGTAATGTATGGGGACAAGTGGGATATGTTAACATATAGGCAGCTAAGAATGATAAAAAACATATGTATATGTGGTTAACTTTAAATCTAGTTTGTCTGTAGTTTTTTTTTTAACCAGGCCATTTCATTGAATGCAGGCCAATTTCATTTTTGTTTACTTTGTTTTTTTGTTTACTGCAAACTGCAATACTTAGTAGTGTTTTTTAGAATGACTGGTAGCCTACATTGTAACACTGTATTAAAACAGTTGACAGAATATTGCAAGAATAATTCATCCGTGCAATGTAATGCATTCCTAAACTTAATGTTCTGGCACAGACAGTTGGGTACATTGTTGTTAGGGTGCATATAAAGCTCCCTCATATGGCACAGTAGCCTCATGGAGAACAAAACGGTGTGGCTGACAATAATGTCAGTGATGAGATACACAGAGATTTGTGTTGAAAATACTGAGAACATCCTTCAATAAAAATGCAACAAAAGGCTATAATGTTACAGACTCAATGGCTGAGCTAATGGTATTTTCACAGTCTTTGCTTTCATCAAAAGCTCTCGCAGATACGTGTGATTGGTGATCCTGAAAGGCATCTCCGAATATGGTTTCGGCTGACTGATGCTCTAAATGGAAAAGCATCTGTTGTAGTGTGCAGTGCTTCAACAGACTAAAAGAGTGTCATCTCAGCTATACTGAGAAAACCCAAGGTACAAATTGAACATTTTACCATGTGCTCCAAAGCTCTGATGGATACCATCACAGAGATCCAGATCTTGTTGTGCCCTTTTTAAAGCATTTCTGCATTTTCTTTTAGTGCAACACAGTTGAAATGAGAGAGGCATTTTACAGTCAACTCGCCTCTTGTTGATAAAATCCCCAGTTGATTTCTCTTTTTCTCCTCTGTCACAAAAGGCCTAGTGTTGCCTGCATGTATCAGTGAAGCCCAACAGCAGCTTCTCCAGTTGCACTGGTGTATTAGCATTTAGATAACCCTTCTGAATATAGGAGAACTGGGAATTGAAAGCAGGAACAGAATAAATATGGTGAATAATGCAGCATACATTTTAAATGAATGGAGCGTTGGATTTTCAGGGGCTAGAGCAGAGCCCTCCAGTGTGCTAGAAGAGATAGGGAATTCACATCTGCGTGACAATGCAGAGCAGAGACGCTACATTACGATGGATCGCCATTAAATTAGATTCTAATATGAGTTTGCTAAATATCATGGAATGCTGACATTTTTGCACTGGGCAGAACATGACAATGGAAAGTTAACATAGCTAGCATAACTGCTTCAAAACAGGTCATGGTCACCACTTTGCTGACGTGTTCCTTTAAAGGGGACCTATTATGCTTTTCTATGTTTTCCCTTTTCCTTTAGTGTGTTATTTTGCTTTTGTGCGTGTGAACAGTCTGCAAAGTTATGAAGCCCAAAGTACACATCAAAGGAAGAAATGTCCTACAGAGACCACTTTTCTCAGCTGTCTGAAATGCTTCTTTGGAATTCCAGCTCTATTCTCTGTTACAAGGTGATGTCATCTTGTAAAACAATCCTTATTGCTTGTCTACTAACAAGCTTAGCATACCCCCACACAACTCCTGGAGAGCTAACAGAGTCAAAGCTTACTACTCTGAAATGTTCTGTTCCAGTCTAGATTGTGAATGTGGAGACAGTGGGGTAGCTTACCAATCAGAGCATGCTCGTCTCATTAGGAGATGGAGATTAAAGACACAAGAGCTCAAACAGATCGTTTCAGAAAGTGGGTAAATAGAGGTGTACAATAAAAGAAGGGGAAGGCATCACTTTTTGGGAAAACTGAAGCATACGATTCTATTCTAGTAGACCCTAGAAATGAGATTCTAAGTATTATTAGTATAATAGGATTCCTTAAAAACTGATTGCTGAATTCATCACTTCCTATGGTTTAACATAAATTGAAGACACATGAAAAATTCACAAGGTTAATCACGATGTCTTGCAGAATTGTGTTTTACTACCTTATGGGTAAACATTATGGGTTGGTTTGGACATGGACTGAGCTTTGTCATGGACTAAATTACATTGTACTGTATATAGGATTTCGATATTACTCCAGGCTTAGGCTTTATCTGGGTTTGGGAAATAGGCCCTATGAATCCTCTAACATCTTTCTGTAGCCCCTCTTGTCATCAATCTCCTGGCAGAATGAAATCGACTCTGAATGTTTTATAAGGATTTTTTAAATTAATATCCTAAAACAAAATAGTGCCAAACCTATGTTATCAGTTTAACTAGAACACAGTTGACAATGAGGGGTGAAAGGGGAGGGGGTAAATATCCCTTGCTGTGAAGACCAAAAAGATGGCCATGCTGAGACAAAACTGACAGCACAACTGAAGCTTCCTTAATATCAAAACACTGTGTACAACTGGCACAATAAAAGCACTATTATACAGGTGACTTGCTTGCTCACCTATAAACGTGAGACTTTGCTTCTGGTGATGTGCATCATACACATTTCCACTAAATATATGCACTATATGGCAAAAGTGACGCTGACACTTGGGCATCACACTTATATAAGCTTGCTAGGAATCTATATCCAAAATCATAATATACTGTATAACATCCTCCACTCTTCTGAGAAAGCTTTCCACAGGATTTTGAAGTGTGTCTGTGGGAATTTGTGCCCATTCAGTCAAAAGAACATCTGTGAGGTCAGGCACTGATATTGCATTTGATGCTCCCAATTCTTCCCAAAGGTGTTCAATGAGGTTGGGGTCAGGGTTCTGGATGAGCTGTTGTTGGCCCTAGACACTTCCAGTTCACAATAATAGCACATACAGTTGACCAGGGCAGGTCTAGCAAGGCAGAAATTTCACAAACTGACTTGTAGCAAAAGTGGCATCATATAAGATGTCACTGAGTCTTGAGTCACTAGGCCCTTCAGTACAATCCATTTTACTGCCAGAGTTAGTCTACGGAGATAGCATTGCTACAGGTTTGATTGTATACACCTGACAGCAATGAGTGTGGCAGAAACATCTGAAGTAAATAATCAGGAGTGATGTCCACACACTTTATACTGCATCTTTTTTTAAAAAAGAATGAGGAGTTTGAGTGCTGGACCATCAAAACACCTAGAAATTACATTTCATGGTTGTCGTAGCACTCTATGAAACCTGTCAAGCTAGCATATATGGTCCAAAACAAGTCATGGTTAACAGTGGTGACAAGCCATTTGCTTAAACAAGGCCTTTAACACTGATTGCTGGATTCAGTCAGATAATTTAAAGTTAACAGTCCTTGCATTTTCCTTGCAGCAAGTCAAATTAAAGATACATCAAATATTCACAAAGCCAACCATTAAGCTAACCATTGATTATGCATCTGTCACTCCACCAGAATGTGGCCTATTGTCTGAGGGCCTCATTTGCATATGGGTTCAAACTGAAATGTCCAGTGTGCTCAATCAGGTAGTCCTCATGTTGGGTGGAAGAAGCGCTCTGAGCCCAGCTAATCTCAGATCTGTCTCTTTTAAAAGGGCACTCTGCAAACCTAATAGGCCTTTTACTGTTCGGACCAGAACGAGAGAGAATAAGAAAGAGAAAGAGAGAGAGAAAATGAGAAAGACAGCAAGCGAGGGTATGGGGGTGGGGGGTGGCGAGTGAAAGAAAGAGGGGCGTGTAGTGAGGAGAACTGAAGCCCCATCAGTATTCCTGTCAGCCAAGCTACAGGAGGAACCTGAGTGTGCAATAGCCAAATATCTCCTCCTCCCTCTCTCTCTCTCTCTCTCTCTCCTCTCTTCCTTCATTCCCCATGCTCTGCCCCCCTACCCTCCCCTCACTTCACTCCCTCCCCACCTTTTCGACCCCTCCAGTAAGCTTTATTGAAACAAATTGAAGGTCCCTTCACCAGCTGCACGTTAAGCAGTTTCTTGGCATATAGGGCTAAGGCCAGAGAAAGAAAAACACATGATTAAAACCCGGGAAAAGATTGGAGGTGCGTCAAGCAAGCCTCTAGTCAATCAACACGGTGAAAATTAGAGAGCTGGAGAAGATGCCATTCCCATCATGGACGAGGGGAGGTATTGATGGTTATTATACAACACGTCTGCCTTTGAAATCAAGTGGGAAAACCGCGCTAAAAGAACAAGGCCATATTAAATGAAAACAAATACAGTAGCAGGTGGTCAAAATGGACTGGGGATGAACTTGTTTGATGTTGATAACAAGGTTTAACAAGAAGACAAACATATTACACCATTCCAGCATGTCCAGGCTCTGTCTCATCGTGATCCAAAATTTTGCACGATCTACACTGAAGCAGAAACAACATCAGAATTTGGACCTTGTGGTTATAGGTGCAACACAGTGAGACGTGTTTGCTGCCAACTTGGGGTAGAAAAAAAAAGGCAGAGAAAATGAGATAGAGAGCGAAATAGAGCACACCTGCATGTTCCACACCTGTGTGCTATTCATTCTTTGTAGCTGATGTCTCAGAAAACCCCTTTTTTCAGTGCTGGTGATCATTTTCAGCACATGGCCCAAAAGCAACTTTCATGTTTTCGTTATGCAGGCTGAGAAAATGAGTGCAAATCCGGTCTGATGAATTTGGTAGGGTGGTTTCCAAAATAGAGAGGCTACAGCTCACAGACCACCCCAAGTTCTTTATATAATTCATATGAGATTATATGATTTTTCCATTATTAAAACATATAATGTTGGTCAGTAGGGATACCAATCCCATATTTCTTTCTTGAAAAACTACTAATCACTTACTTGGACCCCACAGGAATAACACAACCTCTCTGCACACATATATGCCATCTCAACTGCCCCTTCTCATAATTAAAACAATGCCATCGCATACCTCAACACCACAGAATGGGTACTTAAAAAGTATAAATATCTTGGTAGTGCTACATGTTACAGATTTTGCCTGGCATGGTAGTGTTGTTCTGTCAACAAGTCAGGAACACAACCTTTCTATTGGTCAGGTCAGGAATGTAGCCTCTGATTGGTCAATTATACTCAACCCAAGGTGTCAGTAGCTGGCTGCCAGCCGTGCTATATAAAACACAGAGAAATGGATAAATAATCACATAAGACGTTCATAGCTGGATTTAGTATCACACTTTATGGATTTACACTCATCATCAAAACAATAGTTGCATAAATAGTAAGCAAGGATGGACCTTATTGCTGTAGCTGACTGACACAACAGCCATGATTGAGGACATTCAGCGAGCAGTGATGCCCTCCATTAGCACCACTGGCGAATGGCACAATGCATGACTACATGCACACAGACAGTTACATCACATCATCCTCACCAAAGACTGCAATGGTGTTGTGCCAGACTGTCATGGAGTGACTCAGAATGGCAGTGGGTGATCTTCAGTGACGAGTCATGCTTTTGTCTTGGTGAAGACGACCAACAAATCTGTGTGTGGAGGCACTGCGGCCAGCGCCAAGATAAAGGGTTTGTTGTCACATGTTACATGTCCAGAAGGCCTGGTGTCACTCCACATCCACCCCTACCGCAAAATGTGCAGGAACTTCGTGAGAATATTCAAACTGCATAGGATGGATTATCACAGGACACCATTAGGAAACTCCATGCTGAGACATCTGGCGTGTTGCGTTAGCAAATATGGTGGCCCAATGCCATACTGAGAAACTATATGTGTAGCTCAATAAATATTGCCCATATCAGTCTAAATTTATCATCATTTATTGTTCCTGGTAACCTTTATCTTCCTTCTGAATAGCTTTGCAATCCGACACATCCTCCTGGGTGCAACTATTCTTTTGATGAGCCACGTATTTTACAAAGTCTTCAAAAAGCAGTACAAGGCTGTTTTATAAAGCCTCTGAGAGGTATACAACAACACCAAAGCCTTTATTGAAATGGCACAAGACTATCCTTCTGGGACAGAATGAAAGTAAGTCTCTAGCATGCACCATTCCCAAAATGTATTTCTTTGTGTCCAATGCCCTTTGATGTTGCATATGACAATGTCGACCAAAGAGGGTGAAAGGAAAATAGTAGCGAAAAATCACACACTTTCAAAAAAATTAAGTGGACATTAGCTTTTACCCACCGTGGTATACTATCAACGGTTATAGTATCCATCATTAGATACTGT